>OX155980.1:44348954-44448962 GCA_944548615.1 Micropterix aruncella | reverse complement strand
CATTGCACCGTCGAAAGTCGTGCACATCCGTAAGTTTTCCCAATACAAGCTGGGATATCCTTCGCTACTTTTTAAGTAGCTTTTACTAATTTTATTTTAAATAAAAACATTATATATATATATATATATATATATATATATATATATATATATATATATATATATATATATATATATATATATATATATATATATATATACATATATATATATATATATATATATATATATATATATATATATATATATATATATATATATATATATATATATATATATATATATATATATATATATATATATATATATATATATATATATACATATATATATATATATATATATATATATATATATATATATATATATATATATATATATATATATATATATATATATATATATATATATATATATATATATATATATATATATATATATATATATATCGACCGTAGCAATTAACATAGTCGTATGTGAAAAATCGCTACTTTAGGATATGGCCGTTCAAAGTTTCAAATAGTATAAAATGAACAATAGCTATTGTACCTTAACCAAATTTGGTATGACATATTACAATATTAATTAGCTTACCTAGTAGTATATGCAAGTTTATCAAAAATGTATCGGAAATATGAGAAACTGCACATGCAACATTGTTAACCGATAAATTATCCAACTATTTTGTAGGAAATGGCAGATCCGACATTATTAATTGAACTACAATTTCTGAATTTGGTCGGATATGGCACAACCCGCAGTATTACCTGGACTTTGAAATCTCATTTATGTTGGATGTACCACTGAATGTCTGCAACTAAATTATAACAATAAAAATAACAGTCTTAGTAAGTTACATTTGAGACCAGCCTCATTTTACTTAACATAATTTCGAAGTATCGTTACTTTGAATTCAGTTCTGACGTTCCAAGTATGGTGAAAATGAAAGAGTACATAGAAGAAAGATAAACATTAGAAATCATCTGCTCCTTCCTGGTACTCTAATCACTAATGTACATCGAGAAGTTGTCCATACAGGAAAAGAAGATGCAAGACCTGAAAATCTATCCCGGTACATGCCCGACCAGTACCTAACTTTCTAGCCAGAAATTTTTGCTTGGCCTACATTATAATTGAGAGAGTAGAGATGGAACAATGTTTTGATTTTAGAAATACATGTGTTTGAATTGAAATATTGGTTTTATTATTAGTGTAATCAACATTATTAGCTACATCTACACACGTTTTTTTTTAAATTCAGAAAGGGCACATTTTTTTAAACTGATTATCATTGCCCTTTCTGCATTTAGCGGTTCAGTTTTACCTTAATATAATTATTACCGTTAATAAAGCACTGTTATAAAATTAGATTGAACCTAATCAGTTTTAACTTAATCGTCTTCTGAATCATTTTCTTCACGAGTAGAAGCGTTGGTGTGAGGTAGGTTTAAATAAAGTCATGGTAGCGCTCAGGAACGATTCCCCCTCTGCATAGATCTGTAATATCCTTATATTTTTCTTTACTGATGGGCAAAGGTCCTTCATACGCCTGATTCAGTTCAAGATTATTTTCCAGCCTTTTCTTGTTTCGGGTGCCAGATCGCAACACAACGATTGTCTTTGGTTCTTCATCAAAATCGTACTTATACTCTATTCTATCGTTCTGTTCTGCACTTATTTTCACCTCTATTATGGATTTCCAAGACACCTTCTCGTTTCTGGTATTCTTTTGTCCAATTCTTGTTTACTAGCAAGGCTTTAAAATCGAAAATGTCTTCTTGTCTTATTTCTTTCACTACGTAAGGATCACCTTCAGACTTAGCCCAACGGACTAAGCAATACCATTCTTCTGGAACCCAAATCGTTTTGTATTTGCTATACCGTTCTACTGTCGCGTGCACACTGTCTCCTCGTTTTGTGTATGACCTTTTTCTAGAAAACGATGGGTGACAGTTACTCCGAGCTTTTTTGCTACGAACATGTAGAGCGAAAACACGATCCGGTTCCTATTTTGCCTGCGCAGTTATCAGACCAAAAACGAAATTCCTTGACGCCTCGTTCAGCATGGAATTTGATGAAGTTGAGTAGACAACTAGATACTTCGATAGAGCCGCGCCGAGCGATTGCTTCATGCCATAGGTAGCAGGTGCCTATCTTGGATACTAAATCATAGACCGTGAAATTTAATGTAGCGAACCGCCTCTTGTAGTAGAGTACGCTGATTTCTCCGTAAGGGGTCACTAAAACTTTCTGAAAATCAAAGGTAGCAGTGACCAAGTCATCTTTGTGGACTTCAGCCTCTTGCTTGTCGGATTTCTTTAAATCTCGTGCCCTTTTTTTGCGATGTTGGTGTAAATCAAACGCAGCTTTCTCTTCGTCTGTTGCAGTCGATATTTTGTTCTCAAACACGTGGCAGACATCACATTTATCTTTTTTAGGTCTGTGAAGTGCCAGGTTGAAGTTGGCATTAACTACTTCTCTATACTGCCTTTTCGTAGTTGCTTTTGAGGAATATTTAATTTTGTTAGCATCGAACCATTCGCAGTACAGTTTATACATCCGAGATATGCTCTCAACGCCTTCAAGGTAGAGCTTGCTTGAATTCTTACGAACGTAATGAGCCTCAACTACTGGAAAACATCTTACGTGATCGCAAACACTTTTGACCATGTCATCATTATAAATGCGTCTTTCATGTTCATAACGACCCCTTTTGTCATCTTCTATCACCGTGTTCCCATCAAACTTCTTCCAGGCCGTACTCACCACGCGTTCACTTAGAGCTATAGTGTTGAGGAACATTGTCTTGCATACCTTCACTGGTTTCTTCTCTGCATCCGGCAAAAAGTATTGATAAGTATTCTGTCTGTCGTGCTTCGTAACTTCCGTTGTTTGGCGTCGCTTGATACTCTTCTTTGTGTTTTTAATAACAAATTCCCAGTGTTTTTTCTTCTCACCTAAAAGCCAAAAATATTTAAAGACTCGCTTTCGATCTTCATGAGAAATTTTTTTGGTACACTTCAATCGGCACTTATCGTTACAAGGATCCTTTAATTCTTTACTTTCGACAACCCTCCCCTTTTTGTTCACGAATTCTTCGCCGCTGTTTTTCTTCAGTTTTCTTTGGACCACAAGCCACCTTTCTCTATGCGCAAGGCGCTTCTATCCCTTATCAGTCTTAAAGGCTTTTTTTCTGGAACTGGTTGTAGAAGATGGCGTATGAACATGAGTTACAGAAGAGTTCTCGGATGGTATACCCATGTTTTCATAAACCTCGTGGGTGGGAAGCGCGTGATTCATAGAAGAGATCTGGGACTGTGTTCCTATGTTTACACATCCACCATCGCTAGGAAGCCAAGAAAAGGGACTCGGGGACGGCATCGGTGTTATTACTGTGTAATCAAATTGTGTGAAATCTACGTCTTCATTGGTTTCCAGAACTTTTGGCGAGTTGCAAGTTGTTGCTAAGCTGTCAAGAGCAGAAACGCTTGGAGTTGGTGTCTTTGGTTGAGTTACTGGATTCACGTGGATGGGATTCACTATATCAGGAAAGTCTCCCACGAGGCTCTTGGCACTGTCATCAGAAATGTCTCCAATGAGATATTTCAGTTGCACAATCTCGTCTTCAAAGCCAGCAGGAAGAGGCGACGCACAGTGCCACGAATGTATGGGGGAGAGGGACAAAAATCATAACTCAATATGTATGCTGTAAGAAGATATATATTGTTTGCAATAATATAAATGTTGTCCAAAGCTATCATTCCTTAGCTTCTATAAACTTATTATATTAGTTTATTATTTAATATTACATTTTTAATGATTAAAATAACAACTTAATTTAAAATGTTCATATTGCCAGCAGTATTCATGGCATATATACACATTTTCGATTTATAAAACTGTCGAAATCTATAAGTCAGAGATCGACAACATATACATTTTTATTACATGCGAACATCCCATATATTTTTGTTTTTAATATTTTTTCTAGCGTATTTTAGGTTCAAGTAGCCGATGACTGGCCTAATTTAGTTAAGTTAGCATAGAATTACATTAAAAAAAACAAAAACCTGAGTCAATCAAAAAAAAGTTTTGAGAATAATTAAAAAAACGTCAATCTGAGTCGGAAGAATCTTCATCGCTACTTGTGCCTTCATTAAGATCTATCCCTATCTTGTACGACGTTGAAGGATTTTCCAATGGTTTGAGATACTTCTGAACCTCTTCATCCACTCTAACGGTTTTCCTAGTGGTTATTTTTCTTATTGATGAGATAAGAGGTTCAGAAGTCAACAGAAGAACCCTCATCAAGTCTTTGTTGGAGCTCTCCCTTGAGCATTTACGAGTGTGATTTAATCGGTTTTTTCTTACTTCTTTGTGTCTTGCCTCCAATGCATCCTCCGATAGTTGTCCGATAGGTAATGAAAATGATCCGATTACATCACATCCATGTACAAGGATTTTATGAATACTGCTGGGCATATAATACCAGCTATACAAATTTAAATACAATAATCTAGTATCTTCTAAGAGTATTCTAAACTTAACTATATCTATGTGGCTACCACTCGCTAGTACCCTCAGAATGATGGAGAATTTAGCGATTAACTCCTTGTCAACACCTGTGATCTCAGAACTAAGCTCAGGAGAGGAGAAGAAGCGCCTCGCCGTATTTCCATCATTGGTGGATCCATAGCCTGGCTTTGGTTTGTCTACTAATAGGCCCATTTTTGATTTGAATTCAGCCTGAATTCTTTTTTTATTACTATCAACTATTTCCTTATTCTCGTTGCCTCTGATCTGCCAGGCCTTGACAGGGAGCCGGTAGCCAATGTGTAGAAGACACTCGAAAAATCTAATCCAACAATGTAAAGTAGACAAACCAAAGCGATAATTTTCTATATTAGATAAACGATTAACTACATTCTCTTTATTCATATCTTTTGGAGTTGCTCCACAAATGATACATTTTGATGTAGCATTCGTGTCACTTAGAATATTGCTCACACTGCCATCCATCATTGTGAACAACATCTCGCAGTTAACATGATACCTTTGGCCGGTTTCAGAGTCGATCTGACAGACACGGAGTTGGCTAATTTTATTATTTATCTCTAATTCCTCATTGCGCACTAGCTGGGCATTTTCTTTCTTGAACATGAATTTTATTGGCCTGCAGTAAAAGGTCGATGATGTGCGTGGGTTGACCCAAAGGTCCTTGCCAGTATCGACATCGACTAGTTTCAGGGGCACCATAGCAATTAGAAACAAATATTCATCAGTGCATGATGAATCTGTGAACCTTTGTTTATATTGGCTATGGCCAGAACTGCCATCGAATCCCCATTTACATAGTAGTTTAAAATTGATACCTTCTTCCAAAGTTGCCAATTTGATTACACTTCGCGCTGTAATTTGCAGAAGTTCCTGAAGATTTACCTCCGCGGAGGTTTCAGTTACAGTAATTAATGACGGCAGAAGGGTATTTTTGAATAGATTTAATGTATAGAGACTGGGAAAGCAGTTTTGGGTCACCCCGTTTACCACGGACCTTAAAACATTATATTTTCTTTCAGACAAGTCTAAATCTAAATACAAAGCTAGTGCTTGACGAGTAGTTAGTGATGTTGTCTGACCTTTAGTTGACGTACCAGCAGCCATCTCCGTAGCAAGTTTCAACTCATCGGATGTCCTGCTAACTGCGAGCTCAGACGCTCGCCTTTTCTTCGTTTTATTTGACGCTTCCTCGAAGGTCTTCCGTGGTCGTCCGCGGGTTAGATAACTTGGCCCACGCTGGTTTGTTTCATCGATGGCTGACAGTGGAAGAGCTTTAGTTGTTAAGCCTACTGGTAACTTTACCGCCTGCTGAAGCCATTCCTCATTGGACAGAATAAATTTTTGACGGTTCCGACTAACATCATCCAATTTTTTTTGAAATTTTAGACAAAACAGATTACTGATAGTTGTTAGTTGGCTTCGTTGTTGGTCGGATCAGTCAGAAATATTCAGAATCGAGCATAATTTCTCGAATACCATAAATTTCCTTTTGTTTTTTTCGCTTTTAAAACATACTTCTGCGAGGTCGGCATTTTTGATTGATATTCCTTCGGCTGAAAAAAATTGGATAAAAACGTAAGTCGCAGGCAGACGCAGACAAATGGTATCAAATAAAAAAGTTTATTAATGTAGCAATAAGAAAAGATAAAAACTACGAGGAGTTTTTTGGAGTTTTTTTTTAAACCTCTGCCAAAGTTCAAAAATATATTATTTTGACAAAAAATTGAAGTAACATTTTAAGGGCATATGTAGAGGTGGAGACAAAGAATTTATGACTATACTTAAAATAGTATTAAAGTGCATACCTTGATATACATCCTCCATGATAGCTCGTTCGTAAATATTTGTTATCTTGGGAGGATCGACACGTTTTGCTCGAGTGACAAAATGCAACTAACGAGTGATTTGTACGGCGCGCGTGAAAGTCGCTAATTGAAAAGGTTATTATTGGCAATCGATAATTATCCAAGTGTTAATAATGCTTCCTAATGAGTTTTTATTCATCCAGTTTAGAATAACGGCATTTAAATACTTGAAATCGTCATTAGTATTATTTGATTTTTGTCCACCTTCGCGGCACTGTGCGACGGTTCTCCTAAAATAAATGATACTATGTGAGCAAACAAAGCAAGCAAGCCAAACCAAGTAAATGCAGTTAGAAAGATAACTTATTGAAAAAAAACTAATTGATTCCTCCTTTATATCACATAAGACAAAAATAAAACTTTCAACAAACAACAATGTCATTCATACCATATCCAATAGTAGCTTGTTCATTAAGCGAACAATAATGTCGATGTTGTACACATCCGACACCAAGAAATGAGAAATAAACAGTTAACAAAGTCAGTAATGCCATATCCGACAAAATACAATCAAACTAACAGCAGTCAATAATGTAGGAAGTGGTACATCCTACAATATTAGGTATCAAATGAACATGCAATAAAGTCTGTAGTACCATATCCGACAAAACAAAACTATCTCCGATCAAGCAATAATGTAGTATGTGACACATCCGACACAGTAAACGAAATAGAAAGCCATTAACATTGATGTATCTGCCATTTACGACATTATTGTCCGTTCTGAGTAGTTTTCAACATTTCTTTAAAAATATGAATTCAATAATACGCTAATAATAATCAATAATTAATTATGTTTAGGCTAGGTATTATGAAATGATAAAATAAATATTTCTTACTTACTTTGTCTCTTTTTTCTCAGATAAGTTTCCACGTCATAAGTGTCCGTTAATTCAAAATTTGGATCGTTTTGTGGCGGAATTGGTGGATTCAATAATTCTAATATCCGTCTTGACCTCGACATAACGGAAACATTGAATTTGTAATAAAATTGGCGAAAAATTTATACGTTGAAAAATAAAACGGACGCGTGCGCTCCTCCCTATAACTTTGTCGGAACTGGCACATCCGCGCCACCCGCTCGCGAATGTTCCCTTCCCGCGCCCCGCAGATAACGTCTCAATGCACTATACGACAATATTAACCGTGCGCACTGAACACATACAACTTTTTCCACTTGGAAAAACAAAGATGGTTGATTTAAGGAATTTAATAATTTGCGGGGGCATTCATAATCTTATTCTAAGACTTTTAATGCAATAAAATGAAAATCGCAAAAATGTATATCCGACAATGTTAATTGCTACGGTCGATATATATATATATATATATATATATATATATATATATATATATATATATATATATATATATATATATATATATATATATATATATATATATATATATATACATATATAGAAAGAAACGAGGCAATAATCAAAATGCTCCAGTCAGATATTGGTTTTGACTTTATTGCAGTTCGTCAGGTCGGTTGAGAGCGAAATTACGCTATAACCTAGCGTTCCAGGATATGAATCGATTGCCGTGAATATAATGAAACGACCTCGGTTCCTCCTTTTTACAGTCGGCCTGCGAGTTAGGCCGTTTATTGCTGAACGGAGGGTTTTACGTGATATACAAATAAATGCGCTGATAGCACAAAGCTATTTTCCTACGTTCATATTGGGTAAGTGGGAGACGTCTATATATTCCAAATAATTTCAAGAAAGCATTGTAATATTTTGGGGATTTTTAAAAAAAGCATTTGATAAAGTAGAAATGATATGGTTCAATTACGGTTAAACCACGGCGAAGTACCTAAACTCTAGGTACACATATTTCACTGGAATCTAGTTTGCAATGTCACAATTATGATTATTATTATAATCCTAACTGAATTGATTACCAATAGGTTTATACTAATATCAAAATTTAATACTGCCTTCTCTGGTTGAACAAGACATAAATAGTAGACCTTAAAATCTATTTGATCCAACGCCTAACATGAAAAATATGATATTACGATTTTTTCAAATTATTATTTACAATCCAATACAGTTTTATTCGCCAAAATTTATTTTACTTTAATAAGATTCCAGAGTAAATAAAAAGCCTTGGAGGGAACCAATTTAAAAAGATAATTGTAAATAAGTTGTTAAGAAACCCATTTTGTGGTATAAGTGAGTTTGAAGTTTGATTTTATTTTCCATGTGACTAATGAAATTTGTAAAGTGTTGAACATAATGGCTGACATTCTAATTTTTATGAAATTTATTATAGAGCGATTCCTTCATAAAAGTACGAACGCATATTGCTGGATTGACAATAAAATAAATTTACTTTGATTATTCTACATGGAATTTGAATTTCTATTTTAATATATTTTTCTTGTTGACTAATTAATCGCATTAGTATATTTTGATTATTTTTTATGTACGTAATATTCAATATAATATTACAGCCATTGCAACTATCATGATAGTTTTAATAATATTTTTTTAGCATTTAATTTTGTGACACATTCAAAAGTAGGAATGAATATCTATTGGAGTAGTTGATTGTATTGTATTGTATTGTATACTTTTATCTTACTGTATAAACATAAGAATGTGCGTGTCTTTTATTAGATTATATTTAATATTCCTATATAAGATATAAATATTTTTTATTGAAATTTTTCAAAATGACATTTTATTATCATGCTTATAATGAGAATTGTTTATACTGGTACCGATAACAGATATCGTTTTTTTTTCAGACTTACCTAGGTATTTTGCGCTATTTGCTACTTGTATGAAATTATTATTATGACTCTTGGATTATTTTGATATCAAATTTGTTAAACATAAATTCAGAAAGAATAGGTACTAACCGGAAAAACGTCTCGAAAATATGTAAAAAAAATAAAAATGTGATTGTTAATAATTTGAACATTTATAAAAATTAACGGAATTAGGAAAATTCATTTACGAAATTATTAAAAATATGAATTGTATCCACTAGAAAGCTTAATACGATATTGTTTTGATTTTAAACTTTCGTGTAAGTCGTTTTCAGATTAATATAGTTATTTACTCTACAAATATTCCCGCATATTCATATTCTTAACTCAGCTCACTATAAAAAAATAATATATTTATATTAATGATAAATGAATGAATTTGAGTTTTTTTGGCGGTCAGCTATTCCATGCAAAAAGACGCTAGTACTTATTTACATTTCGTAGCTTGCAATACTCACATCGCTAGCAAATTCACTCTCGACTCAGACCTTTGCGCAATCCATCGTTTATTAGAATGCTTTGTTGCGGCCACTGCCTATGACTTCAACAAAATTTCTATCGTTCAAACAGTCTCACGGATGAATTGCATTAAAATACATGATTGTTGTTATTAATTAATTAAGGAACTACCTACTAGAACATGGTTATATTGCTAGATCGTCTAAAGTTTCGACAGTTTATTTAAAGAAAAAGCCATCAATATGGTATAAAACAGTACATGCTTAACAAACTGGATGGTACGATTGTGCGTAATCATATTTATACAGGTAATGGCGATGCTAAGGTTTCTGGAAAAGGCCATTTAGATAAATTTGTGATGAAACTAATGGAAGGCAAAATAGAGAATGGCCATTCGCTTTACATGGTTAACTACATATTTGGCAAAGAAGCATGTCGACAATAATATGTACTGCATGGGCACTTTGACAAAATATCTCTCAGGGGGATCCTGCTATCAGATTAATCCAGCTTTGCTCCTAAATTTGATTTAACCCAAAAAAATTGCGCAATTTGAGAGATTTTGTGTTTTAGCCGGACAACAATCAGATCGAAGTCGACAGTATAGAGTTTATAATATTTACCGTGTAAGTAATTAAATTATACTAGTATAAAGTTAGTTCTACGACCAATGCACAGCATTTTGCGTTACAATGCACAGCATGTCGTTTGTCAACATATTGAACGATTTCCGGAACATTATCAAACGAACCGCAACTCAGACTACAGCGCCTGACAGAACTGACAGTATTTGTTATTGAAAATTTAAATTGCAATGTCAATCAGTGTCAAACCGAGTGTATACTAGAACAATTACATGCACAGGAACCATCATGTGAGTAAAATTAACAGAAACAGTTGTATAATTATTAGGTAAGTTAAAAATCTACTCGAAGTCAAATATTTAGGTATTTATAAAACCAACAATATTTATTATTTATTTTCAGATAATATTTTACCGGATAACCATTTACAATTTTGGGCCATATTGTTTATAATGACATGTAAAAAAATACGCTACTTACACATAACATAATATTTAGGTTAGAGTTTAGGATTGTCCTGAGAAAGAGCAGTTTTACATAAATGTATGCTTATAAATATGTATGTTGTAAATACAAAATACAAAGACGTTAAGGTTAGTATATTTATTCGCTTAAACAGTGGACGAAATGAATCTCTGCTATCTGCTTTTGTAATTATTCAGATTGCTTGGTTTTGTAAAATAAGTATCTGGGATTTGTTTCAGTGAAAACAATTTCCCCAGAAGTTAAAACCATAATCTTAATATTGACTCAAAATAATATTCGATCCCTGTCGAGCTGTACCGAGTAAGCGACCTAGAACCTGTAACCAGTCGGGAGACCGAATTAACCTGGTTGCAACTGGAATTATGTAAGTGCGCGAGGGTCGGCCCGCTGGGCTATTAACCTGGTTATATAGCGGTAAGGCGTTGGCTTCTTATGGGCGAGTGGCGTAACTGGACAGTGGACTGTTTACGTCTCAAGTCTTCCAAGCTTACCTCGCGGAAGACTAATATCGTTAAAACTTCCTGAGGTGACGGGTTCGCCGGTTCTAGTTGACAGCTCCAGTTATCAGATTTTCCGAGGCATTTGACACACTAGACATATTCTATTATTATTAAATTCGGTTATTACGGGTTGCCATGAAAGATGTATTTTAATTTATTATCTATATAACCAATCGTTATTAGTAAGCCAACAATTCTTTTGTATCCGACAAAAGATAAATTCTGTAAGGAGTTCTTCTCCACCTCGAAACATTTTGTTACATATATCTCCTGAGTTCCAGACACTCTTTTTTTTGGAATATATTTTGGAAACTTCCGGTACACTGATTAATAATGACTTATTATGTATGTAATAGTAAAATCATCCACTGGAAAATCTGTTTTTTTTTCTTCATATTTAGGTGTTGCCATTTTAAACTCAGACCTCAACATTATTTTTTTATGTACTATGTATAGTACAAATGTACCCAGAAGGTTATAGCATTTCATTTGAAAGCAGCGTAGTTCCATTTGAAAGCAGGTTAATGTTTTACCTTTTCGTGATTTCGATTCGATGATAGCGTCACTGCCTTGGTGACGCTATCATCGTCACTAAGGCAGTGACGCTATCATCGTCACTAAGGCAGTGACGCTATCATTCTTCAAATAGATACGTTCTATTCAAATATTTACGTAATATTCAAATAGATACGTAAAATGTCTAAGAAATGTTATATCTACCAAAAAAAAACTTTTTGAAAAAAAATAAAATAATAAAGAACAAAAATAAAAATCTTATTGAAGTTGTTTCCATTATTTCATATTCATGTGTCAATATCCTAAGTTGTCCTTGTGTTAATAAAGCATTATTCGCGCTTTGCGACTTCCTATCGATTTTCTGATAGTCTTTCCGCGGTTTTTTCTATGTCAATAATAGATGGGGTGTAAAGCTGTCTGACTCTGAAACAACACAGTTTTCTACTCTGCCATCGGTCTCCTCCCCTTCATTCGATATGTTGTCTTCTGCTCCACTTTCTTTCTATTTCTGATTTAGCCCCAAAACTTCGCCCGTATCAAGATAGTGTTTTTCTTATATTATTGACAAGGTAATGTTAACATCTTACGGTGAACGGAGCGTGTATCACCTTCCATGTCAAGATGAGTTACAATAACGTGTGAGGAGGACGTGTTTCTCGTCACCCCGATACGTCAAATAGAGACGTTCGCGTCGCGTTGTCATGAAGAAGACGTGACATCTCCCGCCCGGGTAAACAAATTACCGCCCGCTAGCGTTTACCTACGAGAGTTTACGCCACGCCATGGCTAGCCACCATTGTAAATACAAGCCATGAAGCAGCTGAATATGAATGTAGGCGCGTCCAAACTGCTCGCTTGTACATTACTCGCCATATGAAAAAAGGAAGCAACTGTTTGTTTTTTTTTAAATCACAGAAATATATACCTGCAGACAGAAACAGGTAGCATCCACGTATATATATATATATATATACTATATATATATATATATATATATATATATATATATATATATATATATATATATAGATATTTTAAGGGTGTAATTTTTTTTAAATTATTTTCAATAATATATAAAATTAGATTCATGAAAAGTTACTTATCTGGGGTCCTGGTGGACCAGAAACATTTTACCGATAGTTAATGTCCTCTTTAAATACTTAGGGCAGCAGCACCTGTTTCCGCAATTGATAATTTATGATGTTCTTAGTTATTGCAGCCGAATTACTGTATGCCCTTGGATGTAATAAGTATAGGAGGATGGTTTCTGTAACAGAAATGGATGTTAGTAACTTATTTTAGAAGAAATTATATGATTGAGAATATTTCGACACAAGTCGTATTCATCTCCATGACATTTCTGATAGAACAATTTTTTCAAAATTTAAATTTAAAAAAACTGAACATAGAGAAATGGGTTAATAATATTTTGCAATATCGTTATAATACACTATAACCGACCTTGAAAAACATTATTGATAATGATTTTTAAATGAAAAATATTAATAAGCTTTTAATGAATATGTCTGAACAAATATAATTACTGTATTAATTTTGCCTATTCAGACCGGGACCCTTGCAAGCGCCTAAAATATTTATAAAAGCCAACTCCCAAGATTTAACGTCTCTTTCTTTAGCGTTATCGCCAAGGCACTTAATAATTTTTACTTTAAAACAATTATCAAAAGTTAAATTGTGTGCCTTAGCATGCAATGCTATTGGAAGTTGACTATCATTGCCTACGCTGGCCCTGTGATTATTTAACCTAATGCTAAGAGATGTAGTTGTTTCCCCAATATAAAATGCATTGCAGGTCTGGCAAAGTAATTGATATACAATATTTTTTGAAATGCAACTACTATTAAAAGGAACTCTGTAACTATTAGGAGTGTTAGGACTAGTAAAATAAATGCTTCGATCTAATAAAGGACATGTTTTACAACGTGATCGACCACAAGGCTGTAGGCCAAAATTTTTGTTATTACTAAGATAATTTCGATTATTTTTATTAAGTATTGATTTTAAATTAGGAGGTTTTCGAAATGATAAAATTGGTGGTATATCTAATAAACCTTTGGTTGATGGGTCGTTAGCTATAATAGGGAATAAATCTGCTAAAATAGGTCGCAGTTTCTCAGTGCCAGGAAAATAAGTAGTACTCAGAAAGATTTTATTTTGATTTAAATTTGAAACCAATTTAGGTTTAGGTGAAAATTTTGTTTCGGAATTTATTATATTTTTATCTTATATATATATATAATTTATATGAATATATATAATTTATTATATTCGCGGACACCGTTTAATTAATAATAAAGAAAATTTAGATAAGTACCTTTCCAATCTTAAAAAATCACTAATAGAAAGAAATTATCCTGCCTCTTTGTTAGAGATATATATAGAGATATATACCACCAATTTTATCATTTCGAAAACCTCCTAATTTAAAATCAATACTTAATAAAAATAATCGAAATTATCTTAGTAATAACAAAAATTTTGGCCTACAGCCTTGTGGTCGATCATGTTGTAAAACATGTCCTTTATTAGATCGAAGCATTTATTTTACTAGTCCTAACACTCCTAATAGTTACAGAGTTCCTTTTAATAGTAGTTGCATTTCAAAAAATATTGTATATCAATTACTTTGCCAGACCTGCAATGCATTTTATATTGGGGAAACAACTACACCTCTTAGCATTAGGTTAAATAATCACAGGGCCAGCGTAGGCAATGATAGTCAACTTCCAATAGCATTGCATGCTAAGGCACACAATTTAACTTTTGATAATTGTTTTAAAGTAAAAATTATTAAGTGCCTTGGCGATAACGCTAAAGAAAGAGACGTTAAATCTTGGGAGTTGGCTTTTATAAATATTTTAGGCGCTTGCAAGGGTCCCGGTCTGAATAGGCAAAATTAATACAGTAATTATATTTGTTCAGACATATTCATTAAAAGCTTATTAATATTTTTCATTTAAAAATCATTATCAATAATGTTTTTCAAGGTCGGTTATAGTGTATTATAACGATATTGCAAAATATTATTAACCCATTTCTCTATGTTCAGTTTTTTTAAATTTAAATTTTGAAAAAATTGTTCTATCAGAAATGTCATGGAGATGAATACGACTTGTGTCGAAATATTCTCAATCATATAATTTCTTCTAAAATAAGTTACTAACATCCATTTCTGTTACAGAAACCATCCTCCTATACTTATTACATCCAAGGGCATACAGTAATTCGGCTGCAATAACTAAGAACATCATAAATTATCAATTGCGGAAACAGGTGCTGCTGCCCTAAGTATTTAAAGAGGACATTAACTATCGGTAAAATGTTTCTGGTCCACCAGGACCCCAGATAAGTAACTTTTCATGAATCTAATTTTATATATTATTGAAAATAATTTAAAAAAAAAAATATATATATATATATATATATATATATATATATATATATATATATATATATATATATATATATATATATATATATATATATATATATATATATATATATATATATATATATATATATATATATATATATATATATATATATATATATATATATATATATATATATATATATATATATATATATATATATATTATATATATATATATATATATATATATATATATATAGATAAAAAGATAAAAAGAGCGTAATCGGAAATTATTTCACATGTTAACCAAGATATAAAAACACATTTTACATTTGCTAATACTTTCTTTAATTTTATTTATTTGAGTAATAATTACTATAAAACATTGTTTTTGCTTACAAAAATGACAGGAGCCGATTTGCAAAACTTTAACCTATAGCTTATTTGATTTTGTCACCCAACTGGGACTAGCCCGTTCTAGGGTGGACAGGATCCTAATATTGCAATAACTTATGTTAAAGTTTTGGTAAAATGCTTATAAAACTAAATTGCGCTAAATTATGTTCCTCAGCAAAAAAAACAAACAAAATAAAACTCAATTCCTTTATAAAATCGGCAAAAAACTTGAAACTAAACTAAAATAAAGAAAAATAAACTTTAAGTAGGAAAAATTAAAAAGGTCAATAAACTAGTTAATTAAAACTACTTAGTTACTCAATTTCGTCTAGTGGTATGTATTACATAGGCATATTTAAATAAAAATACATAAATGACAAACAATAGCAAACTATTTCATTTAATTGTAGCTAATAATAGTAGATCGTATAGACGAAGGGATCACTTGTCCTTTCCTACATAGTATTCGATTTTTGAAGGGGTGGTGGGGAGGAGGGCGCCCGGAAATTTTTCATCAGTTGCGTCCGGTATATTACAAAATACTACTCTGCATGCATGGGCGTACTCGGCCTATTGCGTATATTAAATGAATTACATATCTATGAACACTATTTATTACTGACACTTCGCTTGTATGTAATGCTACCGTCAACTACACAATCGTTTATTATACTTGGCAACTGTGATAGTATCGAGTTTTAATTAAATAAAAATGTATATAATGTCCTGTATATTCCAAATTATTATTAAATTTAAGGAGGGACACTACCCAAAACATCACATTGCATAATAAAAATAAAATATATAACTATCTAAAGTTTCTAAAGTTTTGTTTTCTGTGACTAAAGTTTTATTTAATATTCTTCTATATCCTACGAGATATAATAATAGTCAGCAAGAAAATATCGATAAAAATGGGCAAATATGTGTTCAACTTTAAATTGACAAAAAAAATAGCGGATTAGGATTTAAAATAGCACCCCAGGGTTAATTTATAAGTTAGTCAGTTTATTACCTTTTAAGGGGTTAGAAATATTTTAATATTCTTTTGTTTTTCAGTATAATTCTGCGAGGAATAGAACTCCGAAAAGTCAACAATGTGAATTGTTGTCTAATATTACTTAAAAACTTCCACAGGTTTCAAAAGAAGAGTTCTTCTCGAGTGATTTTGCCCAAATTTATCGCTGGATTTCCCGCTACAAAGAAGATATTGCGGTACATCTGTTATTTGTTTACAACGTAGGTACCTTTGATTTTTGGCTACATATCTATATATTAATTTGAAACGCGTTTTTCCTGTAACCGCCATATTGAGAGAACGGCTAGGTGTACACATTTGGTCAAGGTGTCTAAAAAAAGCTCTCGGTTTGTAGATATGTTATCAAAAGAGAAGAATAAAAAAGTCATCAAAAAAGTAAAATTAAAAAAATAAAAATATTTTTCCTGTAACCGCTAAATTGAAAGAACGGCTAGTTGTAAAAATTTGGTTGCGTCGTCTAAAAAGCTCTCTGCATGTAGATATGTCATCAAAGGAGAAAAATAAAAAAAGTAATCAAAATGTAAGAATAAAAAATGATAGTGCCATCTGCTGGATTTCCGCGCCGAGGGATTGGGGGAGAGGGTGAAGGGTGGCGGGAGGAGGGGGTAGTTGGGGGGTGAGGGGGTGTGGTGAAAGAGGGGTGGGGTGATGAGGGGAAGAAGGTGGAAAGAGAGAGAGAGAGGGAGGGTTGGGGGGGAGTTGGAGATAGGGGTAGAAAAAGAGGGGTAGGAAGAGGGGGGTTGGAGAGAGAAGAGGGAGAGAGTGAGAGAGAGGGAAAGTTGGGAGAGGAAGGTTAGGAGGGAAACAGGCTGGAGGGGGAGGGGGGTTGAGGGGGGTTGAGGGAGGTCGTAGGGTGGGTTAGGGCGTTTGGCGTGCGAGGGGGATTGACTGCTTGCGGGGAAATTCTAGGGGTGCAACAACCGATACTTTTTACAACACGCCATCTAGCGTACCTATAGTTGCTTAAGTAAGCTGATTGGCCACTTAACTTTTGTGCCTTCTGTGACAAGTCACGTACGCGTCGCTCTTCGATTTTTGCGTCCGTTTTCTTTAAGACATCGGCGACATTCCTAATTGTAGATCAAATGAGCAATGCACCGCAACATAATCGAATTAATCAAAAGATATATTATATTCATATATAAGAAGTATGTTTCCGTTTATTTTTGAAACATTACTGTCAATAAACTTATCGTCAATCTCGACGGGTTTCAGCTAGTAGAATTTAAATCAGAATTATTAGTAAGAATGCTAATATCATCCACGCGGGTGCACCTTTAACTTATCACTCGGCCTGCATGAAGTACTTAAGAAGTCGCACTACGTGAATTTTCATTTGCGACGTTGCCCTTTCACGCACCAGGGCTTGATATAATCGCGGCCTATGGCCTCACCCCTTTGACGCAAGATTTGAAAGAGGCGCGGTGCGCTGTTTGGTTTCGTAATAAGTTTTTTAGATATCACTTTCCTTACGCATACGCATATACGATAATCCCTAAGCTAGAACCGACATAGGTTTTCGGAGGAAATAGCGACAGTTTTATATCTCGTTATATTCAATAAAGTCGACCTCATCCCTTCTTCTCAAATATCTGGGATAGATTCTGTTTTCGTTCGCGCTCGTTTATTTTATACCCATTTTCACAATTTATAAAGACACGATTTGTATGATTTACATACGTAGGTTACTATTAGTTCGTGGTTCGTGTTTTGCGACTTAAAGTAGTTCAGCAAGGAGAAAAATAATGTTGCCTATCATAATGGTACACGGAAATTGCAAACTACTTGTTTTGCACTCGTAAATCTGTGTATTACGCCATGTTGGCGTATGAAAGCCATGTATCCTCAAATTTTCGAGTTTACATAACGTTTCTAGGTAGTAGGAAAGCTAATGGGCCCTGTTGCAATTTGGCCACTAAGACCCATTTATAGGGTCGGTCAAACGCAAAGGTCGGTCGAGCAAACCCGGGCTCGCGAGTGCGAGCCCGGGTAGGATTCTGGCCTGCGGGCCAGTTTCTCCTAGGAATCAACCTTCGGGCGCTCCTGTACGGTTTGTGCACCGTGCGGCGCAGCCGATCCAGCATTTCGATCGCCAGCCGGAAGAGTCAGGAAACAGTACTGTTTTTTGTCCCAAGTCTTCTAAGCTCACCTCCAGGGAAACAAAACGATCTAATGTCGTTAAAACTTCCTTATATCAATGATTTCACTGCACGGCGAAACGTCTGAGCCGTTATCATGTTTATAAAAGACTGTTGTATCGTAGGTGCTTCTTATTCGTTAAGATGCAACAGATAGTCCATACGGTACATACTTATTGGTCGATATCATACAATCAGTAAGGATGCGGCTATATCCTAGCAAGATAACTGACGGCTTTTGTCGTTTTACCAGTCAGACTGTTCCAGAGGTGCAGTTCGTATACTACTGCTAGAAACTAAAATACAGCAGCGACGTATGACATGCCAGCGATGGTCGTACACCATATTTTTTCATACATTATCAAGTATGGCGTATTGAATTTATGAAACTGGATTTCCTTGAATTGCGTATTGCCTTGAAACTGGAAACTTTTATTGTAGTTATATAGATTTTTTCTCAGTACTTTTAAATAAATATCGTAAATTTTTCAATTAAAAAAAAGTCCACGAGAGCCTAAATTGTCACTTAGATTAAAACGCATTCTGGTAACCACTTTTTTACAGCTATTGGTTTGGTTAGTCGACCTCAAGTGTGTTTTGAAATGTTCTTCAAACTTTCGTCTTACTATAAGACAGCCAATACTACGCCAGAACAGACTCGGGAAATTACAGACCGATTTCAGTACTGACTAAGTATGATAATTGAGCGACTAATATGCGAGCAACCTACATACTACATAGACGTATCATCAATCAATATGCTGGCGACTGGCTTTAGGCGGGCCGGAAAACTATTGATGCAGTTGTGGAAAGGATAAAGTATGTTACTGAATATGCCCGTAATACTAAAATTGCACTGGAGTTTCCTCCACCTGGGACAGCATTTTACACTATACCACATGATGGACTGCTTTTGTAGCTGTCCATCATGGCCAAAATTAGAGTTAGGAACTGAGGACTAGACTACTTCAAAATCATTTATTGAAAGGACTCTACAAGTGAAACTTGGCAATATATTCCCGAAGCCAGCTGCAAAGACTAACTAGAATGGCTGAAGGGACGAACTATGTACATACAACCTTTGCCCAAAGACAGTTGTATTTCAAGAGAACAAGCTTCTATGCCTCTTAGTAGACGTGCAAAAGAGCCAGGGGAAAAACCTGGGGGTTCAAACCTAGGGTCGCCTTATGTCTTTACAGGGTAGTACTGCTGTCTAGACTAACCTATGCTGCAATAGTTTAGTGGTCCAGGGTAAAAAAGCTCGAGACAAAAAACATGCTGAAAAGCCTTCAAGGTCAAGCTCACTACCTGAGGGCTGCAACTGGCGTCACGAAGACCATCCCAACAGAGGGATTAGAGGTGGAACTCTGCTGCCCGCCTCTGGACAAGCTCATAATTCACTCCACCAGACTTACAGCATACAGGCTGAAGTGTTTGGACGAGTAGAAGCGAGGAGGGCACAATCATCCTAAGCTTAACCCCCCAAAAAGCCCATTCACCCAGACCCAGGATCTACTACTAAAACAAATTTTGGTAGATAGGTCCTATAAAATCCTAATCCCCTCCAGGGAAGACTGGAAAAATCTGCAGTGGCTCAAAAGCCACAACGCGGACGCCTAGTTCACCGACAGATCAGGAACAAATGAATGTTTTGGGGCAGAAGTGTACGGACCCGAAACCAACCACATATATGCCACGAAAATATGCCACGGTTTTCCAAGCCGATGGGTTTACCATATTGGGATGCATAAAACTCTAAAGTCGACTTCAGGTAAAAAATAGAAAAGTCTTCATCTCCTCTGACAGTAGCGTAGCACTGGACGTTCTGGCTAAAGTCACCACAGAATCCTTTGTGGCCTTGGAATGTATGCAAGAGCTCAACAAATTGGTAAAAGTCAACAAATGGCCATCCGGATACCGGGCCATCAAGTCATACCCAGCAACGAAGAGGCCGACAGACTGGCAAAACTGGCCACACTGGAATGCCCGGTGGAGCCAGTTGTTGGGGTCCCCTTCGCTACAGGTAAGAAAATCATTAGGAACTACTTGAAGCAGGAACATCGGGCATCCTGGAAACAGAGCCAGGGATGTCGCCAGGCAAATGCCATGATGGAGCAACCACTACAAAAGAAAACCAAGGCCCTACTTGACATGAGTAAGAAGAACCTTAGAACCACTATTGGTCTCCTCACCGGACACACGACCCTTAGAGGACATCTATTCAACCTCGGCTTGGCCGAGAGCAAGGACTGCCGAATATGTGGCGAAGAACCTGAAGACATCATAAACATCGTTTGTCGCTGCCCAGGCCTCGCCGCAAAAAGACACAGTTTACTGGGACGAGCTTTCTCGTTAGGATAAATCAAGTTAGTTAGGTTATGCTAGGGTATATGTAGGTTAGTTAGGTTAGAAAGTAGGTATATTAATTTAGTGGATGTCATTTATCTACAGTAAATATTTATTAAAGTAAAAAAAAAAATTGTAAATGGTCAGTTCCGAAAAGTTTCAGTGTGACGCATGAATTAATATTTAATAAATTGTTTGCGATCTTTAAACATACATACCCATAAGATGTGTTAAACCTCCCTATATCAATTATTAAATATTTTATATAATTATTATAAGAAGCAAACGTTACATGACTAATGAACTGTATACTAATCATAAGTATCTCAATAAATAAATAAATAAAATACCCAATGCCCTATTGATACTAGATCCCAATTAAAATTAACTAGACCGAATTCGTGCCCATTTCTAAAATAGCACATTATCGATCACAATATATTCGCCATTTATGTAATCTATGTCCTAATAAATTCGACGGTTTAAGTCTGGAAATAGCGCCTTGCCTATCTATTTGGATTTGCCGGGTCGCCTCCATTCAAGCATAAGGTTTTCACGGCACTTTAACCCGGCCTTAACTTGCTTCCGTTATATTTCACTACGTAGGATATGAATAATTTTACTACTTCATAAACTCCTGATATAAAACCTTGTCTCTTCAAATCACGCATAAAAATTGGCTCACAGAAGCTGGTGTAATTGAATCAAAATTTATATATAACTAGATGACCCGGTGAACTTCGTACTACCTAAAATTGATTTGATTGTAACTCTTCATAAGCGTTTATTAATTCTAAACAACCTTCCAAATACAATTCATTGAAATCCATAATATGGCTGAATCATATACGGCTTGAGTTTCGTTTGGTGATTAAATGAAAGTCGTTTGTAATTAAAATAAATTTAATGTATTTAATTTTCATGATGAAATATAAATGCTGTTCACATTCAAGACGAAACATTCTGGTTAAACATGTTCTTCGTTTTGTTTTCCGGCGCGTAAATAAACAAAAATGGTGGCTTTCCAAGCGATTCCTTGGCGAACACGGGACATACAGTTGTCCATATGCGAAATACGGAAATTCCATGATAATTCCGCAAACTTCCCACACGCGTGATTTGTCATCGCGAAGGCCAAACGCACAGGGAATTTCAGCTGTTTAAAATCGAATAGCAAATCCGTTGATTGATCTCACGCAGCATGATGACTGAGCCTAATTTCTATTGAAAATGTGGGGTGAGAATCCAAGCAATCCCAGCGAATTCAAAAATCCTGTGAGATAGTTAACTACTTCACCCTGGTTGATAATTATTGTACCTATCGATTTGAAGGCAAACAACTGTCCCTGAATTACATTTTGAATGGTCGCATTGAGGTCATCGACAAATTTGTTTCTCGCTGCTAATTGGCTCGTTTTGGTCAGCCAATTATGTTATTTAAACTTTTGCGCTACGTTCGGAAAAACACGCCAATAGAGTTCCTCCTTCGATTCGGTCAACTGACAGAAATCAGTGGACAATGTGATGAATCCGGTCGAGATGTCAACTGCGACTTTCCCTTTACAATTTCTACGAAAATACATCTGCATTTCGATTTTGTTGCAAAAACTTTCGCATGTTAGTCGTCATTTACATTTACATTTACGTCGTGTCCAATTGGCGGCTAAAAACCGCTCTCGGACGTGTCAAAATATTTGTGTTTTAAGTAGTAAGTGTCATTACTACTTTAATCTTTACGTTACACACATTTATTAATTTTTAAAAATATATAGTATCTAAGAAACTTTGGTACCTACTAAAAGTTATTCGTCGTAGAATCGTATTACAAAACAAATTTAAAAAATAGACAATAATTCTAATGGCTACCTATTAAACACACAATAACTAAAATAGTCAGTTAAAAAGTTGAATAATCAAAGCAGAAGCCGAACAATTGAAATAGTCAATTAATCAAATATATACGTACAATACAATACAATACAATACAATCAACTACTCCAGTAGATAGGCATTCCTACACTTGGATGCGTCACAAAATTAAATGCTAAAAATTTAATTATTAAAAACATAACTATCGTGATAGTTGTCATCGCTGTAATATTATATTCAATATTACCTATATACAAATAATCAAAATATACTAATGTGATTTAAGAGTCAAGGAGAATAATATATTAAAATAGAAATGCAAATTCTATGTAGAATAATCAAAAAATATATATTTTATTGTCAATCCAGCAATAATGCTTTCGTAGTTTTTTTTAAAATGAATAGATGTTTAATAAATTATATGAGAATTAGAATGTCAGCTATCATAATACCGTTATGTTTAAAACTTTACGCATTTCATTAATCATCAACATGGAAAATAGACTCACAATTTTCAAACTCCCTTATACCATAAATTGGGTTTCTTACCAAATTATTTATGATTATCTTTTTAAATTGGACCTCTCCGAGGCTTTTCATTTGCTCTGGAATCTTATTATAGAACGACAAATTTTGATGAATAAAACTGTATCGCACTTTGCTAAGTCGCTGTCGGTTTATGTGGAGATTGGATTTATTCCTCGTATCGTGATGATGAAAATCACTATTCACCGGAGCTTCTGTTAGGTGTCTACGAGCGTACATAATATTTTGGTAGATGTAAGAAGAAGTCGGAGTGTCTTCACATGTCGCCACAAATTTGATGGCTTTAAGCACGCGTTTAGTTCGTCAGCTACTGTTGAACGTTGAATAACTGAAAGAGTTTCAGAATTTTTCGACTTTTTCAGCTTTTTTACTTTTCCGACTTTTTCGACTTTTTCCCATTTTTTTACTTTTTTGACTTACTTGACTTACCCGACTTTTTCGACGTTTTCGCCATTTCTTTATTTTTCCGACTTTTTTGACTTTCGCCCATTTTCGACTTTTTTGTTTTTTTTTTACCGTTTTAATTTTTTTACTTTTTTTGTTTTTTTTACTTCTCCGGCTTTTTTGACTTTGTTGACTTTTTTGCATTTTTCGACTTTCCGACTCGACTTTGCGAAGTCTGTTAAATTTTAAATATTGCTAGTACCTACTCAAAATTCAGCATATTTTTTGTATTTTTTTATTTTTTTGCAATTTCTATGTGATTTTTATTTGTAATATGTATGTTTTTTACTTCTAAATGAAATTTTGTTAGAGTATTTCGAACCGAATAGTGAATGACTTCTAAATTATAACAGACTTTATAGGATTTATTATAGACTCTTTGTGTACATCATTGCCCGATTAAATTTGTCCTAACCAGTTCGGCGACTAATATTGTATGCTTTCACAATATTATTTCCACTTTAGTAGATTTATCACTGTTTTAAAAATATTTGCCAAAAGAGAGTTCGGTGATTTTAGTAAAACTAATCTAGACAGACCCTTGTTTGAAAGATACATGGGTAAAGAAACTTTAAGAAAAAGTTTACACAATTATTTAGTTTCATATAAAGAAACTCCCCTAAGAATGCAAAACTCGTTTACCCAGTCACCTTGTATATAGAATAGATGTGCAGCCCTGACATTTTCATCAATGAGCAGCCATAATTCCTGTTCCCGACCACCTCAGAAATGATTCGCCTTAACAACTGCTATTTTTATTCAACCCTCGCACGAGTTCCAGCAATATTTGACCTATATTCCTGAATACAGGCTTCTGGAAAATATGAAACTTTCTTTGATTACTTCGAAAACAAAGCCCTCCTCGTTCATCAACCATAATAATTTTTCGGGTTTTACATTGTTACGGAAATGGAGAGAACAATGTTATTACTTCGAAATTGAAAGAGTTTATAAATGTATACTAATCTGAATGGCAGTTAAATATAACAGTTGTTTAAATATTATTACATCGTCATTCATGTACCAAAATGTTAAACCAGTGAAAAGTTAAAATGTAGTACAGGATTGCCCAAAATAAATTTGACAAATATTTTTGCAAATAATTTTATTTAATTGCTTTTTCGGGGCAAGTTCAACATATCCAATATTCCGCAATATTGGCTAATTGCTAGTAAAGTCTTCGGGTGTCCCAACTAATTTATATATTTGTTTACCCAACTAATTTATAAATTGCAACGTTAAATCAAGAGTCAATATTATTGACTATAAAAGCATACGCAAAGAAGTTGAAGGAATCGACTGGAGTCCATTACTCTCCATTACTGATACTAATGAAGCTACTGATTATTTTATAAATATTTTAAAAACAATAATTGTTAAAAATACCAACGGGAATTATGTCCCCCATTCCGAAAGGAAAATTAAGCCATGGATGACTCCAGCACTACTTAAAAGTATAAGACGTAGAGATAAACTTCATTTAGCCCTTAAATTAGATCCTTCAAACAGTATTCTAAAGCACAAGAATATCAGAATTCGAAATACCTGTAAAAACATTATAAATAAAACAAAAAACATGTATTACACTAAGGAATTTTCGGAAAATGCTGGCAATTCAAAAATAACTTGGAATCTTATTTATGAATTAACTGACAGGAGGAAAACAAATGACACAAATATACAAGAATTAAATATTGATGGGAAACTGACGTTCATTGATACATGTAATACTAAAGATGTTGCAAACTATTTTAATGATTATTTTTTAAATATAGGATCCAAGCTAGCCAGGAAAACATTGAATAACCTTAGCTAGTGATGTTAACTGTTATCGGCTAATTTAATTGAATACATTGTCGACAATTCTGGAAACGGCGATCAAATCGAGGTTGATGTCTTTCCTAAATAAACATAACCTATCATCTCCTACGCAATACGGATTTCGTCCTGACAGGTCTACGCAGGATGCTATTGCGTTTCTATCCGAAAACATAGTAAATAGTCTGGATGAAGGAGACAAGTGCCTTGTAGTATTCCTGGACCTTTTCGAGGCTTTCGACACAGTATCGCACAAAATTTTATTAGGTAAATTAGAAAAAAATGACATTCGCAGGAAAGCATTGCAATGGTTCACCGACTACTTGTTTAATATAACACAAGTTACGAAATTAAATGGAGCACAGAGCGTCGAAGATAGCATACGTTACGGAGTACCACATGGAAGTGTCCTAGGCCCCATTTTATTTTTAGTGTACATAAATGACCTATCCAACATTCCATTAAAAGGAGGTAAAACAGTTCTATTTGCTGATGATACTGCCTTAATTTTCCGAGGGAAGTCCTGGTCGACGGTTTACAAAAACGCAGAACTTGGTCTAAAGAATATTTATATTTGGCTCCAGAATAATCTACTAACATTAAATAGCGAAAAAACAAACGATGCTACCTTTTCTATTACTGGCAATTAGGACTTTATGCACACAGGTATAAAAATTCGTACATGTACCCCAACACCCCAAAATCATTTATTGTTTAATATGCAATGTAACTGCACAACTATACAACATAAAACTCGAGATAAATATCTCGGTCTAGTATTTGATAACACCCTTAAATGGGATGCTCATGTAAACGATGTGGCGACTAAGATAAGGAAACTTATATACGTGTTTAAGTTATATCGGAACGTGTTAGACTTAAAATCTATCAAAAATGTCTACCATGCCCTTGCAAATAGTCTAATTTCATACAGTATTCTAGGTTGGGGAAGGTCTACACGTATTGTTTTAAATCCGCTTATGACAGCGCAGAAGGCGCTTCTTCGGGTTATTGCCAAAAAGCCCCGAAGGTACCCCTCAAACGAATTGTTTGCAGAGCTGAAGATATTAGACATCGGGCAGGTATATGCAAAAACAGTATTTCTTGACTCCCTAAAAAGTAAAGATAGTCACGTTAAAGCTGAGCATAAAATTTTAACGAGGAGCGCCACAACCTGTACAGAAAACCCGAACATCCTTCGCCCAAACACACTTTAGCTTTATAGGGCCAAAAATGTATAACCATCTAAAAGAATCTATAAAAACATGCCAACACACTAAGTCAATCCAATTAAAATCTAAAATTACACAACATTTACTTCAACTTGGTAGAAATGAGGTGGAAAAGGTAATAAGTCATATTTTAAAGTAAAGTCTGCATTATTATTATTATTGTCATACATTGCACTACACTTTATATTTTAATACTATTTATTTATTTTTTCTACAAACTTCATATTACGACATTTTATATTAATATTTATTTCCATGACCATGCCATATCAATATTTCATAGGTTTAATTTGAATTCGCTTATCTATTTTATATTTTATCATATTTTGTATTTTTCATTTTAATATTATGTGCACATGAATACATTTTTGGCATACATAGAGTTTTCCTTTGTACGGGCCATGGCCTAGTTAGGCAGATTCTGCAACTAATGCAATTGTAAATTTATGTTTTTGAATGAATAAAATTACTATTATTATTATTATTATTATTATTATTATTCTACTTGTATAAATTACATCCTCATATTACACATTCAGTTTTAATACAGATTCAATTAAAAAATACATATATTTAAAAAAGCGTAAGCTAACCCAGGCAAAAATTTGCAATCCGCTTAACTCTTAGATGTACGTAAATATTAGTGAGGAAAAGACTTTGCCTAGAGCGACTGAAAATAATTGCTTCAAAAGATGCCCTCTGTCCTATTCTCTTGCTTTTTCTTTAACTTTCTGCACTTTGATTTTAGGTCTCATTTCCAGTTTATATATTGTGAACGAACCCATTTAACTGATTCTGGCTAGATTTATCAGATTTTGGTTATATTAAGAGTACCTACATGAGATTTAAATTCACTTATGTGAGAGTGAATGTTATTTAGTTTAATTCTCCAAATATATTAAACATATTATAATATATGTATATAAACATATAAAGATAAATACCAAATATATAAACATACTATACCTACTCCAAATATATTAAGCATACTTCCTGACCACCCTAGAACGGGCTAGTTCCATTTGGGTAACAAAATCAAATAAGCAAAAGATTAAGGTTTCGCCATTCGGTTCCTGTTATTTTTGTAAGTAAATCAATATTTTATAGTAATTAATTCTCAAAATAATTTTTTTTCTATAAAATAATACTCATAGGGATAACAATTGAATATAAAACATTTATTTATTTATTTATTTTTAGGAAAACTAACAGCTAATTATAATTTAACAAAAAGAGGAGTAGGATAACAGAGAGCCAATTAAAGGTTTTCACGTTTAGGTAACGTTGTAGAAACATGTGTGACCTTTCAAATAAAGCTATCGATTAAAAATACATCAAAAAATATTCAACAATTAATGTTAAAGAATTCACTGTTCAGCTGCTGCCTAGCTGAGTTAATATTCGTACAGAATAGATCAAAGTCAGGCGTTTAATCAAATAATTACAATTGTCACTAGTTCGCCACAGAAATGCATTTTGCCTATAGTTGGTACCAGCATGAGGAACATTAAGAGCAGGGTTAAATCTATTGGGTTGGAAGGAAGACGGAGATTAATTTTATTTAGTAAGTAGCATTGTGAGTGATAAATGAATTATTAAATATAAAACAATAAAATTAGTACGTACAGGGTAGGCAGACGATATAGGCGAGCATAGCTGACTAGTGAAAATGCAGTACCGGTATCTGACGTGATCATCCTGCGCGTGTGAACGGCGAGTGAGCGGGGGCAGCGGCGAAAGCAAGGGTTACAAACATTTTTATACTGAGAAGGAATGAAATAATAAATAAATAAATAAAAAAATATTAAATAAATAAAACATACAATAATTACGTTTTTTTTTATTTTTGTGTCACTATGATTGATATCTTGAACAAAGTAAAATAGTAATATATACCTGTGTACCCTTGCAATAATTATTCAAAAATAAACTGTATATGTATACTTTTAACATACCTTTTACAGTAATTCAAAAGCGGATAATACGCACGACTGTCGATGCTGTCAATCAAATGTCATTTTGACCTTATTGTCCTCTCAATCATTTGCAATAACATTTATTCATTGTAACATATTAATTGGACTGCGAGTATATACGATAGGATACCTCTTTTAAGTTATTAATCTCTTAAATCAAACAAATATACTGAGAAACTATAAGTAACTGCCAAAATATTTATTGAAAACAAATATTTAGGAATATTCCTAAATATTTGCAAATGGTGTGGCGGATATAGGCTGTTTTCCTAACTTCACTGGTGAGATATGGTGATATCTCGACCTCCACTATCTGGCGTTTTTAGGTATTTTGACTTTTTTGTGCCAATCGTCTAGAATTTGGTAAATCAATATTTTATAGTAATTAATTCTCAAAATATTTTTTTTTCTATAAAATAATACTCATAGGGATAACAATTGAATATAAAACATTTATTTATTTATTTATTTTTAGGAAAACTAACAGCTAATTATAATTTAACAAAAAGAGGAGTAGGATAACAGAGAGCCAATTAAAGGTTTTCACGTTTAGGTAACGTTGTAGAAACATGTGTGACCTTTCAAATAAAGCTATCGATTAAAAATACATCAAAAAATATTCAACAATTAATGCTAAAGAATTCACTGTTCAGCTGCTGCCTAGCTGAGTTAATATTCGTACAGAATGATCAAAGTCAGGCGTTTAATCAAATAATTACAATTGTCACTAGTTCGCCACAGAAATGCATTTTGCCTATAGTTGGTACCAGCATGAGGAACATTAAGAGCAGGGTTAAATCTATTGGGTTGGAAGGAAGACGGAGATTAATTTTATTTAGTAAGTAGCATTGTGAGTGATAAATGAATTATTAAATATAAAACAATAAAATTAGTACGAACAGGGTAGGCAGACGATATAGGCGAGCATAGCTGACTAGTGAAAATGCAGTACCGGTATCTGACGTGATCATCCTGCGCGTGTGAACGGCGAGTGAGCGGGGACAGCGGCGAAAGCAAGGGTTACAAACATTTTTATACTGAGAAGGAATGAAATAATAAATAAATAAATAAAAAAATATTAAATAAATAAAACATACAATAATTACGATTTTTTTTATTTTTGTGTCACTATAATTGATATCTTGAACAAAGTAAAATAGTAATATATACCTGTGTACCCTTGCAATAATTATTCAAAAATAAACTGTATATGTATACTTTTAACATACCTTTTACAGTAATTCTAAAGCGGATAATACGCACGACTGTCGATGCTGTCAATCAAATGTCATTTTGACCTTATTGTCCTCTCAATCATTTGCAATGACATTTATTCATTGTAACATATTAATTGGACTGCGAGTATATACGATAGGATACCTCTTTTACGTTATTAATCTCTTAAATCAAACAAATATACTGAGAAACTATAAGTAACTGCCAAAATATATATTGAAAACAAATATTTAGGAATATTCCTAAATATTTGCAAATGGTGTGGCGGATATAGGCTGTTTTCCTAACTTCACTGGTGAGATATGGTGATATCTCGACCTCCACTATCTGGCGTTTTTAGGTATTTTGACTTTTTTGTGCCAATCGTCTAGAATTTGGTATTTTGTTAAATTTTATATTTTTAGTTTAGGATATATAACCGCACAGTAATTACACTTTTCTTTCTTGCCCACGTGGTACATTTCGCTATATTAACATGGTAGAGGGAGGGTAAGCCTTCCCCATTAAATGATAGAATTCTGAAAACTGTCAATTTGCCTTATTTCGTAAAAAGGTAAATAATACTTTGATTCTGAGAAATACTCGTATATTGCGTATTTATAAAAAAAATCAGTAAGCGATAGGATTTTGAAAAAAAAATGATTTCTGGTAATATTGGAATAGTTTAAAAAAAAATCCTAATAGCGCATAACAATGCGTAAACTACGCTATGAGGTCGATAACGTATTCTGAATATTTGTCGTTAAATAAAATATTTCGGAAATTAATACGGTAAATTCGCTCTCATCTTTTAACTAACCATACCAAGTTCAGTAACTAAAGTTAACTTAAATTATAGTTTGTCCATTTGCTTACAAATGCTTCTGAATAATTGCACCTTTCCCAGCGCTCAAAAGAAAATTTGAATTTATTTATTTATTTATTTATTTAAGAATTAATTACTATGAAACATTGATTAGCTTATAAAAATAACAGGAACCGAATGGCAAAACCTTAACCTTTTGCTTATTTCTTTCTGTCACCCAACTGGGACTAGCCCGTTCTAGGGTGGACAGGACTCCAATATTACAATTAAGTTTGCTTGATTGCTTGGTTGCTTACAAATATACAAGTTTTAGTATAAAGCTAATGACACTAAATTGCCCTAAAATGTGGTCTTCAGAATAAAATAAAAACATAATAATAATAAAAAAATTATTAAAAGATAATATAATAAATAAAATGCAATTCCATTATTTAATCGGCAATAAATATCATATGAAATTCGATTAAATAAAACAAATAAAGTTATATGTGAGAAAAGAAAGAAACAGTCATTAATATTTATTAATATAAAATTACCTAGTCTAAAAAGTATACTTCATTGTCGAAGTCAAATAATTTTTGGTAGTTAGTTTAATGTTAAAATATTCTTAACATATATGTTCAAAAATATGTTAATAATTTGTGCACCTAAGTTTTATTATACTATTATTTCTAACATTTGATGTATGGTTAGTCTGTCATGATTCGATAACCATATCTTTAATTTATTTTTGAATTCCCTAAATGTCAAATTCATTTTTATTTCCATATTGATCAGATTGTAAAATCTCGGCGCAATGAAAGAGTAATGTCTTTGTCCAAATGATGTTTTCCTTCTGGGTATTATTAAGCTATTTTCTAAAACTTGTCTCGTTGGTCGCCGGTTCTGAATTATTCCTAAATTTGTGTTACTGTCCAATTTTTGGATCTTATAGATAGCCTTAAGAGGGAAGTTTTTAGAAAAAGTTGCCTACAGTCAAGAACTTTAGCTTCCTTATAAAGTTCATTAGTGGGATGGCGATATGGTCTACCTAGAATAATTTTTAATATAAATTTCTGCGCAACTTGCAATGGCTCTAGCAGGGGTTTACCACATCCACCCCATCCAATTATGCCGTAAGTAATAATCGATTCACATAAAGCATAATAAACAGTTTTTAGTGTTTTGGAATCCAGAATATTCCTCAATTCTTTGAAAACGTATCCAAGGATTCGCACCTTCGTAGCCACGTTATGTATATGAGAATCCCAACGGAGAAAGCAATCTAGAGTGATGCCTAGATATTTCCAAGATATTTCTCTTTGTATAGGCTGACAGTTACAAGACTCTACGCTATCGCACTCGTGTATTACAATAGTTTTATTAGTAGTGGGTTGACCTCTGGTTGTTATACTAAATGGCATGTATTTGGTTTTGCCAACATTAAGCGTCAACATAAAGTTTCCTAGCCAATTTTTAACAATTTCCATGCCCTCGTTTGCTTTCTCAAATGTGTAATCTCAGTTTGAACCTTTAAATAGTATAACAGTGTCATCGGCATATGTGATGATTTTACCTACTGGTAACTGACATAGGTCATTTATGTAGACGAGGAATAAAATGGGTCCCAAAACGTTACCCTGTGGCACACCATAAGTGAGATGCTGGCTTACTGAGTCAAAAGCCTTTGCAAGGTCAAGGAAAACTACTAGACACTTGTCTCCTTTATCCACCGTTTCGACTATAAATTCAGTTAGGGCAGCTATAGCGTCTGTTGTCCCTAAACCTTCCCTAAAACCGAACTGATTGTCTGAGAGTATTTTATTTTCAATTAAAATTTATAGTCTCGCCTTTGCAACTTTCTCGAAGATTTTGGAGATCGTGTTTAAAATGGAGATAGGTCTATAGTTATTGAGGTCCTGCTTATCTCCCCCTTTATGTATTGAAATTACTTTGGCAATTTTTAATTTGTCAGGAAAAATTCCGCTTTTAAAACTCACATTAATAATAAAAGCAATAGGCTGGCTGAGATAGGTTTCAGTTAGTTTAAATACGCATGACCCGACCCCATCATCCCCCACCGCTGACCTATTTTTAAGGCTGCCTATTACTTTCTTAACTTCGTCTCTATTTGTAGGCGTTAGGTACATGGACACAGGTAACGTATCAGATTTACTTAGGTCAGTAATTACAGAACTATTTATCCCACGAAACTTTTCTGCTAGTTTGGAGCCAACATTACAAAAGTGACTATTTGTACAATTTAGTAACTTTTCAGGATTATCTTTCATTGTAATAATTTGATTGTCAATTTTAATACTATTTAAATTTACATCCTTTCTATTTTTATAATTCGCCGCTTCTTTTATATTTATCCAGATTTTTCGTGGGTCCCCGGCTGAGTCAGTTATTTGTTTTTTAAAGTATTGCTGCATAGCCAATTTAATAATTTTATTACATAAATTTCGATAACGAGTGTATTTCTGCCTCAGCATTGCATTGTCCGGTGTTTTTCTTAACGCTGCGTGAATTTTATCACGCCTGATAATACAAAAGAGGAGTCCATCAGTAATCCACGGTGTAATTTTTTTATTTTTATGTTTTATAATTACAGTTTTCGATGTTGTATGTTTCTGTATAATGTTACTCAAGATGGAAAAAAATTAGTTATAGGCGTCGATAGCATCCCTAATCTAATATAACTGATTCCAATCATATTGGCTGATTTCGTAAACTATTTTATTACAATTATTTAATTTCTTTATTCGCTTGTTTGGATGTACAACGTTATTACTTCCCTTAGCGGCCAACTTAAAAAAGATTGTATAGTGATCTGTAATTGAATTTTTGTGTACAATGGTCGAGATTAGGTTTTTGGTTCGAACCATGACGTGATCTATGCAACTGCTGCTATTGTTATATTCGCGCGTTGGATGAATTATCTCTGGTCGGAGACCATGTAGCCTTAGGACGTTTAGATATTCCTCAGATTGTGGATGCAGAGTTCCTGCTATAGAGATATTCATGTCACCGCACAGATACAGATTTTGAGAATTTCTATTAGCGCATAAAAGTGTATTAAGGCTTTCTAGGAAGAAGTTGATATTATTTATAGATGGGCTTCGATAAATAGCAAGTACACTTGTGGCTTCATCTATGCTAATTTGCAAGCAATTTGCTTCAGGGAAAGCTATTTCTTGTACCGATAAGAAGCTGAAGCTTTCTTTGATATATAAAACAATGCCATCATTTTGAGTATGATTAAAGTTGGTATGAAAGGGTTCATAGCCTGAAATATGCTTCTCTTTGTAAAATTTACCATTCCAAGTTTCAGTGAGTATAATTACATCAATGTCTACATTGAGATGTTGCAAGAAGATTACTAGAATATAGTAATTTTTGTTCAAACTTCTAATATTCATAGCTGAGAATTTTATGGCCTTTTTTCTGAAAGGTTGCTCCTGCATATATTTATATCCGCAGTATTATGCCTATCATTATCAATATTACTAATAAAGTTCATGTCATGATCCATTGTTATGCGTTGTGGTAAAAAATCATTACATTAATGGCAAAATGAAAGATATATTGATCGAATAATATTATGAGTCTTAAGGACATAAAACTTAGGCACATTGCTAAAAATAAATAAATGCTAATATATATTTTAAATATTGATTCGTCATCACATACATCATTAAAATTATCAAAAATAAGATAAAATAATAGATAGCTAAAAATGTATACGGCATAAATTTTATCAAAATCGTAAAAATCTAAAAATAATATATGAATATTATAATATAATACATTATTAATATAAGATCCGTAAAAACTTAAGAGAATTATTAAAATATTCAAAGAATCATTAAAATATTCATCGTTAAGAAAAATCCCATAATATAGTACATGTTTTATAGAGATAAAAAAGTGTAATTATTTTTAATTAGAATTGCCTTATCACCTTGGTTTTTCCTCGCAAATATTCGTCCAGCATTAACCCAGCAATACTTCAAGATTTTTCTCTGGAAATTCGTTTTGCGTTCCAAAGCAAATCTCTCGAACGCTGTGTCAGTTCGTCGGAAATAAATACTGGAACATTTGTAGTACCCGTATAACTCAAGTCGGATAAGGTCAAGGTTTCGCCATTGGTTTTACAATTTCTTATATATTTTTTAAAATTCATCGTGAAGTTATTCTTTTTTCCACTTGAAATAAATTTTACAATAATCGGTTTTGGTTTAGTTTCAGATTTATTGATCGGAACGCGATAAATTGAACAAACATTGGTGGGGTTGTAGTTGCATTTGGCAACCGCTGCAATCTTATCAAAAATTCTATTTAAATCTTCATTCACCCCCGCGGGAATACCCCTTATCTCCATGTTACATGATTGTTGAAGCTGCTCCTGATAATCCAGCTTATTTTCCAGCAGAAGTATTTTATTTTCATGCTCTTTATTTTTTTGGTCAATAGTATCGAAATGTCTTACCATGTCCTTAACTCTTCCACTTTTGAGGTCCTCAAACTGCATCGTTAAAAATTCCATCGTATTTTCCAGATCGCCATTTCTTTTTTCCAGCTCTTTTATCTTAGCTTCCTGGACTGAAAATCGTTCCTCGAGTGTCTCAAGAATCGACTTTTTAAATGCTTCATACCTTAGATCTAATAAAGCCTCCAAATTCCTGAAACTATTTCCTGATAAACCAAAAATTATTACCCTAAATATATAATAGTTTTCTTTTTCACCGTCATATAAAGTTATCATTCTCCTTAGTATTGTATTTGTATTTGTACTATTGTATTTTTTTGATTCTTTTTTTGTAAATATTTTTTTTCTTTTAAACATCTATGACGTTAGGCCTTGTTTTTAATATGCCTAAAATATTTGACCTGGAATAGGCATGAGATCATCACGTACAATACTTTCATAACTTGCTGTGGAATTATAAAATTTTGGTTTATCTTTACAGAAAACAGATATGTTTATCTTATCTTGAAATTCACTAAAGTATTTTATGTAATTTTCAAACATTATTATCGTATTTGCCAACATTCATGATAATTACGGTGCGAAAAAGGCGAATTTAATCTGAGTTGTTCCATAGCTCCATAACATTTTTTTAAAGTTGAAAGTAGATATCGGTAATCTTCTCTTGTATTTTTTTTGTACCTGGGAAATACTGAAATAACTATTGACATATTATAATATGATCGATCAAAGTTTAATTCGGGTCTTTATGACCGAAATAAACAAGTTAAGGTCATCCCCAGGCACCGTAGCCGCAAATTTAGCGACCTAAAAAGAAAACATCCAAGTCGTTAAAGAACGACTAGTCGCTAGCTATTTACATTAGGTGTATACTTTTCTATAACTAAGTTTCACGCTGATGTAGACTTCTGGAAATGGGCAGCTATTTGATTTTCCTCCGTTCCTCTTTGAGAGCCAATCGTGGAACGATAATATGCATGAAGTCAAAAACATTGGAAAAAGTTATAATTGGCCTGATTGCGTTTTTTCGTGAGCTAACATTGGAATTACTTCATGCCAACCAGAGAGAGCAATAAGTTAGAGCTGATTATTAAATAAATGGTTGCCACTTTTCTAGCATAGAACTATCAATCGAACATAAGGCGGCATAATCTATGACCGGAAGAAATAATTTTAAATAAATTTCAATGGTTTTGTGCTCGGCAGGTAGTTTTTGTGCAGGAACTATCGTTCATTTTACAAGTTTCTTAAACGAAATGCTCTATTTCAGACAGTTCTATGTAAGATAAATCACTAAGACGTCACTTATTATACTATGAGATTACATGCGCTGCAATTAGGTATATTCTTAAGCCATAAAGTTTAATTTACAACAATTAAACATGTTATCTAACTACATTTAAAAAAAATACGGACTGACCCTTATAAGAATTTCCATTAAAATTAGAATAATTTCCTTTAAAATTTCGCTACCGAAAGATTTTGCACAACAGCTGAATAGTGAAAGAAGCTACCCTTAAAAATGGTGGCTTTGCATTAGGGATGATGGCTAAATATTAAGGCGCTCGCGTGGGATATGCATAGCGACTGCGAGGCCAGGTCATTAATTCATACAAATAGCTCGGTTTTTCAAAACGCATCACTTTTAACACTTGCGTAGCTAGATGCAGTTGCCTCCGTTGTCTTCTATTTAGCATGAATGCCCTGGCAAGAAAAGGTGAGACGGTATGACGAGATGTGTTATTAAACCAAAATCCAGCACAAGCATTTGCATACACTGCATTCTTCACTAAGGCAATGGCCATACACACCATCGCAATGCCTAATGGCAGATAAAACCAAAGCGTTTGCAAGAAAAAATATTATTCTTCTTTTGACTCTGAGGTATTTCTGTATCCTATAAAGAGCCTTCAGAGGAACGAAGCCCTAACCAACCCTTTTACACTAACATATTTTTAAAACGCAATGTAGGAACAAATGGTAATCCTATTTTTCTATTAAAAGGAAATTACCATTCATTTTCTTCTTTGTCCCCTCCTATTCCTACTTTATGCGTCACTTTTCTCGCCAGGTCAAACGATCTTGGGTTGTCGGTTCGGACAATTAAGATTTTTTGAGATTTCTTTTGGTGTTGAATCTCTTCCTTACTTTTGCTTAGGTTGTTTCGTAGCATAGTGTCATAGTTTCATAGGAAATTACTATTATGCTAGAATTAACGAATTATCAAACAAGTCGGGTAAGATCAAATTTACGCAGGAGTTTTCATATTGGATAAAAAAATCATTTTATATTAGATAAAGATCATATTGGATAAAAATATAAGGGTTTTTTTGAAGATTAGTTTTTTTTAAATTACTAAGGTATCTACGAAGATTTTTTTATTAAATTACTAAGGTAAAGTTAACATATCTTATGCTAGGATTACAGGGGCTTAGAACTTGTTGCTTAGTACTTGCCACTTAGTGTACTTGTCACTAACCTGTTTAGTGATCGCGACAAGTAACCGTTTACACGTTGGTATTAGCAGAAAAGTATTAGTAGCACGACCTCAGTTCGAAATCGAACACCATGGCCGCTGTATTTATCATATGGTTTAAATTTCTGGATTAATTTTTTTACTTATTTCGGAATTCCACCTTTTGGTAGTAATAATCCCAAAATAAACTTAGCAAATGTTAACTAAACAGAGAAACACGTGTCTTTATTGGCATTTTAACTTGTCACTAACCCTTGCCGCGGCTGTTCACAAGAGTCAGCAAGCGACCCGTGCTTAGTAATTTATGCTGGGGTAAGTCACTTGTCGCATATTAAATAGAATCGGCTTCTATTCACTAGCACTGGCAGTTTCACTAATACTAAGCACTAATATTAAGCGCTAACATGCTGCATCAGCACGTTTATACGCAAGGAATTAGTGCAAGTGACAAGTACTTATCTTAGCTACTAAGCCTGTCTAAACCTAGCATTGGGCCTGGCAATATCGGCCAGTCTTTTCGACTTCGTGAGCTCGATTTCCGTGCGGCAAACGATTTAGGGATTTTAATATTTAAACGAAAACGAAGGCTAAAGATAATAATATTTTAGGAAATATTCTTTGTTTTATTATTTTCTCCAGATCCTCAAAAGAATCAGTTAAAAACTTACGCGAAACCAAGATCCAAAACAGAGTATAATATCTATTCTCCTATTTTAATATTAATAAAAAACATTTTTTTAATCGTTAAAATATTCTATAAATTCTCTAAAAATCATTTTTTAAAGATTCGTGAAAATGACGGCACGCTATTTTTTCCTTGAAAGTAGTTTGCGCGCAGCGTGACGTCGTCCCACACCATCTCTCGCCCGCCTCGCTTGCGAAGGACGCATCGCGCGCGTAAAAACATTTCGTTTGGAAATATTATCAAAATGTCATCACGAAGTACGCATTATAAATACTGTATTGTTCCTCGGTGTACGAATATATCGATCAGTACACCAAATAAAATCCAAAACATATGATTCCAAAACTCATTCCCTTCTCACGGCTGGAGTATCTTTGATACTATTTGCTCCAAATACAAATTCCATCAGCGATCCATTTAAAGTTTTACAGTGGGCCACTTTCTAGATCTCCGAGGCGATGATTCGACTGTAACGTATTTCATGCTATAATGGACTATCGGCTTTTTCTATTATTTGTTTGTAGATAACGCTGCAAGCACTACTATCCATATTTTTGAACAGTATTCTAAGAACAGGTTGTCATCTAAATTATTTGTTGCAGTTTTAAAGCTAAGGTTCAATAAGTGGATCGAAAGTTTAGCGGAAATGGGAGAGTCATTGTAATATTTACTTAACTGTGTTTCTATATATCTTTTTCTGTATTCTTCCATTACAGACTTCATGAAACTGCCATCTGTATTGGCATGATTTGCAGCTGTTGATGTTTCTCCTATTTCTTTTATCTTTATAAACTTTCCAGCTGGGCCCACGGCTGATAATTTAGCCTTAGACCAGTAGTTCTTTACTGACGTGCGGCTGGGTCTTCATTCCTACGATTCACTCAAGACAAAAACGCTATAGTATGTTTGCAATTCCTAGCAGTCGCGGCGCAATCGTGCCACTGAACCTTTTCAATGGTGGAATCATTTTCATCATTATATATTAGCGTTACGTGGTACGGAGTCTTTCGAGCCTTATGTTCAGGAGTAATACAGTGTGCATATATTATCTTCCCGTTTTAATGAAACATATCCTATAGCATTGTCTTCTTTCGACTCCCGGGTAGCTCTGTAAATGAAATTAATATGATATTGATGTGAAATATTGAACCACAAAAAAAAAATTAACATAAAAACACATTTTCATTCCTCCTATTCGAAAAAAAGTCATATTTACCCTGCGTGGCGGGAGTCAAGTTGCATTTTGCTCCCTACTGTTTTTTTCATAGTTATGATTATATGATGATTGTATGATGATGATCATCATGATTATGATGATGACGATGATATAATGGTGTAATAATGATGATGATTATTATGATAATATGATGATTATAATGATGATGTTTTTTTTAAGCTCGTTTTAGTTTTTTGTCATAGTCGGAGTGAAAAGCAGAGGTTCACTTGGGAGCAAAAATATATAAGTCTCGGGCTTTACAGCTTGAATCACTCGCTACACTCAGAAATCTAAGTTAGAATCCTTCGTTATGATCTGGATTCAATATTTTGCACCATCCTAAATATACGACTTTGCTCCCATGTGTGACTTAATCTACTATTCTATGTCACCGACACTAAGAAGTATTAAAATGTATCGGACTTGGCGGCGAACACGTCGTCAAATTATTACGTGTGTCATACGTGTGAATTAAAAACTTTACTGTTTAATGTTAAATATTTAATGCGCAACTCATAACAACCACAGTCTATAGCTTCACTCATGTATAGTACTGGTAGCTAAATATTAAGTGAACATTAATTAACTTGTAGCCTTTGCACCGCAAATTTCAGCGCTTATAAAACTATTGTTTGAGACAAAATAACTCGCCACGTGATTGAGTCTATTTGAGGCAAGTTATCGGATTGACATCGCTCAAATCCTTGCTCTATAGAAATTTTTAAGTCAGTACTCGTGTAGTATTAATAATAAATAAACAACGAATAATTAATCAAACCACTCGGAAACAATAAAAACACAAGTCGAACGTAAGTCCGCTCTGAACCAGTGCGGCGGTAATGAATAAAAGTAGCCGAGCGAAGCGCTAACACGTGCGATGACGTCACGATGTCGTTACCATACCGCCAGCGAACTTAACAGATGCAAGCGGAGATGCAGTTTTTAAGCAAACTTATAAGTCTTATAACTTCGTAAATACGCATCGTATCGAAGTGAAATAAAAACTAGTATTATTATAGTATTTAGTACTTAGTATTTAGTTTTTCCATGATAATTTTAAATGACTATTATAGGTATGTGAGCGTCATATCAATATGTAATTGATTTATATATGTATATTATTTTAGTTTTTATTTTATTTATTTTGGTTTTATTATTATTTTCGTATAAATATATGTATGTGTATGTGTGCATATATGGATATATATTTTATCTATAGATGTATATAAGTATCTATCCATATTTGTACCTATATGCGTAAATATTTGTAGTTTTAAAAATAAGTACTAACTATAGATTAAGTTGACAGTGCACACTTAATATCATCATTAAAAGTCTGCCTTAGAACAGGCCTAGGCCTAGTTAGGCGACTGTGTCAATCATAAAAATAATGTCGCATCAATTTCTTGCTAACATCTTAATCAAATATGACATTAACTTTTTACTAGATGTGTTACTACTAAATAAATAAATAAATAAATAAATTGACATCTATAATTTTGAAGGGTAAAAATTAACTTTTTTTTATGTTTCCCAAGCTCATTGTAAGCAAAGCTTTCATATAAATGTAAATGATGAAATAAAATAGTCGCAAGACGATGCACATAATAATATTAAAAAATATAATTATTTTTTAAATATGCACAATTTAAATGCATTATTATAATTAGTAGTATGTTGAAACATACATGTACTTCACAAATCGCAGGCATTAGGTTGAGGTCTGTTTGTATGGCAGCATTTTATAAACTCTTTCCATTGACAATAATAACAGATAACCGACAGAATTATTCAAATCTATCAACGCGTTTAGAAGTAAAGACATTTAGCATCGACCGGAATCGAAAAGAGCAATAAATCATTAATGTATCGCATTCAAAAGTATTATAATATTGTTGAAATTATTGAAAACTCGCCATGTTATAAAGTTTTCCGTACGAAATCGCCAAAGTGAACAATATTAATTTGCAATATGGTACATTGTATTTATATAACAAAGAAAAGCATCTCAAAATTTTGAAAAAAATATTAATCTTTCAAAATCATTGGAACTTTTTTAAAAAAAATAGCATTTGTTTTCAAATTGGGTGTTTATATTAATTATTGTTATTTATGAGTAAAATTCGCAAAACCTAAGTCTCGAATGCTTCGCTATGAATCGCTTTTGCGCTATTTTAAGCCTATCTCAGAGCGTTATTAAATTCGCTTCCGTCATCGTCTATCTTAATAATATAAACTGTACGGTAGCAGCGGTTTCCCAAGGCAATTTACCAAGGTACTTTGCCTGCCTAGAGCACATTCACCTCTGTTCCTACCTGCGACACCCTGAAACCAAAATGTGGAAATTGCTTAACACTAATAAGAAGCTATGTGTTTTGTACCTCATGAGCCCATATGAGCTTCCTAAATATGTATATTATTGCATAGATGATCGAGAAAGTACCTTAAACTTAAGGCAATCTTGCTCTACGGTTAGGGCATCAAACCTAGAGCAATCGCCAACGATCTTATTTGAATATGTTTTAGGGTGGCCACAGATAGATTGATAGAGTGATTAATAGCGCTAGTAAGTGCGATTACTGCAAAGTATGTGCGCGTTTCATCTCGCTTTCACTCGATATACCGTAAACAACTCTCACGCGCGACTGAATCACTCACTTCGTCGGACTAGTTTTATGTTTGTTTGTTTCTTTCTTTATTGTGAAATTTTACAATAACCGGGTTTTTATTATTTTATAACCGGCTTATATGAAGTGTTTTTTTTTATGTATACGTGTAATATGTGTGTAAATGTATCTAAACTCGTATATGCTTATTATTGCATTTGATCGACATAATTCAAATTCAATCCCGCTAAAAATATTATCCCGACAGGAAATGGTGACTCTTAGGTTTTAAACACTTGATACATCTTTTTTCCATCAATAAAATACCCTTTCTAAAAAGTCTTGATCGAGATCACCTAAAAATTTCTGCAATGCGAATACTACCGCGTAATCATCTTGTAATTTTCGACCTATCCGATGTTTCTTTAAAAGTCACAAGGGGCAAGCTCCTGTAAGTATGGAGGATGTTCTAGTACTTCCAGTACTTGTTACCAGCTTCTTCAATGGCAGCCATCGTAGTCGGGACTTGCGAGTTGGGGCGTTATCTTGGTGAATCACAACAATTTCAGCGATGTTGTCGCTTCGTTTTGCACGTATATCTTTTCGCATTTTTTATTTTTTTAGCATATAAAGCCCCCTTTATAGTAGCTACATGATCAAGGTATTTAATCATCACAAACCCTTTACTGTACCAGAGAGCCTATGACCTTACCGGCGGATGGAACAGCCTTGCATTTCTTAGGAGTTCAAAAGGTCGGTCGCTTCCAGGTGAATTTTTTTTTGTTACAGGATTATAATGCGAAGCCATAAGCCAAAAACGGTAACGATTCTGTTGTAATATATCCAAAAAGCCTTGGGAACTATTCAGTCTAGTTTTTTATGCGCAACTGTCCGTCTATACCCACGGTGCGACTACCTTTCAACCCCCAAGCAATCATATAAAATACTAGGGGAATCGAAATGTTCGCTTCTTCAGCAATAAAACGAACCGTGACACGACGATCCACCAAAACATTTTTTTCCACCTTTTCAACATTCCTTTTGGTGACTGCCGTCGTTGTCGTTGCCGAGTCGTTAGTTAAAGCTCTTCCACGCCTAAACTCAGTACAATGTGCAACCGTAGAATATGGAAGAGCATCAAACCCTTTTTATTCTGAATTTATTTAAAAAAAAAAAAAAAAAAAAAATATGTGTGGCACTCGGGGACTGCCGCGGTAAAGCTATTGTATAGCATTTTTAACAACTTATGCAATTATAATTATTTATTTATTTTATTTATTTTATTTTTTCTGATATCAGATAACTGCGCTCTATCGGAAAACGTTGAAATTATTCCGAATCATTTGCGGCTGCGGAAGCAAATGATTCGGAATAATTTAAACGTCTTCCGATAGAGCGCCGCGCACGAATTTTTTATTCGATAATGCAAAAACCGGATTATTCGAAAAAATCGTAGATAAAAAGATAGATAATTAAATTATCTTTAAAGTGGTGCAGGCTTCATAATTATACGCCATATAGTATTTGCGTAGTAGTCGTTTTTGTGTTCGGTTTGACCTAATTTCACAAATTAATTACACTATGTAATATAAACAAAATCTAAAATATTCAAAGCTAAGAATATTAGGAAAATGTTCTTGTTTAACATATATTTTTTTCGAATCGTAAGCAGTACTCGTTTAGACGTAATTATCAGTTTAATATCATTAATTTTCGTTAAGAAATTTCTTCATTCGGTCGCCTTGCTAGCGCCCGCGATAAAAGCTATGCAATAGCTTATTCTAGATAAATCAATAAATATACTCTCACAATCATTAATGTTACATCATTTATTTATTTATTTATTTTATTTAAGAATTAATTACTTTAAAACACTGATTTGCTTACAAAAATAACAGGAACCGAATGGCAAAACCTTTACCTTTTGCTTATTTGATTCTGTCACCCAACTGGGACTAGCCCGTTCTAGGGTGGACAGGACTCTAATATTACAATCAAGTTTGTTTGATTGCTTGATTGTTTACAAATTTACAAGTTTTAGTAAAAAGCTAATAACACTAAATTTACCTAAAATGTGGTCTTCAAAAATAATAATAATAATAAATATTAAAAGATAATATAATAAATAAATAAATAAACAACACATACTTTTTACCATACACATACTAAATTACATATACTTTTTACCTGCCACCATAGCCACACACGATGACCGTGGTCTTCAGCAAATTTAATCTAGCTATCGATTTCAATCGCTATTTAAAAAAAGTTTTTTTAGGATCGGCCAATAAACTTACATAAAAATCCGTCTCCTATGCATGGTAGTTGGCCATACACTTATAGTCTAGTCATACTACATATCGGAAAACATAAGGATTCTTCAAAGTAAGTTACTTAACCTATCTTGATAATAATTTACACTAACAAATTGTTATTCAGATATGATTTAAAATTTATTTATTTAAGAATTAATTACTATACAATATTGATTAGCTTACAAAAATAACAGGAACCGAATGGCAAAACCTTAACCTTTTGCTTATTTGTTTCTGTCACCCAACTGGGATTAGCCCGTTCTAGGGTGGACAGGACTCCAATATTACAATTAAGTTTGCTTAATTGCTTGGTTGCTTACAAATATACAAGTGTACAAGTTTTAGTAAAAATGTATGCTGACTTACGACTGTTATATAAAAAAAAGGAAAATATAAAGAGAGTTTTCCAAAAAAATGGGGTAAACCTCCAAGGATTATTATTGCTATAAGATAATTTCCCGGATATGAGCCAATAAACTTGGTCGGATTTTACGTCAAAAGGAGAACAATTCAGCGAACTTGCGCGAGAAGAACTAGAGTAATATGGCCGGAGAAACTTTCTAGTACCTACAGGAGTGACTTTTCTATAATTCATTACGTAATGGAGAAGTTGCTTTTACCTGACATGTCCATATCAGAAATCAAGTAACTTTTGGCTTTTGTTTTATTAATAGATTTTGATAGATTTCGCGGAGGAGGGTGTCTTATTTCATTCGATATAAAGATTTTTTTAACGATATAAGGATTTTAGGCCGACCCGACGTTTCGGCGACTTTGCAGCCACCGAGTAGACGTCGTCCAGTAGTGTCTGCAGATAGCCTACAAACTGCTGCTCTTATTCCGCAAATTATAACTGTAGCGGGTGTATAACGGTGGTCCTTGTGCTCGGTGATGAACATTAAAACATGAAGTAGGGTTCTACGCAGTAGGGATCTTGTAACCGTCGTCTCTGTTGAAGTTTGTGGTTCTACTTATTTCATTGGCTTTCCGGGTCATGCAGGAAAATTACAACTTTTCTTTAGATAGCAAAATGGGATTTTGAAACTGCATCCAGTGGTTACTTCCGATATCCATTATGCCTTCGTTCGATATGTGAAGACATATTTGATATCGGAAGATGAACGTTTTTAACAGCTTTGATGGGTTCTACCAGTCGAGTGGCAATGGACCGTTTCGTTTGTCCAACACAGGCTAAACCACAGCTTGATTTGATTTTACACACAACCGGGCTTTAAAAAGTTATTACATTATTTACATTCCTTAGATATCGGGATATATTCTGGGCCGGTTTAAAGATCGTTTTTTATATAGATTTTTTTTAGCATCTTACTTATTCGATTTGTCACGTCCTTGACGTATGGTAAAAATGTCGGGTGTTACAAACTTCACGCGGTAAGTTCGTTTTATCCTATGTATAATGTCAAACAACCGCGATCGTCTTGAATTTCATATAAAAAAAGCATTTTAAAAACCGAACAAACATTTATTGTAGTACAATTAAAAATCAGGAAAAGAAACAATCATTTTCATATATTACTGATTATTACATAATGGATATATTTTGCACTGATTACTTACTACTTACTTACTACCTAACAAAATTATTTTGACATGTCCAAGAGTGGTTTTTAGCCGTTAATTGGACACCACGAAAATGTAATGTAATATAATGTAATGATATCCATGAAAAAAATGTTTTGTTTTATTTTTCATGGATTAGCTTCATAGAAACATTTAAAAAAATGCAATATAATATTGCGTGCAACGAGTATTGACCTTTTTTGTTTTCAACGCTTCTGCAGAAGCTTATTCTCGATAATTTTATAGAGCAACACGTGCAACGCGCCCTTACTAGTTTATTATTTCTATGTGGCATTTCTTCAAGGGGAGATTTTGGAACCTCTTGGACAGGAGGTGTGGATGGTTTCATCGTAATTTTAGGAGCTTCAATATAGTGTGCCGAATAAGGATTTCTTGCACGTGCTATACTGTCAGTTTACCGCCATTTAAAAATTCTACAACTGTGCAAAGATTTTCATTATCAGATTTTCATTCAATTAGTTACAACATAGTTTCATCATATCCACAGCTATTATTCCAGTAGGTATATGGCATTGGTGTCAGTAGAAAACCATCAATGTCCACTACCACGTACATCCTAGATGCAGCAAAACTCCTACCTGCACTCGCGCTACTCCTACCTGATTAACACCAAACAGTAATTTGCTCGAAGTTTCATTTGCCGATCTGCATACTGTATTATTTAGTGCGAATTCTACCTCACTCAACACCGTGTTCCATTTACTTGGAATATCAGAAATTTTACTTAGCATCGGAATCATACATCGATTGAATCATTCCACCTGTTCATTCCATCTTGGACACCCTACTGCAATTAGTGTATGGTTAATCGACATATCCTGAACATATGTTGAAAGAACATAATCGACATATTTTGAAAAAATCTGATGAGAAACATGTACCACGATCTGATATAATTCTACGAACATTACTAGTTCTGAAAATAATATGTTATGTAATTTATACAATCATCCGATGCAGTCTTCATCAACTTCGTAAAACCGTCAATCAGTGAAAATATATGCTAATAACCTTTACCGGTCTTCTTAAGAGGACCTATGTTATCAATATGTATTATATCAAACTGGACGTTACATTTTGGTAACTGTTTAGAAAACCTTCCTGTCTTCCGCTGATCGGTGAGAATTCAATACAATTTAAGCAATTGTTAATGTATGTCTGAACCCCTTTCCTTTATATCAGGAAACCAATATACCTATTATGCGAGTGACATTTTCTATCACTTTATTTGTACCCACATGATCCATATCGTCATGACAAGAGCGAATTACTTGATCAATCATTGACTTTGGTACATAGAATATAAAACGATCCTTTTTATTTTTCCGGTATACTAATCGATCGCGCAATTCGAATAATTTACTACGCTGGTTCTCAAGAACATTCCGAATGTTAACTATTTCCTGGTCACAATCCTGTTTTATGGACAAAGTACGTTCAAATGAATTTGCCTCGGTAATCAGAATATCGCTAAAACATGTACTCAATGAATCGACATGATTCATAATTTGACTACCCAGTCGATGCACTATTTCATAACCGTAAGATTGTAAATCATAGCCCACCTCGCTATTCGGGGGCTAACAGATTTTTTACTCAGCGTCAGTCGGAAACTGTAACAATCTGTCATAATTTTAAATTTTATGCCACTAAGGTACATATGGAAACGCTTTATGGCCTAAATACATGATAAACATTCAAGTTTAAAGTTATGATAATTTTCTTCGGTAGATTTAGTTCTCTTGCTAAAATATGCAATAGGATGAAATTTACTATTTTTTCTGTCTGGAGTAAAATAGAACGAAAACCATATTTGCTTGCTTCAGAATGTAATTCTGCCTAAACGTTTAGGGAATAGACCGCTGACATCGGACTCTGAGTCAAACTATTTTTACTGTAAAAAGCCTTTCGCTCTTTCTCTCCAAACATAAACTCAACATCCTTCTTGATCAAATCATACAGAGGTGTTGCAATTAAACTGAACTGATCGAAAATAACTTGCTAAGGCAACAAATCGATTAACTTCTTTGCTTGTTTTAGGTATCGGATAGTTCAAAATTGACTTCACATTCTCTCGATTGAGTCAAATACCATTTAAATTTACTAAATAGCCTAAATAAGTAACTTTGTAATAAAGAAAAGAACATTCGTCAAAACGGAATTTAACATTATTTCTACGCGTTATCAAAAAGATTTCATCTAAAATGTTAATATGACTCTCCACATCTTCAGTTGCCACTAACAAATCATCGAGATAAATTAGAACCTTATATTGCTTAATCAATGTCTCAAATATATCATTAACGTATTTCATGAATGCCGAGAAGATACGGATAAGCCCATAGGAGCTCTAAGAAATTCAAACTGCCCTAACGGTGTCACAAAACTAGTGTATTTGATACACTCCTTTGTTTTCTTGAAAGTATAAAACCCATTGTTTAATTCGAGCTTATAATAAAACCGTTTATTTTTCAATCTATCTAAATGATCATCGATGAACGGGGTTGGATAATTATCTTTAATTACTTTTTTAATAATGTGTCGGTAATCCATATTACCACTTTTTTCTGATTAATACAATTGCACTAGAATATTCCAAATTGCTTTCACGAATTATGTTTTCTTTTAAAATGTCATCTAAAATGACCCGCAACTTCTCACGATCTGAATATGCAATATGCCTAGCTCTAAATCTCACCGGTATCTCATCTCTCACCTTAAATCGTAACTTATACCCACTTCCATTCTCACACACAGATAAATCTTTATAACAACTTTCATAACATTCCTTCACCGCATTCACATCTTCAAATCCAATTTCAGGGTTAGGTTCAGTTTCTCCTAATCGCCTGGTAAATCTTGCATGTCAATATTCATGATATCCTGTATAAAAGTATCCATATCTGTATTTTTGTTGAGTGAAACAGGATTTTCTGAAAAGATTACCTATTGTTAGGTTACTTATTGTCAAAAAGTCACGACCCAATAAACATGCATACTTCATTGCTAAATCCGGTACTAAATGAAACTTTACACGCGTTTCGATATCGTTCACGCGTACATCCACCTCAAAAACATACAAAATTTCCAGTTTTGATTGATTTAAGTCGGAATATTGACAACCACTGTATGTCATTTGACATGAGCTGTCAAACGGTGCAAAATCCTGCCGATTTTCATCACTATCTACTATATTAAAATGTGTTTTAACAAAATACGGGACATTTAGAATGCCAGCGTTGCCATACTCGGAACATGTCTTTTCCGTCGGTCGTTTTCTGCAAGATAATGTTGGATGACCCGGCTCCGTGCAGATATAACACCTCTCGCCAACTCGTGAATGACGCTCATACTCCTCTCTTTTGCCTCCATTTTATTGAGTCTCCTTGAACTGGAGGTCCTCTCGTACGCTAACACCTTAGAATTGTTGAATGTTTCCCAGCGAATCAAGCAAGTCTACCGTATTTTTAAAACGCTGCATCCGAGCTTGATCGCGAAGTCTGTAGTCCGATATTCCGTCCATGATGTACTCCAGCAACTCGTCGTTTTCTATGTCTATATGATTCGCCATTATTGTTTTATCATGCAAATATTCAAAAAACAATTCGGTTTTACGCCAATGCCTCGTTTCAAATTCTCGCCGTAATGATCATTTCGTTGGCCGACAATCAAACATGGCGTCCATCCGATACAATAATGTTTTTAGGGGGATTTCTAAGTGATCCTTCGAATGGAACCACTCTTGTGCTTTGCCGCGCAGTTTCGACGAAATTAATATTCTTGCTGCATTGTCATCCAATCCGTACGTTTTAGTTACGAATAAAAATTGCCACCGCCATGTTGCGAAATCACCACTTCCAACGAATTCCGCTATTATGTAGGTCAACGATCGCTCTTTTATTATGCAGCGATTGAGAATGTTCTACTGGTGTTTCCAGTCGCTCTTCCGACTTATCCATTATTTAAAGTTTGTTTCTTCCCATTTTTCCGTCGCTTCGCCAGGTCGCCGTCACATAGATGTATGAACCGTCTCGCCCGCGATCACAAAACTGCACTGAGTCCACGAATTACGAATTCTAATGCGAATTCGAATCCTCATCCCACTTCTGAATTTATGGGGGATGAATTAAATGTGATTTTTTGTCGATCTTCTATTGTTTTTCAATATTATATTGTTTTACTTTAGTGACATTGTAACTACATTTTCTGTACCAGCATTAAATAAATAATTAAATTATATATCAGCCTGTCGTTGCAAAATAAATATTATTCGAAGTCTTAAATGAGTACACGCACGTTTACTGGTTTTATCTTTGCATCTACCGAAATTAGGAAATATCTTGATTAAGAAAAATATCTTCCGTATTAGAATCCCAAGCGCCGAGTAATGTCTTTCCGTTACATCGTCAATCTTACGCCTTCAGCGTTCGTGTAAGGATTTTGATTAAAATCTATTTTAGGCGTGGCTTTGCTGAAAGTTTAGGCGGTTTCTTATCTGATTCTCTACGCTAACACGAACTCGAATCGTGATAAGTACCGACGAAATTAAATGTTAGCCAAGCAGTGTGCTCGGTGAATAAGGCAGTGTCCTCTCTTATTATCGTTTCTCTACTGATAATCACATAATTAATTGCATTATATTATCATATCAAACACTAACTATAGTTAGTGTAAAGGTAACCCATGAAAGTTGAAATAATCTCGAAATCAGTAAGTCGAAGAAAGTTTTAAGTCAATTGTATATTTCAACAAAAATGTAAAACGTTTCATTTTTGTAGAAAGGAAACGTTTAACATTTTTGTTGAAATATACAATTCACTTAAAACTTTCTTCGACTTACTGATTTCTAGATTATTTCAACTTTTGTTGGGTTACCTTTGACGACAAATATTTTTAATGGATGAGAATGTGAGAACCGTAAGAGCATTTTTGGGTGTTTTCAAGGTCTGTAACCACGCAATTCTAATATTATTGAGGAGTTTTAAAAATTCATCCGTTTATAAAAATAAACTCAAATAATAATTAATATTGCTGCAAATTTGAGAACACGAAGTTTTTTAAAGTTTCACGAGTTTTATGTCGCTGACCTTACAGAAATATCAAAATACTCGTGTTAAGGATGATTAAAAAACAATTACCCAATTATAATTTTACTTAAAGTATAAAATCGAGTTACTTTTAGAACGCGAGAACGCTTTACAAGCGCAATTAAGTGACAGTAATTTCTGATCTGACAAATCCATTATAAACTTTTTATAGCTCGGGGCGGAGAGTAAAGTCTGTATTTAATTTTGCGCGTCTGTGATGAAGTGGTTATATCTATTATACAAAAAATAAATAAAATATACAGCTATCTGAAGTTTAGATGAGTTGTCCGGGTAGAATGCATAGTTCTTTGGAGAGGCCACAATTTATTGCTACAAGAAATCGAGGTTATCTGTTCTTTGAATTAAAATTAGAATCCATAATGGGGAGCAACTGGGAACGTATGGAATGCAACATAAATTGATTATAGTAATTATTTTTAACTCTAAACGTAGTTTGTTATCTATCTATGGATAACAATTATCTATTGTTATCTATCTATAGATAACACTTGTCTATGGTTATCTGTGTATGGATAAAATTCCATGGTTACTCAGGGACACTGAAAATTTTGAACGATACATTTGGCAACACTGTAATCCCGAAAGTGGATTGGAACCGAATGCGTCTCTATTGCCGACGATATGGTTGTTTTTTTCAGCGGCCTAACATGAGATGACTGCTTTAGGAAATTCAATGCAGAAATTAACAAGATAGGTGTATAATTGCAAACTGCATTGCTGTTAATCAATATGAAGAAGACAATTCATCATCATTTCATTACGCCGAGATTTTACTGATCAATAAGGAAATAAATATGAATTTGACATTTAGGGAATTCAAAATAAATTATAGAAATGGTTATCGATTCATGAAAGACTAACCATACACGAAATATTAGAAATTATAGTTTAATAAAAGTTGGGTGCACAAATTATTCATATATTTTTAAATATGTATGTTGATTAGATTTTAACATTGAACTACCAAAAAATATTTAACTTTGTTATTATGTATTGTTTATTATTATGGATTTGTACTTTTTTTGCTGGGTATTTTTATATTAAATTTTATATTTACATAATATATTAAATATTAATGACTTTTTTCCTTTTCTTACTTATAACTTTATTTTTCTCTTTATTTTAGTTTTAGGACTATTTTGTTTGTCATTCTTTATTAGAGCGAATACTGTGTTACATTTAATGTTGATTATATAATGGAATTGCGTTTTATTCAAAATATTTTTTTATTATTTTTTTTTGAGGACCACATTTTAGGTCAATTTAGTTTTATTAGCATTTTATGTTGTTTTATTAGCAAATATATGTTGACGCTTAGAATTTAAATTTCGAATATCAATTTCTTAGATTTTTCCTACTTACTTGACAGTTATCGTTATATTTTAGATAATTCACACTATATCTTTATAAATTGTGTTATTCTGATGTATAAGCTATATTATTGTAAAGTTTCATCAAAATCTATTCAGTAGTTTTTGCGTGAAAGAGTAACAAACATCCATACATACATACAAACTTTCGCGTTTATAATAGTATATATAGGATATATTCGGTTATTTTATTAAATATTAGCAAGGTAATTAAATAATAGCCAATTAATTATTAACTAATTAAAGAAAATATTAGTAGTAATATTTAACGAATAAAAATATTGGTTATCGTAACCTAAAACCAAAAAAAAAATATTTTGGTATGATCAGAATATTTTTTTAATTACTATATACATTAGTACGAGAAAGTAAACAAAGCTGTTATTAGAAAGCGCACCAAAACATAACAGGAATTGTGAATTATAAATTGTATCTTGTATCTGTATAATTACTTGTATGTATCTGTACATGTACATGATACATATACATATACAATATGATAATATCTGTATATGTACAAGATATTATCTGTATAATATCTTGTATGCTGTACCTTGTATCTGTATAATTGTATCTTATCTCAAAGTCGTTTTTTTTCTTAGTGACTAATCGGTTTTCGCGACTATCTAGTCTTCTATAGCTCCAATGGTGTTAACAGCTGTAATAAAAATTGTAGAGCATAAAATTTGCGACAGATTTTGTACCAAACATTTTTGAGGGCGGAGAGCGTGCAGCGCTCAGCCATACATACCGTAATTCAAGGTCAAATTTGAATCTCGGTGAATAATGCCCTGAATAAAGTTATTAAATCGTTAAATTATGATTTACAATAAATAATTTGTTTTATTTATTAGATAATACATGTTATTTAATAACATTTTAAATTGTATATCTTATATATTCATTAAATATTGCTTACCTACTTTGTGTAATTCCCCTTTTCAGACAACTTATAGAAAGCCAAAATGTAGATGTATACTTACAAGTTTCCAGATTATTATCTCTCATTTCGAGGCGAAACCCTAATTTGACTGGACTACTACTTACTCTGACGAGACGGGTCGAAAAGTCGAAAAAGACCTAACAATTCAGGAGCACTCGAAGCGGGTTCCATTCGCCAAATGACGGAAATCAAGCGAAAAAGCTTCTTCAAGTGCCTCGGAGAGCAATCAATTCGTAAATAATTGGGTTTTTTATTCACCCTTCAGCTACTTAGCTTCGGTTTTTCCAAGTTACTGTTGTAGAGCCTACCTATATAATATAGAATAGCGCGCATACATATATGAATGAAAACAAAAATGAATAAAAAAAATAGAAAGTGTATTGCATTAAATGACCCATTTTTTAGTACATTCCATGAGCCGTGTTATACAATTTCAGGTAAAGACACACGAGATTACTTTTGAGAATTTGGACTCTAAAGTTTTAAATTATCTGTAAAATGTATTGATGGCAACCATGACCTTATTTTAATTTAATAAAATACGTAGGTATATGTACAAATAAAATAATAAACATGTATATATACATGTTTAATATTTTATTAAATAAAACAAATTATTTTATTAAATATACAAATAAAACCGCAATGTTTAAAACATTTTAATGATTTCTCTAAAAGACCAATATGCAATTAAAATAACTATATAACGTAAAAGTTGTTGTCACATTTTATTGATGTTACTATCGCAAAAAAACTTAAACCTTGTAATACCCGATTAATAGATCTTCTAAAACCAAAATAATACACATATTCGTGTACTTACCCAAGGTATACTTATCGACCCCGGATAAAACAATAAAATTATTATTGGTTATATAACCGTTTATTGAGAAATAAAAATGATCTATCACATAAGTAGTTAAACATTTTTGCACTCGAAAATTAAATAGGTTATTGGGCTCGATTACACTTCTTTGTGATCTAATCTGAGTAACTGTGAGTGAATCTAATCTGGAAATAGTTCATGCGAACGAGAAACAGCAGTAGAAAAGTTGATAGAGCTTGCCGATTGCATCAATTATTCTGAATAATTTAAGGTATATCAAAGAGGAATGGATAATTCGAGATAATATAATAATAATATGGCTACTGTTACAGCGCCAGTTCAAGGTCTATTCCGAGGCTTAAAATCTATCAAACAGCTTGTAGCCACTGAAATCCACATATAATAGCTATTTCAAAAATATCGCTGTAACTTTCCCAATACTTGGAAAACAATTGTGAATGCTCTAAAACAATCGAGATGAAAACGTTGAACGCTCTAAAACAATCGCTCTAAAAAAACCGTTTTGACACCCCCTGAGACGATTAGGACTATTCCCAGACTGAATTCTGCCTTTGAATCTGGGTGTGTGTGTGTATGTATTTCTTCTTGATAGCGCCTAAACGCTCCAACCAATTGAGCTAAACGTTGGCAGGCAGGCAACATTCGGTCATAGCAAGAGTTGAAAAGATTGTAGTTAAAATCGGTCCACCAAACGGCGCGCTAGTCATACCTCTAATCTCGAAATATTGCAGTTAGAGACTTGAAATTATGTACACTGATGCCTTGTTGGGCCCAAATTACGTTTTGGTTGGAATGTCTCGTATACAACGGACGCGTTTTTACGTTCCTGTTTAAGGAAAGTATTCTGGACGCTCTTCTGTGTGTCTGTCTGTGTCGATTCTCCTTCGATAGCGCCGAAACGCGTCATCCGATTGAGCTGAAATTTGGCATTCAGGCATCATTTGGTCATGGTAAGAGCTAAAAAGATTGTGGTTGCAATCCGTCCACCCTGGGTTGGCTTCAGACGAGGGAACTCCTCAACGGTCAACAGCAGAGACCCAAACTTTTGTATACGCATTCAATTATGATAGCTCCTTCCATGTTCCACCATAACATGGCTCATAAACCCTGTTTTAGCTCCCGATGAGGAAACTCCTCAACGGTCAACAGCAGAGACCCAAAATTTTGTATACGAGTTTCGATTTCGTTCTCGATAGTTTTCGATTTCGATTTCGTTTCCAAATTCGGTCTCGGTTTTGGTGTCGTTTTCGGTTTCGGTTTAGATTTCGATTTCAATTTCGTTTTCGATTTCGATTTTGATTTCGAATTCATCATCATCATAATCATCATCGGGGAGGGGGGGGGTAAAGGGTGGCGCTAGGTTGGGGGGGGGGTGGTGGTATAATTTATGAAATTATTATTCAGATGAATTAAGTTCCTGGCTACTTGACAAGAAAGACTTGGGGTGACACAACCGATTTTTTTAAAGACCACCGTATTTAAGAAAATACTAATTTTTTTACCGTTTACCGTTTTACCACTACAAAATACCAATTTAATACCACATATGTATATACTACAATATACTAAAAGTTGCTACTTTATATCTTATATTGACTTGACACAACCACTACCAGTTGGGTGGAGTTGGCGGCTTAGAACAGGGGGAGAAGTTGGCGAGGGGGGGGGGGGGGTTGAGATTTTTGGCGCGGGAAGGGAGGGTTGTCTGCTTGCCAGGACTGTAGTTGATATTGCAATAGCCATAACCTTCCAAATAACCTTACATATACTTTATACTGATAGTTTATACCTTATGACAACTGCTCTTGAAACGTCCATTCGGCCACCCGATCTCGGGTGAATAAGCCGGGCAAAGGATGTCGTGGTCCGCGATAGATTTTTTAGAGGTATCACCGCTTCATACGAGAGAGGACCGCGCAAGCGACCTCGATCCTGTAACCAGTCGGGAGGCAGGAGGTATCCCGAAGGTTAATTCCAGACGGAGATATCCTTCCAAACTCGTAGTCAGGGGGCGAGGCTGCCCGCTGGTAACCTTACCCGGTGCTTCGCCGTAAGGCGTTGGCCTCTGACGGGCAGGTGGCGTAAGTAGATAGTGGATTGTTCTTCGTCCCAAGTCTTCTGTGGTCACCTCACGGGATACAAAACCATCTAATATCGTTAAAACTTCTTTAGGTGACGGGTTCGCCCGTTGTAGTTGAAAGCTCTAGTTAAAAGTTTAGATTTTTTTAGTATATTTAGTATATGCGATATTGCTATGCAAGTAAATGTGTTTTAATTTTCATGGAGATTTCTACAACATCCGATTAACGAGAGCAATGATGCAACGTATATTTTTTTGGGAAACTGGGGAAAACATTCATAGACACCCATTCATAGACAACATTCATAGAGCTTGAACTGAATCAGGCTGATAGAGAAAATACTCGTGATTGTACGTATTATTGCGAATTTTTCAACAGATTCAAAAGTAATCGTTGATCAATTGAAGATGAGTCTCGACTAGAAAGGTCTACAATATTGAGTAATAACGCTCACATCGAGAACATTGAGGACCTGTCAGATGCCATCGTCTGTCTGGCTATCGGAGAACTCATAAAGAGATTGGAATGTAATTTGTGAAATTTTGAGAGAAAAATTAAACAAGCATTGAGTTGAAGCAATCTTTCCTCGTTTGATTTATTTATTTATTTATTTATTTATTTCATTAGCAAATCAACATTTTATACCAATCCGTTGATATGCAATATACACATAAATATAAAAATAATAGAATTCTTACACATAATACACAACATGTTTAAATAAGCATTAAATACAAATACAGGCATTAAGAATAGAAAAACTTACAAATTAACAGTACATAAAGAGTGAAAATAATTTATCTTATTCTGACATAAACAAGTAGGGCAATGCCCACACCTTGAAGAGATGCGGGCTCGCTGTAAAAATATCAAAGTCTGACGCTGTCGAACATAGCGCATTTATGTCCCGCAAAGCTCGGGTAAGCTGACTACATCGACTTGCGCGAGGACGGCTCCGCAAATAGATTATGAGTGCGAGCCCCGTCATACAACACGTCATAGTAGGGTTGGTTGTAAGAGATTGTCATATGACAATAAACCCGCCCATTGTGATATTTCACAATAAAGAGTATAAACAAACAAACAAACATAACCCGTACATTGTGCAAATGCTTTAAGTTGCGAATAACAAACCCTAGTAGCATGAATTTGTCCAAGAGGACTTGGACAAATTCAACCCTAGTTAGCACCTCATCAGTGATAGAGTAATCATACATCAGAGGTGCGGTCGATCTAGTACACTGAAAAAACTGTTTTGTAACTAGTTACCGAAGATTCAGTAAATAATTACAAAACAGTTTAGCTGCTGTGGTGACACCTAAACAATTAGGTACCACAGCTAAACGAAAAGAGCTAAAATTTTACAAAACTGTTCAGTAGCAGATAGATAAACTGTTCAGTAGTAGATAGCTACAGTGTACAGTAATAGATAGCTAAAGTGTTCAGTAATAGATAGCTAAAGTGTTCAGTAATACATAGCTAAAGTGTAGTAGTAAGTAGTAGATATTGTAGTAGTAAGTATAGTAGCTAAAGTAGTAGATAGCCAAACTGTTCAGTAGTGGGTAGCTAAACTTCAGTAGAAGATAGCTAAAGTGTACAGTAATAGATAGCTAAAGTGTTCAGTAATAGATAGCTAAGTGTTCAGTAATAGATAGCTAAAGTGTTCAGTAATACATAGGTAAAGTGTTTAGTAGTAGATAGCCAAACTGTTCAGTAGTGGGTAGCTAAACTGTTCAGTAGAAGATAGCTAAAGTGTACAGTAATAGATAGCTAAAGTGTTCAGTAATAGATAGCTAAGTGTTCAGTAATAGATAGCTAAAGTGTTCAGTAATACATAGGTAAAGTGTTTAGTAGTAGATAGCCAAACTGTTCAGTAGTGGGTAGCTAAACTGTTCAGTAGAAGATAGCTAAAGTGTACAGTAATACATAGCTAAAGTGTTTATTAGTAGATAGCCAAACTGTTCAGTTATACGTAGCTAAACTACGTTTGTAAGTGTACCTAAATTGTTTGGGTTTCACAGCTACGCTGTTTAGCTGAAAACAACTAAACATCTAGTAAGATGTAGCCAAATGAACTGGGCCCCACATACAGTACTGTCCAACTGAGAATTCCTATTGGCTGATGTAGTAAGGACATATTTTATGTCCTTACTACATCAGCAGATGGGAACTCTCAGCTGGGTACTACTGTACCAAGCTTACTCGCCCACAATAGCGAGTAGGCCTGTAAGTGAGGGCTCAAAATTCACTTGTTGGCTACATCTCACTAGACGTTTCGTTGCTTTCAGCTGAGGAGACTGAAATCAAAGAAAATAAACATTTAGTTGTATTTATTTTTTTAACTCACATTATTACAGAAAGGTGCCGATATGTCGTGTAATTAGAACACGATGCTCCGCCTACACATATATAGCCGTTTTATACAATCACAATGCCCACTTCTTTTATTTTACGGATTAACAGTGGATTTAACTTGCATAATCCCCTTATATGAGCTTCGAAAAGCGCATTATCTCCAACGGGCGGCACGAGACGATTAATGTGGTCCTTGGATAGAACATGCAGCGCCTCCAACGTGACACCTTCCTCTAGAATAAAGGTAAAATAATGTAAGCTGAGTCGTCAGAAAGTAACTTAGTGAGGTACATACCTACAGGTGAAATTATAAAAGCCTATAAAAAACAAACCTATTTTTTTAATAAAAAAATGATATATCACAAGTAATTTTCGGTGAGATATAGCTACTGTCAATTTTTAACAGTGACAGTTTGGTTTGACAGTTGACAGCCAAAAACTAATGGGTGCATTCCAGGTGAGACTATGCCTATATACTAAATTTCAAATCAATCGGTTCAACGGCTCGGCAGTATCGTGAGAGATTACATACAGACATACATACAGACATACATACAGACATAGACAGACATTTTTCTGGAAATGGTCTTAATCATCTTGGGGTCTCAAAATGGATATATCCGTCGTTATCTAATTTTTTTTCCCGCACGATCACAATACTTTCCCTACCAGTGGTACCCGGGAAAGTAAAAAACTAACCAAACCTACTGAAATGTATGGGTTTGACGCTTTACTGCCTATTTCTCGCTTATTTATTGACACCGAATAAAGATTTTGCAGATTCGGAATCAGCGTGGTGAATATAGTCGGGTGACGTTAAAGAATGGAACGCGAAAACACAGAATAGTATGCAAAAAGGAATATTTATAAAAGACTTAGGAAGTACTTACTTTTAAAATTGTCCTTATATTTTGACATTCCCCAAGAATCCAGTAGGTCCTCCACCGATTGGTCCGCCATTTTGAATCACAACAACACAAGATTTTGCCGATCGTTCGATTTGCTTCGAGGCTTGTTCTCCGAGCATGCTGCACAGTTTTACAGTCACAAACGTGCCGGCGAAATATTTCACGCGTTTCCGCCGAAACGCCTCGCGATTCGCGATTTCTTGAAATGTAGTCGAATGAACGTCGCCGCGATGCTGTCGCCAATTTCCGCGTGTCTGTGGTTCTCACGTGGTTCTCACTGACTGGCTGTGTCGGTCGGCCGCCAAGCAAATAACCGGATCGAACGACCGACCCGTTCTTCTTCTTCGTCTCCCACTTTTTGGCGACGCGACGTGCGACAACCAAACGGTCGAAATACGTAGTACGGCGTCTCTCACGTTTATTCACTTGTAATGCTTAGGAATAATGAGCCGCCAAAAGAAAATCATGCTTATATACTCAACTACTAGCTGAACTGTTTAGCAAATGATAAATAAACTTCGGCAAAGAGAGCTGAAGTGTTTAGTTGGAATACCTAAGTAGTTTAGGTATTACCTATCAAGCTTTAGGTAAAATCTGTAGTTTAGTTATTAATAGACAAACTTCAGCTAGTTTAACTGAAGTTTGGCTAATACGGCTAAATAATGTAACGGTCATTTTGGAATGTTTGTTTACACCCATTTAACTAAGTTATTTAGCTAAGGGTACAGAACTTTAGCTAATCCAGCTAAAGCTGAATTGGGTCAGTTGGAATACCTAAGTAGTTTAGCTATTACCTATCAAACTTTAGGTAAAATCTGTAGTTTAGTTATTAATAGACAAACTTCAGCTAGTTTAACTGAAGTTTGGCTAATACAGCTAAATAATGTAACGGTCATTTTGGAATGTTTGTTTACACCCATTTAACTAAGTTATTTAGCTAAGGGTACAGAACTTTAGCTAATCCAGCTAAAGCTGAATTGGGTCAGTTGGAATACCTAAGTAGTTTAGCTATTACCTATCAAACTTTAGGTAAAATCTGTAGTTTAGTTATTAATAGACAAACTTCAGCTAGTTTAACTGAAGTTTGGCTAATACAGCTAAATAATGTAACGGTCATTTTGGAATGTTTGTTTACACCCATTTAACTAAGTTATTTAGCTAAGGGTACAGAACTTTAGCTAAAATTCGCAGTTTAGTAAGTAGTTGCTATTCGTTTAGTAATTGGTAACAAAACCAAATTTTAGCTAAAAATAAAATGTAACCACAACTAAACAGAGTTTGATAATCTAGCCGTAGTTTAGGTGCTATTTTCTAAACTTCAGTTAAAAGCGAAATAGCTAAACTGTTTAGTAAAACGATTTTTTTCAGTGTATATGTCATCATTGAACATTTGGATATATTGAATGAGAGATTTTTATTCTGGCTCCAAGACCAGATGGCATCAATATCACGCTGGAAAAGCTTGCAGGCCTCAGCAGTTCCAGTGGACATGTATAATTTAATATCGTCGGCAAACATTAAACATTTTGCTGACACGATTACTTTACTTAGATCGTTAACAAAGAGATTGAACAGCAAAGGGCCGAGGTTTGATCCCTGACTCACGCCAGAGCAGGTGTGGTACACCTTAGAATCAAAAAGTCCAAGTTTCACATACTGCTGCCTATCTCTCAAGTAATCAGCAAAAAACTCAGCAGATTACTCGAGACACCTGTAGCAGCGAGTACTTTGAGTAAGACAACATTATCCACTCTGTCGAAAGCCTTTTTGAAATCCAGATACACCACATCTACCTGGCTTCCTGGTTTAGTGTCCAGCTCATTTGCCACATAATAAGTAAAGACGGAAAGGTTGGTAGTGGTGGACCGACTGGGGCGAAATCCGTGCTGGGCGTCCGACAGCCTTCCACACACTTGGGTGTAAATATCCTGGTGGAGTATTGTCTCAAATAGTTTAGGGAAGACGGATTACACCGCTATAGGACTGTAATTATCCGGTGCGACCCTAGAAATCTTCCACATTCTGGGGTAGTGGCAGATTCCAAGGAACGGTTGAAAGTATGTGTGAGAGGCTTTATAAAATAATCTGCATACGCTTTGGCAATGTACGGTTGAACTCCATCGGGGCCGATAGTACGCAAGGATTTCAATTTTTTAAGGCTAAATTGAATATCTTTGTGCGATATTGTGCGAATGTTGATGCAGGAAGCGTACGCATCGCACGGCTCTACACCGGATTGAACGCGGGCGGCATCTAAGGTCACCGCGTTCCGAATAAAAACAGATGAGAAGTAATCTGCAAAAGCGTCAGCGGCACCGACACCAGAGTAATGAGCCCCATCATACTCATCCCCATCACTTTCAAGGACACTCCAGAGGTTGCGCACTGACTGCGAATGTACTCCCAGAAGCGAGAACTGGCCTCTGTAATGGATTCCTCGATACTGCGAATATAATTATTATAGGCTGTTTTAATATTATATTTGATGCTAGATCGCAATTCTACAAACTTGTCATTATGAGAAAGTGAATGGTCCCGTTTCCAGCATTTATGGTTATAAGATTTAATTCTAATATCGCGGATAATATCAGCAGTGAACCAAAGAGGATACGAATACCTCCCGGCGACAGCTTTCCGCTTGTATTGTGTAATGCAGCTATCGAATATGTCATAGATTGCATTGTAGAAATAAGCAACACAATCGTTGACATCACTAATGCAGTATAGTATGCTCCAATCAAAATGAGAAGCGAGATCGTATAGCAAATAATAATTAGCACGTTTGAAATCCCACCCTTTCCTAAACAGTATGTTAGATAGACTGTGAGTATTAGGGGATATGACGCTCGTGTGCAACTGAGTACGCCCTCGGTGGACAGTCACGCATATATCTAAAGGCGGATGATAGCCGTCCACTTTAACCAGCTCGAAAGAGGCTGTCGTCACACTCACGCTGCCAGGTTGCAAGTTCGATAGCACCAAGTCCAGGAAACGGCCATTGCTATTCGGGAGAGCATTTAGTTGACTGAACGAACATCGAGTGAAGGTTTTCCAGAAATTATCCGAATAAGTTAACGATACTGAAAGATATATTTTAATCAATGTCACGAGAGACATGAATTGGGTTTATAATTATAATATTGAGAAGAAACTTTGGTTATCACAGTAGCTAGAGTGAATAGAGTAGTGTATTTTGAATTTTTGCCTCAAGGTTAAACATAAAAATGTACATAAGTACTATGAAATAATTATGAAAATGTTGCGCAAGAACCCGAAAATGCCAAAATGTTGCGGTATTTGATCTAAAAATCAAATGACACTCTTTCTCCAGTCTCCCTACTCCCTAGTTCTTGCTCATTTTAACTTTCTTGTTTCCAAAATTAAAACCCATGCTTAAAGAATTCCGTCTTGACACGATTGATGATATTAAATAGGAATGCCCCCCTAAACGCTAGTCACATCGCTTAATCAAAAATAAAAGGAAACAGTGTAAATATTACACAAAGAACTCAATAAAGGTCTAAAAGTTCATGAGCAAAAATTTTATAATATTTTTCTATAGCTATCTTATGAGAAATGAGCAGAACATCGATAAAAACACGCCAAATAAATATAATAATTTTCAGATTCTGAATTTTAAAATAACATTTAACATTGTCCTTGTATACTCAATAAATTGATAAATCCTCTAAAATGGTTAGAAATCTTTGAAAATTCATTAATTTTCAGTAAAATTAGGAAAAAAGTATTCAGAAAAAAAACTGCTTTTTTTTTTTGTAAAAGATATTTTTTGCATATTGCGGGAATTATACATACGGGACATTCTTCTACATGAAACATATAGTTAAAAAAATTTGCAAATTTTTGGTTTAGATCATAGTTACCGAGAAAAAAATACTGAATACACTAGAGTTGATAAAAAATGTTTTCCTCAGTAACAAAGACCTAAACCAAAAAAAAAGTAGAATAAATTCAAGAAGTTTATATAGAATATTTTGCAAAATTGAACAATTTCTAATGAAAAAAATGCGTTTTCCATTTTTTTCTTTGTTTGACCTCAGGAATTATTTCCCAAATTTAAGATGGTTTTTACAGAAGCAAGGTGACTAGTTATTATAATGATATTCACAGAAAATTAAATAATTGCTATTAATAGATTTCACGCTACATATAAGATATGTTTACTGTTGATCGAATGCAATAGCTTACACACGTATTACACGCACACATACATATAAACACATTATAGTTGGGTTGTAAGGGATTGTCATATAACAATAAACCCGCCCATTGTGATTTCACAATATAGAGTAGAAACAAACATACAAAGATATTACGATATATAATGGTATGTTTGTTATTTGCTTATGTGTAATTTATAGTTGATTCATTTATAAGTATGGTAATATCACCCTCCCGGAAGCGCCTTCGCCTGCCACTGCCACGCCTTCGTCTTAAAAAAAATCAATGGCATTGAAAGAGATGCCAAAAAAGCTTTCCAGGACTGCATATTAAAATGGATACACTTCTGGTCAAGTGTTTCAATACAGAACAGGAGTATTTTAAAGAAACATAGACCCACAACCTGCATGGTGAATAATAAAAATAAATAGTTCAGTTGTTCTCGAATAACCCGTAGAAGTATTTGTAAGTGGTCAATTTGACCGACCTAGCAATTCTAGTGTCAATAAAATTAATACATGATTCCAGGATTAATACATGATTCCACATAATATTATCAAATTTAAGTAAGGAAACCGGAAGATTTGTGGAATTCTCGTGGGTTGGCAACCCCGCTGGTAGCCGTGGCATGTCGGCGCGGACGGCAGACCGAGAGCAGCGCCTCGTAAGCCGTGTCGGCGTCATCTTCGCCCGCGTCGACCTGTACCAATCCCGAGCGGAACATTTTCGTTGAATTACAGCAGAGGAAATTTCATTTCTTTTCTAGATTTGATTGCCATCTCCTGCATATTGCGAGAATAATTTCAGCTCAAAACGTAACCTTGTTACCAACGCCTAAGCTTGTTGCTACTATATTCAGGCAAACCGATTGCGGAGAAAGTTGTGACGCCCGACGGATATTACAGTTCACTCCAGGGATTCCTCTTATTCTTAAAGTACTTTAACTAAAAAAAAGCAGTAAATGTAGAAAGTACAAAAACCGTAGCGGTGTATCCACGTTTGTGTGAATACAAACTGCGTGTTTGATTGCGTGATGCTTTAAATGCCCACCTAGAAATTATTGCCAACAAGCAGGCGGGATCCACAAAAAGTTGACAGCATTGTGCGGGTCTACTTGTCCTCGAGGCCTACATAGGTGGAATACAGCGTATATATAATGTATATATATATATATATATATATATATATATATATATATATATATATATATATATATATATATATATATATATATATATATATATATATATATATATATATATATATATATATATATATATATATATATATATATATATATATATATATATATATATATATATATATATATATATATATATATATATATATATATATATATATATATATATATATATATATATATATATATATATATATATATATATATATATATATATATATATATATATATATATATATATATATATATATATATATATATATATATATATATATATATATATATATATATATATATATATATATATTTATATATGTATGTATGTATATATATATATATATATATATATATATATATATATTTTTTTTTTCAAATTGAAATTATGTTTATTACTAAATAAATGAAATGATAAAATAATGAAAGGGCACTTATCTGGTCTGTGGTGACCAGGAGTGACTCCACGCCTTTTTCTTCTCTTCTTTCAGTATTTGCTAGGTGTTTCCTGCTGTGGTATTGGAACCTGAATGTCTCCTACAGCGGCAACACAACAAAGCGAGACGAGAATGAATGCTGGAAAATAATAGGCGATTAGTGTTTCTTAAATATTAATGATTGTTATAAAATGTATATCAATATTTCGGCTCAGCCGACGTCAAGATATGTGACATTTCTGAAATCGAACAATTCTTTGAAAATTTAAATTCAAGGAATCGAACAAAAAGAAATGGATTAATAATATTTTACACGATTTAGTTAAGGTACCATAACCAACCGTGCAAAACGTTATTTTAAATGAATGATTATAAATTGAAATAAAAAGCATTTGATGATTATGATAATATGTTAAACCTTATTAATTTTGCCTATTGAGACCGGAACCTTTGCAAGCGCCTAAAATATAAATATAAGCTAATTCCCAAGATTTGACGTCCCTTTCTTTCGCATTATCACCAAGGCATTTTATTATTTTAACTTTAAAACATTGATCAAAAGATAAATTATGCGCCCTGGCATGCAAAGATATTGGGAGTTGGCTTTCATTTCCTACACTAGCCCTATGATTATTTAGTCTAATATTAAGTGGTGTTGTTGTTTCACCGATATAAAAGGCATCACAAGTCCTGCACAGAAGTTGATATACTATATTTTTTGAAATACAACTGCAATGAAAGGGAACCCTGTAACTATTAGTAGTATTTGGACTGGTAAAAAAAGGACTTAGATCTAACAGAGGACACGTTTTACAACGTGGACGACCACAAGGTTGAAGACCAAAAGTATTATTACCAATAGAGAAATTTTGATTATTTTTTGTTTTGTTTAATATTGATCTAATATTAGGTGGTTTGCGGAAAGATAAAATTGGCGGTGAATCTAAGAGATCCTTAGTGGATGCATCATTAGAAATGATGGGGAATAAATCAGATAATATATCTCGCAGTTTCTCAGCACCAGGAAAATAAGTGGTGCTAAGAAAGATTTTATTATTATTATTATTTTTATTTGAAGTAATTTTAGGTTTTGGTATATATTTTACTTCAGAGTTTAGAATATGTTTATCCAATAGAGGAGCAGGGTATTTTCTTTCAAGAAGAGATTGCTTTAGATTATTGAGATATTTATCTAAATTTTCTTTGTTGTTAACTAAACGGTGTCCGCGAATTGACATTGAATAGGCTCTTGGTGTGAAATGGATGACAGCTATCAAAGTGTAAATACTGTTCTTTATTTGTAGGTTTTATATGAATCGCGGTTTTAATTTTACCTTCGGAAATTGTTAAATCAACATCTAAGAAAGTAATTTGTGATTTAGAAATGGTATGAGTGAAATTTAAAGGGCCAAAATTATTTAGGTCGTCAAGAAAGGTTGTTAGAGTAGTTTGTCCGTGTGGCCAAATCATTACTATGTCGTCAATAAATCTATACCATAATATGGGTTTTAAATTTTGCGTTTGAAGAAAATTTTGCTCGAATAATCCCATGAAAAGGTTGGCATACGAAGGCGCCATTCGAGTTCCCATAGCAGTCCCTTTAATTTGAAGATAAAATTCATCTTCAAAGGAAAAAGCATTACACATATATATATATATATATATGTATGTATATATATATATATATATATATATATATATATATATATATATATATATATATATATATATATATATATATATATATATATATATATATATATATATATATATATATATATATATATATATGTATATATATATATATATATATATATATATATATATATATATATATATATATATATATATATATATATATATATATATGTATATATATATATATATATATATATATTATATTATATATACATATATATATATATATATATATATATATATATATATATATATATATATATATATATATATATATATATATATATATATATATATATATATATATATATATATATATATATATATATATATATATATATATATATATATATATATATATATATATATATATATATATATATATATATATATTTTATTTTTTCAAATTGAAATTATGTTTATTACTAAATAAATGAAATGATAAAATAATGAAAGGGCACTTATCTGGTCTGTGGTGACCAGGAGTGACTCCACGCCTTTTTCTTCTCTTCTTTCAGTATTTGCTAGGTGTTTCCTGCTGTGGTATTGGAACCTGAATGTCTCCTACAGCGGCAACACAACAAAGCGAGACGAGAATGAATGCTGGAAAATAATAGGCGATTAGTGTTTCTTAAATATTAATGATTGTTATAAAATGTATATCAATATTTCGGCTCAGCCGTCGTCAAGATATGTGACATTTCTGAAATCGAACAATTCTTTGAAAATTTAAATTCAAGGAATCGAACAAAAAGAAATGGATTAATAATATTTTACACGATTTAGTTAAGGTACCATAACCAACCGTGCAAAACGTTATTTTAAATGAATGATTATAAATTGAAATAAAAAGCATTTGATGATTATGATAATATGTTAAACCTTATTAATTTTGCCTATTGAGACCGGAACCTTTGCAAGCGCCTAAAATATAAATATAAGCTAATTCCCAAGATTTGACGTCCCTTTCTTTCGCATTATCACCAAGGCATTTTATTATTTTAACTTTAAAACATTGATCAAAAGATAAATTATGCGCCCTGGCATGCAAAGATATTGGGAGTTGGCTTTCATTTCCTACACTAGCCCTATGATTATTTAGTCTAATATTAAGTGGTGTTGTTGTTTCACCGATATAAAAGGCATCACAAGTCCTGCACAGAAGTTGATATACTATATTTTTTGAAATACAACTGCAATGAAAGGGAACCCTGTAACTATTAGTAGTATTTGGACTGGTAAAAAAAGGACTTAGATCTAACAGAGGACACGTTTTACAACGTGGACGACCACAAGGTTGAAGACCAAAAGTATTATTACCAATAGAGAAATTTTGATTATTTTTTGTTTTGTTTAATATTGATCTAATATTAGGTGGTTTGCGGAAAGATAAAATTGGCGGTGAATCTAAGAGATCCTTAGTGGATGCATCATTAGAAATGATGGGGAATAAATCAGATAATATATCTCGCAGTTTCTCAGCACCAGGAAAATAAGTGGTGCTAAGAAAGATTTTATTATTATTATTATTTTTATTTGAAGTAATTTTAGGTTTTGGTATATATTTTACTTCAGAGTTTAGAATATGTTTATCCAATAGAGGAGCAGGGTATTTTCATATTTAAAATTCAATATGATTTCACCGCAATCCGTTTAAGGTATTCAATGGAAATTACGTCTGTTTTGCGAAATGAATATCAAATTTTAGTTGATAAACATTTAAACTCACTGTGTTTTCATGTTAACATGATAACAACACATTGTCCTTTCTTATTTCAAGAAGCTCATAAAATAGTTAACAATTCTGTAACAGATTTACGAAATATTAGATTAAAACACGATAAAAAGTTCCTTAATTTACTAAAGAACTTTCAGAAAATTTGCAGTATCCCAAGTAACAATACACGAAACATTTTGAATCCAGTTTCCATTTCAAATTACAATCATTCCAATGTTAACAAAACAAGGAATTCAAATTCACTTCGAAATGTTATCCCAGCAGTTCACCAAGGTACTCTTTCCTCTCCGATGCACACCCTATCAGTAAACCAAATTACTAACAATATATTTCCATTAGTATCAGATTCCGTACCAATACGTGCCACATTAGTAAACCAAATTAATAACAGTATAACACCATCAGTATCATATTCTAATAATATACAAGGTCCATCTCCTAGAGAAAAAAATGCTGTTAAAAACTTGTCATCCAAAGTAATTAACCACAATGAATATTTAGTATTAGCTAAAGGTCTAAACTTCACACCGACTCAAAATGTGAACCATTTTAGTTTTGGTAATGATGTTGTTAAATTTTGTCGTAATTTAAGATGGCGCGAATTTTGGCATTCAAATCAAAAGAATAACAATAATAATATTAAATTACACAATGCACTATCTCAATTTCATCCACACTCTAATAAAGAACCCCCTCCATTACCAAAAAATCATGCGGTAGAAAATTTTATTACTATTTTATTAAACAAAGTAGCACAGCCATCTTTTCTAAATAGCCTCAAACCAACATCAAACTTGTCAGTAGATGAACGTGCAGCTCTTGAGAGTCTTAGCAAGGATACCAGCATCGTCATTTTGCCGGCTGATAAAGGTTCCACTACAGTCATACTTAACAAAACTGACTATGTTACTGAAGGCTTGAGACAACTTAGAGATGAAACTTTCTATAAAAAACTATCCAGAGATCCAAACAAAAATTTTGCAGTGAAAATAAAAAAATATATTGAACAAAATAAATCAAATGAAAAATTATCAGACGAAGATGTTAAAACTTTAATTCCTGATCCTATCCGAACTCCAAATTTTTACCTATTACCTAAAATTCACAAGCCTAATAATCCTGGACGACCGATAGTCGCAAGCTTTAACTCTCTGACAGAAAGAATTTCGGCTTTTGTAGATTATTTTTTACAACCTTTTGTGAAAAATCTAAATTCTCATATCAAAGACAGTTATCATTTTATTGATATTTTAAAGAATACTGTAATTCCAAAGTCAGACGACCTATTATTTGTTACTATTGACGCCATATCCCTGTATACCAATATTCCTCATAATTTAGGATTGGAAGTCATTTCTTATTTTCTTGATGAGAGACCTCATCCTCAAATACCTTCTACAGATTTTCTTTGCAAATTAGCCGAGTTTGTCTTAACGTGTAATGCTTTTTCCTTTGAAGATGAATTTTATCTTCAAATTAAAGGGACTGCTATGGGAACTCGAATGGCACCTTCGTATGCCAACCTTTTCATGGGATTATTCGAGCAAAATTTTCTTCAAACGCAAAATTTAAAACCCATATTATGGTATAGATTTATTGACGACATAGTAATGATTTGGCCACACGGACAAACTACTCTAACAACCTTTCTTGACGACCTAAATAATTTTGGCCCTTTGAATTTCACTCATACCATTTCTAAATCACAAATTACTTTCTTAGATGTTGATTTAACAATTTCCGAAGGTAAAATTAACACCGCGATTCATATAAAACCTACAAATAAAGAACAGTATTTACACTTTGATAGCTGTCATCCATTTCACACCAAGAGATCCATTCCCTATTCAATGTCCATTCGCGGACACCGTTTAGTTAACAACAAAGAAAATTTAGATAAATATCTCAATAATCTAAAGAAATTGGATATCTAAACTCTGAAGTAAAATATATACCAAAACCTAAAATTACTTCAAATAAAAATAATAATAATAATAAAATCTTTCTTAGCACCACTTATTTTCCTGGTGCTGAGAAACTGCGAGATATATTATCTGATTTATTCCCCATCATTTCTAATGATGCATCCACTAAGGATCTCTTAGATTCACCGCCAATTTTATCTTTCCGCAGACCACCTAATATTAGATCAATATTAAACAAAACAAAAAATAATCAAAATTTCTCTATTGGTAATAATACTTTTGGCCTTCAACCTTGTGGTCGTCCACGTTGTAAAACTTGTCCTCTGTTAGATCTAAGTCCTTTTTTTACCAGTCCAAATACTACTAATAGTTACAGGGTTCCCTTTCATTGCAGTTGTATTTCAAAAAATATAGTATATCAACTTCTGTGCAGGACTTGTGATGCCTTTTATATCGGTGAAACAACAACACCACTTAATATTAGACTAAGACATATATATTATATATGTATATATATATATATATATATATATATATATATATATATATATATATATATATATATATATATATATATATATATATATATATATATATACATATATATATATATATATATATATATATATATATATATATATATATATATATATATATATATATATATATATATATATATATATATATATATATATATATATATATATATATATATATATATATATATATATATATATATATATATATATATATATATATATATATATATATATATATATATATATATATATATATATATATATATATATATATATATATATATATATATATATATATATATATATATATATTTATTTATTATTTATTTATTTAGGTACATAGGATTAGGTATACAGTTCATTCATTGGTCATGTAATCTTATAATAATTATATAAATTATTTAATATAGGGAAATTTAACACATCCTACATGACCTTTACTGCCAATATCACATCTAACTAGGCGATAATTTGGCCCGTCTCTAGATGTGCATATTTTTATGCAATTTTAAGAAATTAAGTGTTTTTTTTTTAATAAATTATTTGGACCCACCACCTGTATATACACATAAATATACCAATTTTATAAAAAATATAGCTATGTAATAAATATATACATTTATAGTTGTAATTTAATAAAATTTAATTAAGAAATATAGATAAGTGATACTAAATAAATTGTCGTGCGATGCAAAGAAGTTGATCAGATTTTACATATCCCTTGTTAAGTAGCCATCTATTAAGGTTTGCTTTAAATATTTTTATGTTGAGATAATTATTCATGTCTTCACTAAGGGAATTATATAATTTTGGGGCTATGTAGAATATATGTCTCTGGGCCAATGTTGTCCTGACTGACGGAATTATATAATTGATACTCGCGGACATTCTTGTGTTTAGATTGTTTTGAGTTCGGGCGTGGTCATCTCTAGATTTGTAGAATGCAAGAAGCGCTTGCTTAATGAATAACTGTTTAGCTGATAGCACATGGGATTGGGAAAATAACAAGGCAGATGGATGACGCCGGTTTTTCCTGTGAATTACTCTCAATAATAATTTCTGCGCTTTTGTCAATCTATCCAGATTATCATTTGTAGTAGCGCCCCATGCCGCGACTCCGTAGGACAAAATACTCTGACACAAGGCCATGTATACCATTCTTATGGTTGTTTTGGACAGAATGTTGCGCAGCCGAAGAAATACATAAACCAGCTTTCTAATTCTCGAACTCAAATTTGCAATCTGATTTTCCCAACATAGCTTCTCATCTACCGTTATGCCTAAGTAGGAGACTGTTGCAGATTTGCTTAATTTAGTACATACACATCTATTCTTATCCAAGCAGTTGTCGGTAGGAATGGCAAGTGTTTGGTTGAGAACCTGGCTGGGAACCCCGCAAGCTGAAAGTGATAAATTTTGATTTCGCCGCATTTAGCGTTAAAATATGGTTGTCGATCCAAGTTTTAGCCAGTTCCAAGTTACTTTGAGCTTTGAAGAATGTATCATTCCAATTATTAGTCGCAGTAAGAAGGACAGTGTCATCCGAGAAGGATACAATTCTACCATTAACAGGTAATTCGCAAAATTCGTTGATGTAGATTAAAAAGAGAATTGAACCCAAAACACTACCTTGAGGGACACCGAATGACACGTTAGTCGCTTCGCTTATTTGTCGACCAATTACTGTGCTCTGAGTCCTCCCGTCTAGGTAACTCCGAACCCATTTTAAGGCCACCCCATCGATTCCGTAGTCAGTTAGTTTTTTTTCGAGGATTACATGGGAAACTGTGTCAAAAGCCTTTGACAGGTCAAGGAAAGTGGCAATTACCTTTTTTCCTTTGTCTATGTTTTCCACTATATATTGTATGACAGCATTGATGGCCTCACTGGTTCCCCGACCCTGTCTAAAGCCATACTGATTATTAGATAGCAGCTTCTGTGTCTCTAGATATTGTGTTAGTCTATGTTTGAATATTTTTTCATACACCTTAGAAACCACACTGAGGAGGGAGATAGGGCGATAATTTCCTATATCTTCTTTTTTACCACTTTTAAATATTGGTTTTATTATCGCTTTTTTCAGCCATGTTGGAAATATACCAGTCAAGAAACTGAGGTTTATTAGATGAGCAAGGGGCTCGGATAATGTTTCTGCAGATTGTTTGATTATCTTTGCCTGGATCCCATCTTTTCCTGGAGCACAGTCGTCTCTGATACTTTTTATAGTCTTTAAGACCTCTGCTTTATTCGTTTGCAATAATTCGAATTTTTCTTTAAATTTCGGTTGCTTATGCATTGATAAGGCTAGCTCCCTCTCAGACATACCCTTTTTATGCAGTATAGAGTTGGCTAGGTCTTGTCCTATACCAGTGAAGTAGTCATTAATGTAATTCAATATATCGTTAGAGTGTAAGTCCATTTTTTTTAATTCCTTATGTATATACATCTCTTTTATATCTGAGCTATTGTTTCTGTTGTTCACTAACCCTTTGATAATTTCCCAAGTTTTTTTTTTGTCCCCATTTACTCTATCTATTTTGTTTCTATAATACTTAACTCTAATTTTTGTTATAAGTTTTTTACATATATTTCTATACCTTTTGTAGTACATTAAGAGTTGAATATCATTAGGGCATTGTTTAATCTGCTTATGTATAATGTCTCGCTTTCTTATGCTGAAAAGCAGGCCATCAGTTATCCAAGGAGATAGTTTATTTCGAGACCTGGGTACAGTACATGCCTTTTCGATTGTAGCCATTTTAATGCAATTTGCAAGAATATCATGGAATTGGTTGGCAGCAATGTTACTATCTTTACATTGTAATACTGGAGTCCAGTCCGTCTTTTTGAGGTTTTCTGATATTGATGCGTAATCAATTGTTTTTTTGGAATACGTCTGTATAGGGCTGTTCTTAATTATTTTTTTAGATAGGCATAGACCAATTGCATAGTGGTCGGTAATGGTGGATTGGTAAATGAACGTTTGACTATGAAATTTAGTTTTGATCATAAAATGATCTATGCAGCTCTTAGTATTCTCATCAACTCTAGTAGGTCTATTAATTCCGACCTCCAGTCCATAATGCGCCAGAAGGTTAAGATAGTTTTCCGCTTGAGTATTTTTATCACTTAAGATGTTAATGTTGATGTATCCAGTTAATATTATATTAGACTCGTATCTATAGGCCTCAAGCAGATTATCCAATGACTCAAGAAAACTTGTTAAATTGGACTTGCTCGGAGACTTATAGATAGCAAATAAGTTTAGGGAATCATCTATTACTAAATGTAGGCAATTTGCATCATTGACGGATACTTCAGTGCCGCTTACGTGGAAATGTGACTTTACGTAGACCACAACCCCATCGTTTTGTAGTCTGGCGTTGTTAGTGTGATAAGTTTCGAAGCCTTGAATAGTTCTGGGGACATAAAGTTCGTTTATCCAGCATTCCGTGAGGATGATGACATCAAAGATATTATTGAATTGCTGAATAAGGATTAAAAAATCATCTAAGTTTATACTAATGCTCTGTATGTTCATCGATATTATCTTTAGATAGTTACCTTTTTTAACATAGCTTAAACAGCTTTTTGAGCAATAGAACTCTCGACAGTTGTACGGATTGTGCTCATCTAATTCTGTTGTGAACTCAGTCATTTCGGTCCGGTCTTACCAATAGAGGAGATTTTAGGTAGTGCAAACAATATAAGGCAACATCGAATATTAGCGCTCGAATATAAAGTAACATTAATTGAGGCTGTATCACTAGGTTTTTAGTGCAAGGGTATAAAATTGGGCTATTATCATATACACGAATATTCATTATTACATAGCTTATTAACAAGATATACTGCAATACTATATATAGAAGCAATAATTTATAAATATACCAATTTATATTCAGTAGCAATAGACACAGTTTAATAGCATAGATTATTTTAATAATAATAATAATAATAATTAGAGTTAAATATGGGAGATTAAGAAAAAGATGTAGTATATAACATATTTTTATAGACAAATAGTAAAACTTTAAACTCCTGGTGAGAAGGAGAATTCTGTTGCATGGTTTATTAAATATACATAAGGAAATGATTATTATTACAAGAACACGCGAGTTAGAAAGCATAGAATTTGGAGTGTGGTATATAATGATTTTATTGCTGGAGAAGTAAAGGTAACATTTCTTCATTCTTAATTTGAAATGTCTTCTCATTTTCCTTCTTTTTGAGAACGATTTTTCCGTATCTGATCCAGCAAAAAGCAAATTGGTTATCTTTAGCAATTTTTTTTGAAATCATAAGAATGTATTTTGCTCTCTGTGTTAGATGTTCGGATATATAAATTGGCTGAGTATCGCAGGACATATTTATGTGAGATGTGTTAAGCTTTTCCCTATTATTTCTACATTTTTTATTAAATCTTGCAGCTGAATTTAGAAATTTATCACGTTGATCTTGCGTAACGAATTTCAAGAAAACAGAGTTATTATTCCGCTTTGAAGGATTCCCTTTGTTAGGTTTTCGTTTGATGGATAGAATCTGAGTGGGATCAAATTGGCAGTCGATAATAATGCCAATGGCCCCAATCGTGCTGGAGAGGTTTTCTTGTGGATTTTCTGGCAACCCGCGTATCTCCACATCAGACGCAATACTGTTATAGTCTATTGTATCCAGCTTATCCTCCAGAAAAGCAACTCTCTTTGCCAGTAGTGTTGTGCGTTCTTCTAATTTTTTTGTAGCTTTTATCTTGTTCTCGACGGCAACTAGTCGATGGTTTATTTCATCTTATTTCCCGGAGATAACATTGATTGCTTCCGAAATTGATTTTATTTCTGTTATTATTTCTTTATTTCCGTTGCTATACGCGAGGAGTTTGTCTTCCATCATGCCAGCAATATACGCTTTAAACGTCCCTAGCTCCTTTTTGATCAGTTGAGCCGTCAGAGAGGCATTTATATATTTTTTTTATTTTCTTTTATTCAGGAAAATAACAGTGTATAAAAGTAAGTAGCCAAACAAGATAGATATAAAAATTACACCAGAGACAATTTTCCACTAAATGTTAACATCAAAATTATCTAAATGATAAGAGACAGAAAAAAAAAACGAGAAAAGAAAGAGGATGGGAAGGGAGGGACCAGGAAGGGAAGGAGGAACATAGGAAAAAAAATACATTATGTTGATGGGTGTCCACGTATTTAACAAATTTACTCGTACGATATTTGAAGTTGAGACAGGTACGTTGGTATGAGTAAGTACAAGTGCAAACAGTAGATAATAAGTAATAAATTTTAAATAATAATAATTATTAAATTTTAAATATTAAGTGTTAAATATCGCCCTCTTTAACAAATTTCTGAATCCAATGTTCGATTCAGCGAAGATATCTATTGATGCGTATCGGTCATCGTAAACCCTACACACACGGTTTAAGAAAGAGTTCTTACGGTAGTTGTTATTGCAACGGCTAATGTGAAACAATGAGGACTGTCTTGTCGTTCTTGATGGGGTCCGGAAATGTATTAGTTGGACCATGTCCATGCAGTTTAATTTGTTGTTTAAGATTTTATGTAGGAAGACTAGATCATGGTACATCCTTCGATCAGCCAAAGAAGTAAAGTTATACGAGTGGTGAACGTTGATGCCGTAAGAATTGTCAAGTGTGAAGTAAAATCTATAGTTTAAATATTTCAAGAATTTAGTCTGGATGCGCTCGATTCTGTTATTATAGATGGCATATGAGGGGTTCCACACTTGCGAGCAGTATTCAAGATGCGGGCGGACGTAGGCATAGTAAAGCGTTTTAATAGTGTGTATATTAAAGAGTGATTTAGAAGTCCTTAGAATGAAACCCAACATTCCAAATGCTTTATTCGTTATTGTGTCGATATGATCAATAAACTGCAGTTTGTCGTCCAATAGAATACCTAGGTCTTTGGTTACGGATTTAGAATGGATGTCAATATTAAATAGTTGGTATTGGAGTTTAATCATATCTCTTTTCCTGGTAAATCGAACCAAGTGGCATTTGTGTACGTTGAGCTGTAGGTGGTTCAGTTTGCAATAGGTAGAAAAGCGATTGAGGTCTTCTTGGAAGTTTAAACAATCGTGTATCGAGCTAATACGCATAAAGGCTTTCATATCGTCCGCGAATAGAAGGATTTTAGAATGCTTAAAACATTCGTCGATATCATTTATATATAATGTGTATAATAAAGGCCCAACATATCGCATGAATCCATTGTTTGTGGGGTCGAGGATGTAGAAGATCTTATAGATATATTAGGATCGCTGCTACACAGCCCTGTTGAACTTATAGAGATGGATTTCACCGTGCATGTGTTGCATTTCCATGTCTTGTTGTTGGCTTTGCTGATGCGTTTGACTGTTGCACAGCTCAAGTGAAAGGTGAGTTTGCACTCGGTGCATTTTAGTATTTCGCCCAAATCCAAAATCTCCTTCGTGCATATGACACAGGTCGGTGAGCGAGATTTCGGGGCCATATTTAGATATCAAGTATTCTATGTAGTAGTTCGTGGTCGATAAACCCCCGCTGCGTTGTAATACAGTTCATAGTGTAATGTAGCGTAATGTTTATGAAAGTCCCTAATCTGGCGCGGTTATTTATTCGCCTGATAGGCGAGTTCTTTTTACGAAATATGACAGTTCAGATGGCCGAAAACGGATGATATAAAAATGATTTATCACTTCGTACTCACGGATCAGGAGTTTAAGCCTCGTAGAAATAGCACTCAGTTCATGTGCTAAGGTCCTTCCGTGTATTGGAGCCTTTACAGGTATCGAATAGCTCCGCTTTTTTATGTTTTAAGCAAATATCACGGGAACGTCCAAATACGCGTATAATATATACCGGTAGGGATGTACCGGATATATATATATATATATATATATATATATATATATATATATATATATATATATATATATATATATATATATATATATATATATATATATATATATATATATATATATATATATATATATATATATATATATATATATATATATATATATATTTATATTTGATAAGGTTTTGTAAATAATCCGTTCATAGGATGATGATTCGCAGTAAAATAAAATTAGTAAACGCTACTTGAATAGCAGCGAAGGAAATCCCAGCTTGGATTGGGAAACGCTTATGTTTGAATGAGATATACTTACGGATGTGCACGACTTTCGATTGTGCATGTTAGTTTATGGGTCCCTTTACCGTCGCCGAACGATCACTCATCATCCATATATCTCAAAAATCGAGCTTTTTCCTTTTTGCAACACAAAATGCCTCCAATTGAGGCTAATTAAAGCGAAAAAACTAAAATAAAACACTTTGATCACATCGGCAAAGGCCGTTTCATAAATGGAGGATGACGTTTTGAAATAATTCAAAATTTCGTACGTTTCCAACATTTAAAATATGACATTATTAGGCTGCGTTAGTTATCAACGAGCCATTGAATCGAAATAAAAATAAAAAACCTCCAATGCACAATGAAATGAAAGAAGATACTTCAATCTTAATTTCTGGCAGAGAAGTTTATACTAAAGATCATATAATAATATCAAAATAAGGTAAACTTGTATAAAATTGTATAACATTAGCAAATGTATAAAGAAACATGGTAAAAAACTGTATAATATTTTTATATTTGATAAGGTTTTGTAAATAATCCGTTCATAGGATGATGATTCGCAGTAAAATAAAATTAGTAAACGCTACTTGAATAGCAGCTGTGATCAAAGTGTTTTATTTTAGTTTTTTCGCTTTAATTAGCCTCAATTGGAGGCATTTTGTGTTGCAAAAAGGAAAAAGCTCGATTTTTGAGATATATGGATGATGAGTGATCGTTCGTCGACGGTAAAGGGACCCATAAACTAACATGCACAATCGAAAGTCGTGCACATCCGTAAGTATATCTCATTCAAACATAAGCGTTTCCCAATCCAAGCTGGGATTTCCTTCGCTGCTATTCAAGTAGCGTTTACTAATTTTATATATATAAATATATATATATATATATATATATATATATATATATATATATATATATATATATATATATATATATATATATATATATATATATATATATATATATATATATATATATATATATATATATATATATATATATATATATATATATATATATATATATATATATATATATATATATATATATATATATATATATATATATATATATATATATATATATATATATATATATATATATATATATATATATATATATATATATATATATATATATATATATATATATATATATATATATATATATATATATATATATATATATATATATATATATATATATATATATATATATATATATATATATAATATATATATATACCTATATATATATATATATATATATATATATATATATATATATATATATATATATATATATATATATATATATATATAGATATATACATATAGATTTATACATATAGATGTATACATATAGCAGCAGCATTCGCACCAACCATTACTTTTTTAATTTTAAATGAAAATAACTTGGCGCTATGTCTATTTTTATTCTAATTATTGAAGTTAAATTACTTCGACAGAGACAGTCATTCATTTAGGCGCACCCGACACATGTAAATTTTCGTGGCTTTTCACGTCAAAAATCAAACATGAAAAATAAGGAAACAAATATTGCACCTCTAGAATTAAAAAAAAATCTTTGATGTTTTCGCAACATCCTGTAAAAGTCGTAGAATCCTGATATAGTCTGATTAACATTGTTAAGACGCCTCGCGCCATAAGGAATTAAAGGTAGGGCGGTTAAGTACCTTCGGTCACCGTCATTAACCTTTGGCCCTTCGTTGAGCGGGAGCATTTCAAAACGACGATAATTAGGAGACGCTTTCGTCGCCGCGGCAGTAGGCGATCGCGCCGCGACCCTCCTCGCGGATAGGATTTGTGCAATCCTTGTTTAATTAACTTTTCAAAGGTAATTTGACAGCTGGAATATTTCAATAATAGGCCAGATGGAGTGCCAGAAGAGACAGCTAGAACGCGCTTCGCTCATGACTCGTCCACACTTAATGCCCGTTATTAATACTAATAAATATTAGGTGATAAAAAATATATTCCCTATAAGAGGACGATTTTTAAATAACGAAACATTAAAATAAGTTAATAATAAAAAGACATTTCGAAAACAAGCTTTTAATAAAATGCTCTGTCCCAAGCCAACCCTTGATGCAGCAGCCATGTCATAGTGGAACTTAAAACGGGCTATCATAATTGAATGCTTAACCGTCGAGGAGTCCCCTCGTCGGGAGCCAACTCTGGGTGCAGCTACCCTGTCGCTGTGAAACTCAGAACGGGCTAATATAATTTAATGTGTATACACATGTCATATCTGTGTTGTTGACCGTTGAGGAGTCCCCTCGTCGGGAGTCAAACTTGGATGCAGCAGCCATATCATCATGAAATTAGGAACGGGCTATTATAATTGAATACGTATACACATTTCTTTATCTGTGCTGTTGACCGTGGAAGAGTAGCCGCGTCGGTAGCCGATCCTGGATGAAGAATCAGGTCATCCTTACCAAAAAAATGCATTGTCATCGGCACTGAGCCAACATGTAAAATTATAACTTCATGGGATAAGAGGAAGTGGTTCTAATTCACCCTGCAAGATTTGCCTTAAACAATCTAACAAACAAACACACATTGTAAGGTAAATAAAATCAAAGGCTTTATTCTATGGATCTATAAGGATGTGTAAGTCTCAGTGTATGGAATCGGTTGGCAGCAATATTATGGCCAATGGCATAGTGACCTGGTCACATCACAAGGTTCCGGGTTCGATTCCAGGCTGGGTCACCATTTTCCGATGGGATAAAGTTAACGGAATTGCATTTTAATTCTATCGACCGAATACAATAATAGGGCACAGTCAAAACATACATATACGCGCACAAACATATACAAACTTCATAGTAGAGTAGGAAAAACAACCATTGCGGAGGACTTTTTTATCGACATGTACCTTATTCTGGAACCATGAGTAAGTAACTTATAATTACGTCTTTTTTAGTTTCCATTTTTATCTTCTTATAATTTCTTTAGACTTAAGTTGTCATCAAATATTATTTCTTAAGAATGGAGAAATTCTGGTGCAATGTTTTCATAACTCTGTGTATCGGCCCATTATATTTTCCGATTAACCCATAGAACGTGATAAGGGCCATTATCAGTTGGTCGCATTTGTCCCTGTATTCGACGGATCATTGATATATGGTATCAGATTGCTCAACATCATAGTACGCTTTCACAACCATTCTGCGCCGGTGACTTGCTTGTAGCACTGATAGCATTGTACGGTCAAACATAATGTTTTTTTTATAAAGCACTGATTAATAATGAAAACCCAATAATTTAGCCAACGATAACAATAATATACTTCAATTATTGGTGTCATAAATCGTATTTATATATAAGTGATTAGATCGCTGAAATTATACTGAGAGGTAGAATGCCATATTAGTCTATCTAAACTAAAAGTGCGTAATTATTACGCATTGAAATCTGTATACCAAATAAAAAAATGACATATTTAGGTAAATAATATTTTAATAATAAAAGCTATGATATAAGAATTTGTTTCTTTTTATATTCTTATTAACTTACTTCCAGAAACGATACCATACATCGGTGTTAAGAGCGCTATATTAAACATAAGAGACGATTAATCAATCTTTTGAAGTATGAGTGCCATCGACACGTCGCGTTTCGTAGTAAAATCCTAGCTGCCAATTGATCGTACGCAGTTGATCAATCTTATACGCTTTATAATAAATTGACGTACATAGGCATCGAATTGGGTTCGAAGTAACGACAATAAGTCAGGAAGGTATGATGCGGCAAACATACCGGATGCGCTGCTATGATGAGATACACAGAATAACATTTTCTAAGCATCGCTGTGATGCACTCCTAAAAAATGGCTGAAAAACGGCTGAAGAATGCCTACATAAAGTTTGATTAAAACTCACACGTGTAAAGATGATTGCAGGAGGTAGAAAATAGCTGCCGCTTCACGTAGTCTCTACAGCGATAAAAGCAGCGAGTCGTCAAGCTATCTGTTCATAGCTCGGCAACGACTACAGCTGAATTTTCACTCATCATTATATTTTAAGGGCCACTAACCACCGTTTCTTTTTCCAGCATCCATTGTCTATTGTGTGGTGCGGTTTGGTAGGGTCGGGAAGAGGCACTGTTGCCTTAAATCATAATTTCTCAACGTGGGCGGTAACAGTCCCTTGTGGGCGTTTGAGACTTTTAATGGGGCAATAGAAGACCCAGAGAAAAGGTAGAAAAAAACATAATCATGGAAAAAGCTGTTTCAGATTCGCTACAGATGTAAAAAAATGGGGAAGCTCTACAAAAAAAAAATCCTCAAAGTGGGCAAAATAAGGTTGAGAACCTATACCCTTAAGTAACAATGAAACATTAGACGATTAATTATCTCTCAGTACCTACCTGTCAACTGCTACTGATCTGCTTTAACCAGATAACGAAGGATTGCATGAGTGTCTAGCATGCGTATGCTCTGGTCTACCACGACTAGATAAGTATCCTTTTATTTATATTCATTCAAATACATTGATCATATTAAGGAATTGCAATTTCTGTAAAAAAAATATATGATAATACAGTTATAATGTGCTGTAATAAACAATACTTTATTTTATTTACCCTCAGGACTGAACTATCTCGTAATAGTAGGAAAGCGTAAAAGATAACGATAATATTGTAAGTCTTGTCGTACCAAATTAAGCTACCCTACTCTATATCTCCACCCCCCCCCCCCCCGGCTCCCAGTCTCAGCAGAAAATCCTAGCCTTCACAATAAATTGGGCCCGTTTGCTCCCTCTAATTATTCCCGAGCGCGGAGCCATAATTTATTCACGCTGCCCTACTCACGCACAAGTTTGCCTCAGACGGAGTTGATGTCACGGTCATTATGTATTTTTAAATACACGGTGCAATGGCATAACTGGCACCGTCGAAAACTTTGTCATTCTCTACAATTTTATGACTATATAGAGCAGAGCTTTCGCATAACGTTAAAACCAAGTGAAAGGCAAAAGGCACTTCCCGTGAGGACCGTATTATTAATTTTACAAATGATTCTGTTATAAAATATTCATAGGCAGCCAGAAATACAAGGCACGATGTAAATAAACATCTATATTACAATATTTTCTGATAAAATTGTGGATAAATTCGGTAAAAATGCTCATAAAACATTTTTCAGTGAGGTTAATAATCGCTATAGAGATGTAAATTAAAAATATTTTTTAAATTTCAGTGAATTAAATAACGCTCTAAACATATTTTTTCTGAAAATTCTGGAGAATTTAACTGAAATGCTAATGTTTTTTAAAGAATTCCAACCAATTAATTTAGAGGATACATTGATTTATTGACTTATAAATTTGACACTATAATTTGTTATTTTAAAAATTGAAATCTGAAAATTATATTAATTTTGGCTGATTTTAGCCATATTGCTTGTCGTAATTTTTCTCAATGAATACAACTTTAGTCACATGAAACTTTATATAACAATTCCTATACTTTATACAACCATTAGTATAGCCATTAAAATATATAATTATATCTTGTGAAAGGGGTATTTATTATCCGCGTATTTTCCGTTTTATGATCGTCAATATAAAAACGGTTTGATGTTGTACGACTCATCATTTACTTTACACAAACTCTAAACGCGTTAAAAATGTTATCCGAGTGGGATCCTAAACACGAAGTCCGATATTTTCGAGATTTATTTGAAGATGGTCTATGAGTTTCCGCATGTCGTGGCAAAGTATTCCAGAGACGGGCTCCTTACATGATGCTGTGATCATCACTGCTGTAACCAGGAATAGAAAGCAGCAGGTGATTCTCAGATCTCAAGGCGCGCCCATGAACCGACATTGCAGTAAATCTACCGGTAATGTAATCGGGTATTCACTTCATATTCTGCTCTTGACATTATTTTTTAATCAAAGAATGTGAAATTTAAAATATTGGTTTAAAATATGCGCAGCTAATTTTATACGGCTCCTTTTACTCATGAAAATCTATATGAAACATAAAGAAAAATCTATAACAACATTACTTATCTTGTTAAACAAAAATGATCTTTGAGCAATATCTTAAATATTATTTGAAATATTTTCGGCCAAGCGTCGATTGTCTGTGGGGAATATCATAGCTTGTAGCTCTAGAATGTCTCGTACAGGCGCAGACGGCTTGTTGTGCTTTATCTAATTGGTCCTTTGAGAATTGTCTAGAAAGTCAGAGGGTTGCTTTCATACAGAGATGTCGGACATCCATAAATATGTACTCTTAAATAGAGCATTAGATATTTTTTAACTGTTTCTTTTATTATAAGAAGATACCTAGTTACTTAGTCAACGTGAACCTGAGTTGATATATTCCATATTTTATTGCCGAATACGTACCTTTCGTACGAAGCTTTCGATTCGTGGGTCATAGATTCGATCAGAAATGGAAAATATTTTTTCTTTATCGAACTACCTTCTATTAAATCAATGCATTTATACTTTCACAAGAATTGTTACAACGGTACATCAAATATGAAGGTAGGGTTGTTAATTTGCCGCTATTCTTTGACAGCTATGACAGAATCTCGCAACTGCTGAACATGCAACTTATTATCCTTGGTTCTCGGAATTAAAAAATAATAATTGCTTAAGCTACGACCGTAGAAATTAGGTTAATCAAATAAAGGTTTTCCTGCTCCGAAAGTTTCTTTGTGTTCCGCGGTTTGATAACTCGCGTTATCGTGACGGATATTGTTTGACCTGCTGGGTTATCCTTACGGAGTTGAGCCACATATACCTACACATTTATATACCAATTTTTGGTAAAAGTTCTCCGTTCTTGTAAGGAAGTTGTGCCAACATATCCTGATTTTGAGACAAACAAATCAACCGTTTCTACAAAAGCACGCAAGAATTGCCACTTTTGTTAGGCTTAAATTGGCGTTTAAAGACCAAACTGCTGATTGAATTTCGGGATAATTTGAGAATATCCACATCCGACGTTACTTCCTTGATGAGTGGCAGAGTAAACCAACCCAAATTCACACCACGTTTCTGATGCTCAACTAATTATGAATAATTATTTAGATCACAGTTACACCAATTTTCAAAGACATCAGACATAAAACATACGGCATTATATGTCGTACAACAGCGACGTATTCTTATGTTAAGTACTTTTTTGGTCGACCTGTGAATGGCGTGTACTTTTATGTAAAAATTCTGAATATTATCAATATATTATTGATAAAGTATAATCTACACCATCATAAAGATAAAAAAGCAAAATAAGACATAATTCTTGAGGTAGACCACTTAGATTGTTGTAATTAGTTATGGAGCGACTATTTCCTTTTAAAATTTTCTGTCTATTATTGCTGCTTAAATATATCATATTATATTCCTGTAAACGGCGTTAGGTTAATTTAAGGCCAGTTTTCCGTAACTGAATGGCTTGTAGGACTAGTTTATTCTGAAGTAGTAGATTCCCGATTATTTGGGTGTTCCTTAGCCTACGCCCTGATTACGGGGGCATCTTATAGATTAGACGAAGGACAAGGTGTGTCTGAGGCCTGTTGTCGATACAAAATTAGGTCACGGTGAAGGACAAAAGAGGAAATAAATTTCCACGCCAAAATTGGGGGCAAGTAACTTATAGCTGCCGTGATTTAATCTACCGTTTTCAACAAATCTGCTTGTTTCCACTTGAAATAATTCTCAAGCCTTTTTAATTTATAATCGCCTACATTACTGTCGATTAAATGAGGATTTCATAATTTAATCAAAGTCTCTTGCGCGTTTTTTTCTAGCTCTTATTTTAGCTTCACTTAGTTGCATCGTTAGTGTTTATGTATCCGTATTCCGTATTTTTATCTGTACACAATATTATTTACGGTAGGTATTCAGTAAACAATAAATTATTTATCATGAAATTTATGTAGTCTTCTGTATTGCAATATTTTTGATAGTGTTTATAATTTCCGAGGAATAGTACTTAACTATATTTTTCTATATTAACGTGTAGTTTGGAGACCCCTGGTCTAGAGGGCCCTTTAAAGATAATAGGTAATGTTGTACCGGCTTGCATAGGTTGTTGTAATACTTCGCCATTTATAACAAATACAAGCTTACAACATCGGTAACATTTCATTCAATTCTCTAGCAGCTAAGCTAGATTACGTGGCTGAAAAAAGTTACAGATTTTTGAAATTGCAAAATATTTTGTTGAATATTTTTTTTAAATGTAAAATACGTTATTTACTCCGTTTTATTTAAACCAATTTTTTTTTTATTTTATTTATTATATACAAATATCACAAACTATAAACCTATATTGATAGCATTATTATTAGTAATAATAACTGCATAGTACCGAGTGAAAACTTTTATCTTAGTTAATTAGTTTATCTGGGCTTTTTCCCGCACTTGGCCTCCTGATTGGGCCGTTGTGCGTGGCTCATGTTTCTATTTATATTACTCCAGCCAACCCAGGCTGTCCCAGAAGGTTAGCAGCCTGTTTGGGTTGCTACAGGCCTCCGGGATAGATGCTGGAGATTGTAGTACTTTTGCCCGTTGCTCTGCCACGCTCCTGCATTCCATGAGCACATGCTGTGGGGTTTCTTCTTCCTCCATGCATTCTTTGCATAGAGGGCTGTCTGCCACACCAATGGTAAACATGACTTTACGGATTTTGTCTCTTTTAAATCTGGTGAGGTTGATGGCAAGTTTTTTAGACGCTTCCGGAGCCGCGTTCTTTGTTTGCATGTATCCTGCGTTTTTTCCATTCTGTAAGGTGGGTTTCATCGGTGTTCCTGCGTAGCCATGTTTATATTTGGGCCTGGGGTATGGGCATCAAGGGTTCCGGTCCATATATTATTTTCTTTGATCCCCTTGTGGCCAGTTCGTCTGCCGCGTCGTTGCCCAGTCAGTCGCTGTGCCCTTTAATCCATTGCAGGGTCACTCTATTTGATCCTGCAATGGATTGAAGCGCATTGTGGCATTCCAGTATAAAGACAGAGGTTATAGTATTTTTTGCTAGCGCTTGTAGCACGGATGCACTGTCGGAGACAAATTTCAAACTTAGGTTTCCGACATCTTTGGCTGCAACCGCCTGTGCTGCTCTGGTGATGCCAATGCATTCTGCTTAGAAGATCGTATTTAAGTTGCCTAGGGTAGTTGATATTTTGATGTTTAGAACTTTTATCTTAGCCAGATAGGTAATAGAAACAGCCAATAAGTAAGCTATAAATAGATGATCAGTTTGCTGGTGATAGGAAAGACTTTTCACCTGGGCCGTCGTTATTGTTTTGTTTTACGTTGGGACAGCCTAAACAAGTTTATGGATGAAAGAAACACAGTACATAAGACAGACAGAGATAGGTAATCAACATATGGTAGGCAAGTAGGATTTCGCTTCTGGCCCGTTGTCATTCCTTTGTTTAACGTTGGGTTGTTTTGTGTGTTTCTGTTTTTACTGTCTGTGGTACTGGACTTCATTGATTTTGTTTTACGATTGGTTTTAGTTTTCCTATTGATTCAAATAACGACTTATAATAAATAATTACTTTTAATTAAATAATTTCACAAAACCATCTAGATATACAAAAATCCGGATGCTCCTAATTCCAATACGAAGAGGATTAATGAGTTGAACTTTGATAATATTACTCCTTTACACACTCTGGATATTCCTATCATACAAAAATGCCCTTTTTCCTTTGAGAATAAAAATAAAATACCGTAAAACCGCAAACGTTCACTAAAACTACACTAGCCATATATACAATTTCTAGAATATATAGTACCTACAAGTCGGATTTAATTCCAGAGATATTAGCATTTTCCAAGGTTCCTCTATTTGCATTTTCCACACTCGGTCCGCATGACATGAAAACGCGAGAAATGGGAAGCGTCATAAACTTCAAACAGCGCCTTTAAGGCAGGGATTCAATTTCGCTAATATTGCCTGAGCGATCCTGGTTGTTCTAAAATAAAATAAATATTTCCGGTATTGTAATAGTTCACTGAACTTACGTGACTGGCGAACTTGGCCATCCGGATTTTAGTGCCGATGACTTTGACCGCTTCCCATCTCGTATGTTAATAGAGAGAGATATAAGAGAGTAAATGAAAGAGGCAATGAAGAGATGAAATGGATATAAAAACGAACTGATTTCAATATGTCGCAATTTCTACCGATGGGCTAACCGCCCTTGCATCCAATGGAAGATTAAACCTGGGATTTTATTTGTTGGTTTGGTCGAAGATTTGTATATTAAATAGGCCTAGGGCATGGTCAAGGCCAGTTTGTGCCTATATACTATCAATAAAAATAGGAATTAAAGCAAGGAATAATACTTCATCAAGGTCAAAAAAATATTTTCTAAGACCTTAGTCTAATTTCTGTATCTAGTCCATTGCCTTGTGAATTGGGACAATGTCAACTTTATTGACGGACACCCATACACGAAAAAGTTGCGTATAGCAGCGACCACTTATATCGATCTACCTGTCCATTAAACATTCAAAACACAGTTGAAACTATACATGGCGTTTATACGAAATTTCAAAATCATAAATAATGTAATCGATTGCCAAATTGCCTGCCAATTGAAAAATATCCTTTATTCACATAGGTAGGGTACGGTGAGTGTTAAGGAAAAAAAGTGAATATATTTCTCTCTTAGAATGACATGAGCTATAGCTTAGCTAGTTGCTCCTTGAAATGGAAACAATTACAGTGACTGTGCCCGTCGCAACGACTCACACTTGGCCGGGTTTACTTCAGATTTCATTAGGTTCGGTGAGCTAACAATCAGAGTGAGGCGTAGTACGTGACTTGCGACTGCTAATGCTAAGTAGTCGCTTATCTTCCAACCTCGTTCGCCTTTCTCACTTTAACTTTACACATGCTGATGCAGTAAAATACGATGCATATTCGAAAAGTAAATACATATTTTTTCAAATATCGGAAAGACAAATATTTTAAAAAAAATGCCAAAATCATTAACTTACATACGTCACTATTGTACGACATACCACGATTGTAACACAGTCGCTTTCCTCCGTAATGCACTTTGTGGGGGAAGAGTGAGCTTTCTTACACCTTCTGTTATTATACCTTCTTATAACTGTTGTTCCTCCAGATAATATGATGATAAAATTTTCCAAATTCATGTACGTACATCACATACGTTTAGCACTATTAATAAAGGTTACCTTCTCAATGCACTATGTGATGCGAGGGGTGAGTTTTTTTGTTACCTATGTCGAAAAAGTCACCCGGCAACGCTTTGGCTCTTTGTTTAATTGCGATATGGACCTCGTCATCGGTCGTAAACTTTTTTTCACACATAAACAAATCCAGCCAGAGTAATGGTGAAAAATATATTTTTTATTTTTCAATAAAATCGAAAAACGAAGCGTTTTTTCGATTTCGGTTTACAATCTCGGCACGATTGATAAACGTCCAAACATTTATTCATCGTGGACATTCATTCAGCCTTCTTTAAACTCACTGAACTGCATATTAGTACGCTTCGTGGCACCGACCCCATTCGTTAAAAATCTGGAATAACGCGTTTCCTTTCGCGAGAAAAAACCAGATTAAGCCCCTTAACGCTTATCTGGCGGGATTCGGAATCAAAACACTCATTTCAACACGGCACTACACTAAGGATTTATAACCGACTTAGACAAAGAGCGTGCATTCTACTCCAAATACATTGACCTTGCACGCCCTGTTACCATCTTTATTGAAAGAAAATCCATTTGAGCGTCAGAGGCTCAGTATTGTTATTTTCCCATATGTACACATATACTTTACGTCCATACTAAACTAGAAATAAATAAAAACTATAGAGAGTACTTACATAAAAATATTATTAGAAAGAATTCATGAAATTATATCGATTGTTGCATGTGGTTCACCAAGCACCAGCCGATAATAATATATGTATTACCAGTTGAGTAGTTATCTGTCAGCAAAATATAAATTAAACTACTAGTGGGCTAACGAATATCCCCACTTAGAGCAATCGTGGGGTGTTCACGTTATCGAACCTGTTTACACTTATGAGGTATTTATTGGGTCTTTACCTGTGAAGTTGCTTTTCTATAAAGAAAATTTAAGGCTAAAATTTTGTATGAAAAATTTCTATTAAATTAATAATTAAATTAATTAATTAATGGACTCTAATTATCTGTGAGATTTGTCATTTTAATGGGATTTGTTTAATTTCTATGCCTTAATTGTTTGCAGTGAAACTGTTTACAGTGTAACTGTTTGCAGTGTTGTGATAGTTTGCAGTGAAATTTTTGGATATACATTGTCATGCAAAAGCAGTGGCGATGAGCGATTGACCAAGCTCGATTATTTAATCACGAGCTTCTCCATTATTATTTTCAGTTCTTAATAGTACACATTTGGGGTGACTGTATAGCCAGACTGCAAAAAGCTGTAATAGAGAATACAGGCACAGGATCTTATATTTGAAAATAATACAAATTTTCAACTTCGCCGTGGTTGCACAACCGAAAATATTTAAGCAAAAGTAAATGACGGAAAGAGAAATAAACAGCTGATTCTTAAAAAAGAATACCATGGTCTTGAATTATAATTTATTTGAATTTGAAATTCAAAGTGGCCAGTGTAAAAAAAAACAATTACATAGGTAAGGACCCAATATATATAATATCCATAGGAAGGGAACAACCATGACCCGACAGTTGACAGCGGTCGCTTTGCCAATAGTCTAATTGGCGGCAGCGTTTCCAATTTCCAATCAAAGCCTTCGTCCGACTGGTAGTTCTGTTTACACATTGTTCTCAACAAAATTATTCATGTCCATTATCGAGAAAAAAAAACATAATTTTAGAAGTTAGATACAGTAAACTGTTTTTCGTAAACAGTTACCGTACCAACTTTCATATAATTTTAGCGATAACCCGTTTATAGATAGTTTATAGATATATTACAATTGGTGTATTTTTTATTCAAAACAGATTTTTAAGGTACGCGGTAACGTTCATATATACTTCAAGAAGTATCCCAAGATGTTTTTGTGATTTTTTGAAAAGTGGTACATTGAATGGTGGCATTGTGCCCGACAATGTACCATTATAGAAATGTCATTAAATCAGTAATAATTCGTTAGGCTGGTGGGTTGCTTTGTATTTGATTATAAAGAACAGCTCATCCTAAATAATATGTAATCAAAGACATATTTCACACAGATTAAAAAAAACACATTACAAAAAAATACCAATCAGCGCAATGACAGGTCGAAAACAAATCTATACTAATATTATAAAGAGGTAAAGTTTGTGAGTTTGTGAGGTTGTAGGGAGTAATCTCTGGGTTTACTCAACCGATTTTGAAAATTCGTGTAATATAGCCAGTATTAATTCGAAAAATGAAAAGACTTTTTCGTGGTAGTCGGATTTGTAGAGTGAGTCGGAGAAAAAACGGTCGAATGAAAAGGTTTCTTACGAACGCTGCCTTAACGATGAGAGATATATGATTGAGTTCTAGAAAAGTGTTGTAGGGCTTGGTAATGCCTACAAAAAAGGCAGCGACAGCATATGTATAAATTTTTATTTTTAGTCTACAAAAAGTAGGTTTTTTATATTTAAAAAAATATTTAAATCTTTACGTCATGTTTATTGGTCATATTATCAACAATTATGAATTGTTTAAAACAAAAGACTTTTTCCTTTTACTGCATATAATTTCCCTTTTACTGCACAAATTGTTAAAAAGAAAATACGACATAGGTATGGAACCGCGACCGTATCTCGGGTTGGTACTCCTGAAAGACAATATATATTTTGGTATCAAACAATAACATTACCTACATCTAATATAGTATACAGAGAAGTTTTTAACAATTAAAATAAGCATAAATTATTCAATCATACATTCACTCATTTGAAATCCGGTAATATAGCCAAATTGGCATGCAAATACGTACATAAATATGAAGTAAAAATATAACCCTCCTTTTGGCAGTCAGGAAATAAATCATAGCACTCAGTACTAACCGGACCACACTCATAATTTCATCACAAGTAAAAATGTTTACCGCCCAACGAAGTGGGCACGGGTCAGTTAGTTTAAAATAACACGAATGATACATTAAATCATCCAGATGTTCTGCAACACTCATATTTGTTTTGCGCTTAGAAGACTCAAGAACTAGTGGTTTTATTTTTTCAACACATCTTTGGGCTTATACAGCTTCTTATCTTCATCTTCTTGCCATGCTCAGAACGCTAAAGATCTCTTCATGCAGCTTAGGTTTGGGATAAATCGTGCAAAAATATATTTAAGTAAGTATTTATATAAAACTCTCATGGCAGATAAGTTGTCTAAAAGTCTAATTATAAGAAAAGTTCCGGATGCTTACCAGATCCTTTCCACCGGACAAAGTTTGAAGACTTTCTTTGATAGCAGAAATTATTCCGTAACACAAAAATTGCCTTCCCAATATCACTGCACGCAGGCGACTGATCACTCATAGAGCTATTCGTTCAACATCTAGTTATGATCATGACACAATAAATATAATTGTACAAACTTTCCACATTTCCACTGGATGGCCTATTTTTAAAAAAAATCGGTGGTTCATTGTTTGTACAGAAGGTTTTAGTTAGGGCAGTTTACGGTACCAAATAAATGCAATAATAGGTTTTGTGCCCCTATAAATGTTTAGGTGGATGGAACTCATTAACCCCTAATATTGTGTGGGTCCCTGGCACTTGGGTTGAACTTCTGCAACTCCGCCTCTCACAATCTGTACGCCGCTACGCGTCTCGGGGCTCAGCACCTTCCTACAGTTGAATCGCGCACCTGCCAGCAAAAGAACATCTTGCGCAGGTGAGTACCAACATAGTGCATTTCCAAGGCTCATATGGGTTCAGTGAACCCAGGATCCATGAAACTAGTGACGAAGCGTGCTATGTATTATTACTTTTTTAATCGGTCGTGTCGCCCCAAGATATTCCAGGCAAGCATACAAGGCAATCAGTCAACATTATTCTATTTAATTTCCCATAATTTCTATCTTATCGATCAATAATAAAAATAGCAAGATAAAAACGAGCGAATTCACCGATATGATATAAGTAATTTATTTCGCGTTCTTACACAGACAAGAACTATAATGGCCCTTACATCGTTTTGATTGTAAATGAACTTGGTCTGTCCCCTATCTACCTCGGATCAATCCTATCTCGGATGCGGAAATTGCCTATCTACCTCGGATACCGAATGGAGCAAGTTTGATTCCTCGGTATGAACTTATGGATTTCAATAGATATTTATTAAATGGAAGTTATTGAGACTTGACTTCGGATGACTGTATTATTCTAATGTTATTCACATTTTTATTACTTGAATTCCGGCACGGTACTAGCTAGTGTCTGCTAATTGGCTGACTTATCGTGCGGTGAAGTGCGATACCTACTTCGCACGCGCCCTCATAAACGCTTCGCTTCTCCCGGTACAATACATGTAATGTCTCACTAATATGCACCTATTTTACTATGTAGTAAAATTTATAAGCATGAATAAGCAGTATTCTTATAATATTGATTAAGAACTTAAAATCCTTTATGACATAATACAAGTAGTCGGAATGACATCCATAGGCATCTAAGATTAGATGTAAATTTTTAACTTTTACCTATAATAGAATTATTTTAATTCTATAACCTCCTCTTATTTTAAGAATAAAAATGATTGAAAGTCTTGACACGTTTTTACTCTAATATGAACTTGAAATGAAGTAAATACGGACGTGCGTGAGGAGTCAAAATGACTCCATCGAACATCTTAGTGTTAATATTAACCCTACCAACGATAGAATGTATGTTATTCTGATGTTTTATTAAAACGATTAAGGAAGATAACCACTGTATTGCTTTGTAATATGAATAACCTAATGAAACATGTTATAGGGCAATTGTATCCCTATTTGTAATGTTATTTTTAAATTTTAAGCGCTTTACGTTTCTCAAACAATAAATAAGTAACGACCTGGATGGCCTTGTAATTTGCCTCTTGTAGGTACTGGTGTATCATGGGGGTTGAGAACTGCGGGCAGGATAAAAGGTGGTCTTCAACTTGCGACGTTACACAAACCCAAATTAGATTATTTGATGTAACCTCAGCGGACGAGATCGGTTCGGCATATTGTCAAACCCACCCTCATTCTGTTAAAACTACGCCAAGTGGAATAGGAAAGATATGACCTTGGTCCTATCTGTTCCTCGCCAAGTGATGGTCAAAAAAATAAAAGTATGTAACATTCTATTCCGTAGTTATTTCATGTTGATCTATGTAAATCGGTAGCTTGACTACTTGGGAAGTACTTTCAGGCCGTTTAGATCGTGATTAGTGACATAGTACGATAGATGACAAGAAGAATGCATGGAATCAAAAAAATATGTTCGTCAGCTCCTCCAGATATAATTTAAATTTGTCGTTGATCATGTAACGGATTATTATTTAGCATGTCATGAAAACTCGCACATGCCTAAATCATTATCAACATGGTCCAAAATTTACACAATATTTCCTCTAAAATATATATTTCCTCCAGGGAATATCAAAAAGGGTAGCCACACGACTGGCCGTGCCCTGAGTAGTTATAAATATTTAATGGCCTGGAGTCATATGGCAAATGAAATAATATGATATTAATAAAGGAGGTCGGGGATGCCGACGCGGCGCGACGAGAACGATTCCCTTAGGGGAGTAAGGTCTACAATGATGAAGGTGTAATTCCAAAATTTTAACTTGTCATCTTCGCTCTCTGCATATTATTCAGCTTTGTTGTAAATTCCCGCGGCGTCAATTCATCAATATTCTTGGATTAATCCGGATAAAATATTGGTTATTTTTCAGAGGACCAACCGTTAGACCGTTTTAAATATCCTTTACCCTATGTCGAAACTGAGTCACAGAATCAGGTGATATTTTTACTAGTTGAAATAAGCTGATTTTAGAAGCTTTGACGCAAATTTCAATAATATACTACATGTTACGACATACGGTGCAACTCTTCATTTAAAATCAAAAGCAATGATAATCGTAGTGTTAAAAATATTAAAATATATTAAAAATTCTCTGAAATATCAAACTTGGTCGCATTGCGGTATTTGTCTAAGATAGATAAATAGAAAGTAGTATCAAACGTCCTTAAATTTAATGGCCGTAAAAGACTTGGAAATTTTATTGCACTTGGCAGGCTCAGCTTATTTCTGCAAAAAAATTTGGGTCAGCCTTTTAATTCATGTGTATACAAATATATTTAATTCATGTGTAGCCATTTTATATATACAAATCAATTCCTAGTAACTTGCCCCGGAATAGTTATAGTTTATAATTAAATCGCATCGCAGTGAAGCATCCAGAAACGTCTCACCCATCCATAGGCACGTCTGGAGATCATATCGCACGACTGCACGTCACGTGACGTGACGGAACTGCGTAGTATTGCAGTGGCGCAATGCTGCAAATATTTGCAGTAATCCAGTAGTTAGATAGTGTTGTATGCGAAGCGTATATACTTTTCCAGGCGATATTCAAAATTTTAGGTACGGTAGGGGGCAGGAAGGGGGGTATCAGTATCAAAGGAAGGGCATTTCAAATATAACATAAAAGGCAGTATTTTATAATTGATAACATATAGGTGTTTCTTGAGTGGCCAACTCAAGAAACACCTATATGTTATGTTGTTTAATTATATCTTTTTTTCGAAAGCAAACTGATTTTTGACATTTGCTTAAACAAAAAGGGAAGCAGAGACAAGTAAATTTCGATAATAAGAAAGAGAAAAATTAAATTTAGTGAATAACCTAACAATTTTAGTATCGGTTTACATGAAGTCGGCACGCGAAGAAACGTCACGCTCTTACATGTTGGTTTTTTTTGTTCTGATCCTTGCAACTGATCAGTTGAATAGGTCATTTTTACAGAATTGTTAAAAAGAGGACTAGACGTTCCGGGTGGGGGGGGGGGGGGGAGGAAGGGGGGGGGGGGGGGGGTGATATTTGAATCTGCAGAGAAAATGTCGTTTACGGGATAACGTCATCTTATATCCATTTTCATCAGATTCTAACGTGAAATGCGAAAGTGATGAAGATACGACTTCACTTCTTGTATACTTATCTATCGATTCAATTGATACATTAGATGATATCATAAACCATGGACCTAATACATGTTTTTTTTCAACATTTTACTTAAAGTAATTTATGCTTGCGTAATTTTGCATCGTATAAAACGCCCCTACACCCAGCCACGAGAAAGAATTCATATGTTTTCATTTTCCGCTAAATGTAGTGCGCGGATTCTGAACGAGTAGAAGGAGACAATAAAATAAAATTAACTACTTAAACCGTACTCTTTCTCTCTTCCTCTCTCTCTCCCTCTCTCTCTCTCTTTCCTTCTTTTACTCTCTGTCGAATTTTAATTTTCAAACTCTTTATTTTTATTTCATTCGATTTTTTTTGTAATATTTGGTTTTTATCCTAAATGAAAAATATAATAAACTTAAGTTTAGACCATTGTAATTTCTATAAAAGCTAATTCTAAATTTTTAGATTGTAACAAAAAACGCTTTTTTGTTTTCGCGCCTTTGTGCCCTGTAAGTTCGCCGCACCTATAGTTTAATGTTTTGCCGGTGTTTTTCCGGTTTCCCGGTGGTTTCTAGCTGAATCCGCGTATTCATTCTATATTTTGACAATTATGCAAATTGGTGGTAACATACAATAGTACTTTCCTATTTTGCACAACTATTTTGTTCAAGAAGGGGCTCGGAGCTGATCGGTAAGCCACCAAAAATTGGTGTCTAAGATATTTTATTTTATTGAAATATATTTGGAAAATGTCCTACTTCGATATAATGTACAAATATTATTATTAAATAGAATGTAATTTCATCCCATTATAACATAACTTGTCAATATTACATTTTGGAGTAAAAGACATAATATTGAGTCCTTACCTACGAAGTTTCTGTTCTACAAAGGAAATTTAGGGCCCAAAACTGTGTATTAAAAATATATATTTAATTATTAGAAAAGTAGACTGCTCTTATCTATACAGATTTGTAATTTTAATGAGAGTTGCTTAATTCTTCTGCTGTAAAACTCTCATGTACAAGAACCAATGAATGCTTTGAAGGCGTTTTTCACCGACTCTTAAACGCTGTTTTTTTCTCTTGTCAAAAGTTATCTAGATTCTGAAAAAATATGACAATCTATTGGAGCAAGGTCTGGCAAGTACGGTGGGTGACCAAAAGTCTCCAGACGCAACTTTGCGTCTGTTTTACAGTGGAATCTGTTGTCATGCAGACTTTAATCATGCTCGAATATTTATTGACGAGCTTCTCCATGGTATTGCAGTTCTTAAGAACACAAATACGGTAACTGTATAGCCAAACTGCAAGAAGCAGTAATAGAAAACACCGGCACAGGTCTCATAATCGAAAATAATGCAAATTTTCAACTTTACCATGGTTGCACAAACGAAAATATTTGAGCGAAAACAAACGACGAAAAGACAAATAAACCTTGAATTAAAATTTATTTGAATTTGGAGTTCCAACTGAAATCCAAGTTATCCAAGTTCAAAATGGGCAGTGTGAAAAACAGCAGGTATATATGTAAGGACACAATATCACCTATTACCCTAATGGAATAGTTGTTCCGTTATAAGGATAAAAGTGTCTCGGATCTAATCCCAACTCGGCAAGATAACGTCGAGTTATGAATGTTTGAACAATAAGCCGCACAGTATATCACTCCGTGCGAGGAATCCGGTGCGACCGAGCGGGTACCACTCACACGCGACCTGATCTTCTTTGGTGTAAAACGCTGGAAAATTTATGATCTCCTCTTGGATAGCACGATCGCCGGTCGCCAATCGCCCCGAAGGGAGGGGGGAGTCTCGCCCGCTCCGTTCCGGACAAAGAAATACGATTAAAGTTACGAGAACACCAAACGGTCACGTCTCTAGTTGAGTAACGAATACGGCGACATTTTCTACATCCAAATTATTGCTCGAGATTCAGAAAACGAAGAGAAGAAGAACATTGCTACCAATTAAATAACTATCATTCCATATCACGTCATAATACTACAAATCTTTATTGTTAAATTTTACAATGGGTGGGTATTTGTTTCTGGTAGATTTATTTCGTTATCGTATGATTACTTTATTCTTTAATGGTGACAACTTAAATCGTTATGTATAAAACCTACATAGTACGGGGTACATGATGAGAGGTAGTTGTACATTTGAGAAATATTACATAATTAGAAGTATTTCCTAAATAGAAATAGGTTTATACGGTAAAATAAAGCCAATGTGTCTGATTCCGTATATGTTTAAACCCGATCCCACTAAAAATATAATAAACTAAAAGACTAATAATTAAACAAATATTGTGTTAAAAGTATTTAATACTACAATAGAAAATTGTCCCGGTTTTTCACGGAAATTAAGTTTTTTTTAAATTTGTATAGCTTTGAAAATCAATGTAAACAACATTATTGCGGCGTGAAACTTTTCTAAAAACCACTATTAACTTGTGCAGCAGTTACACAACTTGATTTCTAAAGACTTGGTTTCAGTGATACGTTTTTTTGTCAATGTAGCAATTAGCAACGTTTTTAATGTTTGCCGATATATGTATTGCTGTACGTTGTTTCCTGAACAAAATAAATAAAATAAGAAACAAAAGTACCTGGATTTAGAGGGCTAATTTGGGTAGTAACAATATAAAATTAAATTTATGAAATAAAAACGTTAAAAACAAATATTGAATATCTAGTCTTTTAAGGCAGCGATCAATATGATTATACGGTAGAAATAAAAGAAATAATATTTAGGGATATCTTTATAAAAAAATAACATTATGATCTTTATACCTAAAAAAATCGATTTTACAATAACCATTAAAAAACTTTTCTCTAACATCTTTTGAAGCATGCAACCATTAGCAATTTTCTAAGAATATCGGTGTATTAATTAATTAATACAATAATATTTGACGGATGAAATCGAAAACCGTTAACCCCTTTTTAGTCCGTAAGTATAAATAACCTATGCTTTCATCACAGCATAATTAAACATAGGTATAATGGCCGAGTCAAAAATCTCGG
>OX155980.1:44127514-44348754 GCA_944548615.1 Micropterix aruncella | reverse complement strand
GGTCCCTCGAACACTGGCTTAAAATGCGTTAAAAAATATAGAGTACAAGCTCATCGAAAACTCTGTACGAGACAGCAGACATATATAGCTTTATGAAATGTCTATCAATTTTTGGTTTCAGTGCATTGTTGTTCAATAAATGCAGTAAATGTGATCCGAGCATGTTTACGAGGGACCGGGATCTTTGGCGTAGCTGTGCCAGAATGCCAACGACGACCCCACTTAGGGCAATCCGCTCCCAGTAAGCACTCATCGAATTCGTGTACTTTGACGAGGGTAACGTGTTTTATTATCATGTATCAAATCAGGCGACTAGTTACGTGATTGAATCTGTTTACAATTAGTACGTGTACCTACTGCCCGCAGGAAGGGAACAACCCTGACTCAACAGCTAGCAGCTGCGGCATTTTAAATATATCAAATGCGTTTTCTCGCTGGTAGTTTTATTCAGACTGTGCTTTAACTAAGATAAAATAGGCAAGGATTTATTCCATGTTGCTTATTCAGCTCCTGGAGCTCAAGACAACATCAACGACAACAAGAATTTCTACTGCTCCGGTATCTAATTTATTAATGAATTTCCGAAATGGAGTATTTCTATAAGAAAATACATCTTTAAAAATAGAAAGGAGTCGTATTTTAGCCTTCTATACGCTACTTGTTTTAAAGATTTTCTTAGCATACTCTATTAAAACACTAGGTTTTTGAAAGATTTATTAATATGCGTTGCTGAGTTGTCTTTGTGATTGATTTTAAAGCCCTTGGACATAACATAATTTACTCTGTTCCAAAAAAAACCACGTGGTAAACATTTCAAAACAAACAACGTAAGACAAAAAAACAACAAAATCAGTATGTGTTTAGAGTATGTAACTAATCTAAATTACTGGTAAATAATACATGAATAAATAAATAAATAAAATAAATCCATTATAGTGTTCGATGCTTAACTATCTAAATTTTCAACTATTTATCCCTCGCAACGTGTTCTGTTTAAGATATGTTATTTATTTTTATCGGGCGTGAAAGATTTCTTGCCGGAAGGGCAAAATGTCAAAATGTGAAAAGATTCAGTTCGCCAGATTCAGTTAGCTAAGAAGCGTCAGGGTGCCAGATCAGTCAGCACCATTGTATTTAATGTAAATCCATTGTTTTTATAGCGCTGTATGTTTTCCTTAATAAATAAATAAATAAACAAAGAGCTTAACATATGTCTGGATAACCGTACAAACTTACTGAATAGAAAGTCTGACTGCCTCTAAACGCTGATAAGGTAACCTGATCTCTACTAGGATAGCAGGAGTCAGTCCGGTGACGTTGGGGTTGTGGCTAGCGAATTCAATCCCGGGATCACTGTCGTTTGTCAATTCCTCTTTAATCCAGGGATTGACATTTAGAATCCTGGGTTTTTGGGATCCTAATAATTATATAGTTGTACCTTTTGGGCCTTTCCTCTGAAGTCAATGCGTCACACCTTCTAAAATTGGCGGAACTTTTGGAAGCTATGAAGTTCATTAAAATAGCTGTGGAAGTCCTTGGTCAATGCGACATTAATCTGTGCACATCTGATGCCATTGTTAAAATGTCTTCTAACAAAATCCACAATAGTAACTCCGTATTGAGTAAAGAAATGTTACTTTCTCAAGAAACTAATAGGAAAAAGAGGAATAGTGGAGTTTTTGGAAGTAATAAAATACTTGCAAAACCCACACCTAGCAGCCGATTCCAATTAAAATAAAGTTGAAAATATATTTACGGTGGTAATTAAAAGATTGACAATGATTGATAAAAAATCTATCAAATTGAAAATAATTCAGCCTACGGCTATCAGAAATAATAAAAGTGATCGCTAGAACGTAACATCGTCTTGTTCAAATGGACTAATAACATTAAAGCAACCTTTTGAATGCTAGATATTAATAAGTAAATTGCCGCTGACATGAACATTCAAGACCATTTTACTAAAGGAATGTTAGCTATAAAAATGATATGCATTTTTTATAGCGGCTGACGTGGACATCAACTGGTACTGGATATTGACCATTATTTCTACAAGTGTGGAAGCTGAGCGTGCTTTTCCAGCTACAGCTTACCTCGGCACTAAAATAATATTAAGGCAATGCGATGAAACACTCGATTTTTTGTTATTACTGCGTACGTTTTATTCGAAACATATTTTATTAATATACTTGATATTTCTATTTCGCTAATACCTAAAACTCGTTTCTATATATTACTGTATTCTCTATGTACGCAATATAATACTCACGCTATTCAACCTAAAATATATTATTATACATTTTGGGACTGGATTTCAGGATCGGGATTGGATTCGCTAATCATGTCTAATACCTAAAAAATAGAGCTAGGGAAATAATGTCGATAAAAAAAACAGCCCGATAACGGAGAAATAAAAAAATATAACATTATAGCTTATTGAGATATACTTACGGAAGAAAATATAAAAGTACTTAAGTCTTTACGCCTTACACTTCTTTTCGATTCATATTTTAGGAAATTATTTTATATCAACACTCCACCTATAATACAGGGGAAATACTAAACCTAGGTTAGTAAAAGGTATGAGGATCCTGCGTAATTCTAGGCGGCACTCGCAGGGATATTCATTCCGTCATCATGTAGAATATCATATAGGAAGGATAAGTCGGTTCGGATCCGCCTATTAAAATGTGGTTCTTTCTTGTAGAAATCCGATATACATCCTGCTTTATAGCTGTTTTTTTCTTTTATGGTAACGTACATACTTACTGAGCCATATCTACTGCCCTTATTCGATAGGTTGCCGGGTCGCGTTATTAAAATAGAGAACAATATTTTCCATTGAAAATGGCGATAATTAAAACCTAACGATAGAGACTGTAATTACACTACAAATGGAGACAAGCGGACTGCCAATTTATTTACAATTGATGAATAACAGGTGGAGTAACATGCGCTAGGACATAGGACACATTAAGCCTGCGGTCGAACCCCTACAGATGACGTCTGTGAAGTTGGCCAGACCCACAACCAAACTGCATTTATTTTCATTGGGGGAACCAACAGAATAACAAAAGTATAGTCATAATAATTACATAGTTACGAAGTGTGCATAAACTAATACATCATTACGAAGTTACGACGTCTGGGAGCTAATGGGCCCTTGCTGAGGTGGCCACGAAGACCCATTTGTTCAGGATCGGTCACACTCACGGGTCAACACCCATCCGGCGGCATCCACGAAATGAGCGCGAGCCCGGGTAGGACTCTGGCCTTAGGGCTAGTTTTCCGTACAAGTCAATCTTCTGGCGCTCCTGGACGGTCTGCGTACCGTGCGGCGTAAGCCAATCGATTGTGAACAGTTGGGGGAGTCTGAAAGCAGTACTATTTCCTATAAAGCGGGGGTGGTTGCTGACCTTACGGCGACTGCTCTTGAAACGACCATCGGCTACCCGGGTGAACAGCTGGGCAAAGGATGCCGCGCAAGCGACCTCGAACTCGTAACCAGTCGAGAAACCGGATTAATCTGATCGCAACTGGAAGTAAAAGCGTGAGTGTAAGCCCGCTGGGTAACATACCGGGCTCTCTCGCGGATAAGGCGTTGGCCTCTTACGGGCATTTGGCGGAGCTTGAAGGTGGACTATTTTGTCCTAAGTCTTTTGCGCTCACTTTACGGGAGATATAACGAACATGTTTCGATAAATCTTCCCGAGGTTACTGGTTCGTCTGTTGTAGTTGACAGCTCTAGTTTTGCATAAACTACACAGCTTCATTTTTTCCACTCAAAATAGGCGTACCCTATGATATAGGACGGGATAGAGGAACTTCTGGATATTCAAGACAAATCTCTTTAATAAATTCAGTTGATTTAAGCTGGAAATGTACTATCCCTATACATTATTGGTATCATTTGTTAAAAATTTGAGCCTATGTTTTTATATTCAGGCTATTTAATTACTCCCTCATACTGCATATCTATGTCACCCCGGTGCTGTGCATATAGGGGTTATAATGGACGGAGAAATTCGTCCAATTATAACAGACAGGACGCAAGGGGCCCTACTGAGACTCCTTTCCGGTGCCTCACGGATTGAAGTTTGGCCTCTGCCGGGCAAACTAGGTCATTAGATCGTCTTTTTCAAAGTCTTTGCGACTCGTTTCAGGGTGATAAAAGAACCACATGACAGACACTTCCATAGCAATGGACAAACTACAACTGAAGCAAATGGCTATATACCCTGTTTTAGCAACCGATGCCGTTAATATGGAAAACGATTATCGAAATTAATAGCCACAATATGTACACTAATATACCATTTTGCGATGTCTCATAGTTTTCTATAAAAATAATTTAAATTTCATTAGTTTAGCGTGCGAACACCCTAAATAAACGGTGGTTTTTGTTGACTGCGACGAGGCAGCGTTGCATGATCCTGCTCAATCTCTCTCTCCTCCCCACCCCCTCCTCTTTTCGGAGCTTCCTAAAAAACATGTACCTTGAAAACTCAACATGTTAAATAATTTAGTGAAAGATAGCGATTACTTAAATCCCTTCGATCCATTATTTGTCTTTCATTTTCCAACACTCTATTTTTCTATTTGGTCGGGCCAACGTGACAGATATCTCCAGTACAGATGGAAGGCTAGTAGCGACGTAACTACGGCAATTATTATTCCAGCCAGCAAATTGGAGGTAGGAGTGCCGCCTGATGAAGTTTGCCACGTAAACAATTACGTAACAGTTATACCTGCTTCTTAACCACTTTCAACCTGTGCCGATTTATGAAGACATTGATCTCTCACCTTGCAAATACATTCTGGCAAATTACGATAATAAATATTTCCGTAAAACTTTTTCAGTGAAGCCTTTCATGAGAACAGGAAATAATTCTGAAAAACTAGCGACATGAACTTGCCTTAAGAAAGTTTGCAAGGTTTACTTTACGGTAAATCCTTATCAAGTACACCCATGGGAGCTAATATAGATTCGCTCACTCGTTACATAGAATGGCACAGGCAAGGGATAAATAAATATTAGCGCATATACAGTCTGGTAAAAAAGGAAAGTAATGTATTCGTTGTGGAACAAATATTAGACTGACAACATTAGATATATACGAGTATGTCAGTTTTATGTAAGATGAATCCTATCTCGGTTTTCTATAAAAGTTTTTTCTATTATCTATCATGTTTCTTTAGTAATTTTGTTTAAACGAATAATAAAACATATTTTTTGCTTTTTATGTACAGAATATTAGAGCCCTGCTATAAAACTTTTTTCTGAGATATAAATATTTATGTTTGGATGAAAAATATATAAATATTTATACTTAGATTTTATAAAATATTAGTAGCTTGTCTTTTACAAGAAATTGTTATAAATGAAAAACTGATTGAAAATCTTTTGTAACATTTTTATACTCAACAAATGACTCTCAAAAAAGTTGACAATAAAATATTTTTTTCTTTTCGGTAATCAAAACTTTAATCTCAAAAACTAGACGGTATTCAACTTAACTCATCGAATAGAATAAGCTCATGTAAAAGAGAATCACGTAATATTTAAAATTTAAAAATTTAATCATACCAAATATATCCTGTAATTTTATTTAATGTAACCCGGTAGCTCCGTAACATCCCATGCGGGACCAACCGCGGACTCCCCCAATTTCCAGGTTATAATTTTTTATATGTCAAATTTCAATGCGATCATTTTGCAGTATGTTTTTTATGATCCGTGTAGTGGTTTTCAAGTTATGGTCGTTTGTATCAAGGTCGGTCGACTCGCGCCGATTTTACGCGCGAAAATGTCGCGCGCAAAAGTGATAGCTGAATTTTGAATTTTTACTTCGCGAGAGGAGGGGTTAATTTGATGTTAAGAAAGGCCAAATGAAATACTTATTTTAGGTCTGGAATATCCTGTATATATCATCTCTGATATACATCTGTTATCTCTATAAGCATGGGAGAATTAAACTATAAATAGTTTCTCCTCTCGCTGCACTAGTATCTAGTAATAACTATAAACTATAACTATAACTATCTGAAGAATTTTAAATAAAAACAAGTTTTTAGTTTCGAGGTTTCTATTAAAAAAGTCGAAACATGTTTTGTGGCATGTATAGGTACACATTTCTGCAACAAAATTCCTCGGTAAATTTTGGAATCGCCAGTAAAGCAAATTAATATCGTATTAAAATCCTACTTGTGAAAAAGCATACTATATAAGATAACGACAGCTTGAATATTAAAAATGGTGCTAATACGAATTAATTTTCGGATTTAATTCGCTACATAAAGACGAGAAATATCATCAAAATTATGATTTTCCATTTTTCCGTTATCTTTTTTTTACACCCATAGTTTCGTAATTTCGCGCAGATTCGTACTCTAATGTCTCCGTGTTCTGTGGTAAATAGGCTATATGTGGCTCAAAGGATTTAACATTGAATGAAAATCTTTTAAACTGAAGAGTTGATAACTCTATTTAATAATAAGAAAACGTACTCAGTTAGTAACTGATATTCAGTGAGCCCTATTGAAGGGGTGGAGTGTGTGGTGGATATTAGGGAGATGCAAAATTTAAATTATAAAATTATAAATGTCTAAAGTAGATTGTTTCATAAAGTGAGTTGGATCTTATCACAACTGATTAATACATTCCACAAAAAAAGTGTTGAAGGTCAAGAAAAATGTTTGAGTTTTCTTGTTGAGTTAAATACGCTTGCGATAGTCTACCGTTTGTCAGTGAGGCGCGCCTGCGTAATGTAGCTTATCCGTATCCATAAGTGGTAATGACTCTGAATAAGCATATTATACATAAGATATATATAAGGTCTAAAAAGGGCTCTAAACCTATTCAAATAAGGTTATAGCTAGCGCATAATATTGGGTCCTTACCTAGGTAATTGCTGTTTTTCACACTGGCCACTTTAAGCTTGGATAACTTGAGTTTGAGTTGGAATTTCAAATTTAAATAAATTTTAATTTAAGGCCATGTTATTCTTTTTAAGAATCAGCTATTTATTTATCTTTCCGTCGTTTAATTTTGCTTAAATATTTTCGACTGTGCAACCATGGTAAAGTTGATAATTTGCTTTATATTCGAATATTATTCTCTGCCGGTGTGTTCTATTTCATATTCTTGCAGTCTAGCTACATTTATATTTACAGTAACTGTAAATGTGTAACTGTAAATGTACATGTAGTTACTGTTAAGAACTGCAAACAATTATGAAGAAGCTCGTGATTAAATAACCAAGCCTGGTCAATCGTTCAGTGCCACTGCATAACAACGCATAACCACAGATTTCACTGCAAACAGTCGCAAAGTTGCAGGAGTTGCAGCTGTAGAATCTTTGTGGTCCACTGTACTTGCCAGACATTGCTCCAATAGACTTTTTTTTCAGAAGTTAGATAACAAGGAAAAAAATCAACTTTAAAGAGTCAGTGAAAAACGGCTTCAAAGCATTTATGTCCACAAGAGTTTTACAGCAGAGAAATTAAGCAAATCTCAAAAATGACAAATCTGCATAGATAAAAGAGGTCAATATTTCTATAAATTTAATATATATTTTTCATACAATTTTTTTAACCTTAATTTTTTTATAGAACAGCAACTTCATAGGTGAGGACCCAAGAAGATTTTGATAATTAGTATCAAACTCAGATATTTTTGAACATTAAGGATTGCTAAATTATGTTAAAACAGCAAATTGTAAATACCCACCGAAATATAAATGTAAGTTACATAATATGAAGTAAAATACATCTTCATTTTTAAATGATGCATGTATCTTGGAATACCGCCAGCGTTACCAAGAGGAGAATTAATAACTGCGGTGGGGAAACTCGTGCAATTGGTGAAACCGCATTCAACAGAATTCCCCAAGTTAAACTTAAATTAGAAGACATTTATTACTGCGTAGGCAGTCTGTGATATCTCCACTTTAAGAGAAAATACTAGCTTCAACAAGAGTTTATTTCATTTCTGTATGAACGAGCAATTATCATCGGATAACAGTAAGGGAGAAAGAAAGAAAATAGGTATATTGTACCAAATTTAGCTTAGGAATTATTAAAAAAACATTTTTAATTAGCCCATTTAATTAGACTTACAGTTTCACGATTTCTTACAGCCAACTGTAATAATACTAAATACAATTAATATATAAGCATTTTATTCCAGCAATTCAGTATAAATCATAGGCATAATTAAAAGTATATAAAAGAAGCGGCTTGTTTGTGCTATTTAAACTAATATCGTCCAAGTGAGAGTATGACTCGTATGCCGAGGGTTCAGTACCTTCGTCTGCAAAATATTCGCTATTAAACAGTTTCACACATTTTCGATTCAGGATGAAACGATTCATGTCATGTGAACAAACGAAGGTTTATAAAGTTGACATGAAAAACAGACACAAACCTCGGGTTGGTGATATGATAGCGAAGGTAATTAAAAAAAACAAGCGAAAGTCCCATGTTGACATTTTTTCTGATTAAAGGAACAGTCCTCCAACTCCTCCAATGTCAACTCCAATTTCCTTCCTGACCTGCAGAGAGGCAAGCATTCAAAATAAAAAATTTTGGACGTTATGAGGAGACTACTAAAAAACTTTAGCCAGGGGAGGAAAGCTTTGTAGAACAACAGTTATTGTAAATTGGACCATGATATTTCGTCATTCGAAACATCGACACTTGTAGACGAATTTTCGAACAAAAACAGCGGATATCTGCGATCAGGCCAGATATGTGCCCGTGTTATTTTTCTTTAAACCTTAACTACCATTTCGTGGAAGATATTTTTAGTTTATTAAAGCCATAATTCACTGTGGAATCTGAATGCCATGAAAATCAGAAAATGCCCATAGCGAGTGTTTCGATATTAAATGTTTTAGTTAGCAAATTAAAGCATTTTTTCTATTTTGTATTTGATAAAATAAATTTTGATGCTTGCATATACTTTTAGTTTTATTGATCAATTCCTGGTATTTTTTTGACACAGCAATATATAAAGCAACCTGTTATAATATATAATAAAATGAAAATAAAGATCAACTCCTGGTATTTTTTTGACACAGCAATATACAAAGCAACTTGTTATAATATAAAATAAAATGAAAATAAAGATCAACTCCTGGTATTTTTTTGATACAGCAATATACAAAGCAACTTGTTATAATATAAAATAAAATGAAAATAAAGAATGGGCCTCAATATGTTCTCTCTATAGAAGATCTCTTGAAAAGGCAAATTTTAATGAGTTTCAAAGGCCGTCTTCCTAGCGATAAAATAATTTTTCATTTCTACTTCGGATGCACTCTTTTGATGGACATGATATCTCAACGCGGCAGCGTTATGCTCCTTTTCCCGAGTAATTGGTTTCAGAGTGTATTACTCTGTGCTATTTAGAGATTGCTTAAAAAAAGATGAAAAATGATTTTCACACTTAAGGAAAGATACACATTGAATCTTTTGGACTTATTACGCTCCTTATATTTTAATTTTATTAGATTGCAAAAATTACAATGTTGGTATTTACAATAAACATTATTTGAATCGCTGCTAACTAGGCAAAGTCTGTTTAAGAAGAACAAAAATAACAACACCAAATGATTATAAAAATAAGTAATTTCCACGACTATTTTTGGAATATTCCATAACCACAATAATAACAATGGTGTAAGTCAAACTCTTACAAAGTACTGTATTTCAAAATTGAACTATCAATAAGTATCAACAGAAGTGCTTAAGAATTAACCGGGTTGAATTATAAAATAAAAAGAATTGACAGATATTTCCCGCACAAAAGCAAATTTTCGAAATACAATACAAATTCAGTTTTAATAAATCAATTTGCAAGGTATGGAGATATTTTTTTCAAAATGTCTTTTGTACGTTTTCTATTAAACCACGCTCTATTACAAGCGGACATGAGTTCGATCCAGCTGAAAGCAAACCTTTTCTGTGTATTTTCTATGATTAGAATTAAATTTTATCGCCATCTTCCGAGTAGAAAACGAACTAAATAACTCGTACTCGCAAAAACAATAATAAAAATAAAAATTGAGCGAAAACCAGATCGCGGCATCTCTCGGCGTTCATATCAACTTCACGAGTGATACTCCCTCATCGCGCCTTCTATAATCAAAATAATCAAATACTAGAAAAGGTTTATAAAGGAATACATAAACAAAGAATTTAAAAAAAAATATTCACGAATTTAAATTGAATTAGAAGACACATAGTTCGTCTATCGGTTACTGAAAAGTAAACATTAATGTGTAACTCGCCGGTCGAAAATAATTGAGAAACACTAGTTTGTCAACGCTATTGGGGCAACTCCCGTAGTAAACTAAAACATCCAGTGACAAAGAAAACCTTGATGAAAAAATAGTGACCATAGAAACAACATAAAAGCCATCATTTTGTACCCAAATATTCTGGAACTATACGAACAGCGAGCATCATCGAAATCGACAGCGTCCAAGATCCGTCATCCACACACGTCAAACACGCATCAGTGTTGCTGCTGTACAAAGAAAAAGTACCAAAATGGAGGGACAATTCAAATTACTTTCGACCAAATGAGAATAGAAATGCAAAAACAGACAAATATATTCGAAAAAAAATATGAAAAATTACAACCATTAGAGGACAAAAAAGATATGAAAAATAAAATAGAAATGCTGGAAAAAAAGATTAATTGTTTAGAGAAGAAAGAGAAGAAAAAAAAACATTCTATTTTGTGGTTTGGAAGAAAAGGAGAAATCTTCACCGGAGCTGCTCCAGAGAGTACATACAGGAAATTTTTAAGTCTAAAAATCACCTTGGACGCAAACAATGTATTAAAAATTCACCGTATCGGTCTCAACAAAGAAAATAAAATAAGACCGGTTTTTATCGCTTTTGCAAACAGCTGGAAAAGAAACGAAATACTAAAAGAGAGGAAAAGCCTAAGAGACGTATACGTTACCGAAGATTTTCCTATGGAAATATTAGAAAAAAGAAGAGAATTTAAACTGAAACTAATAGACGAACATAAACTACGATCAATTGGTGGTGAAAGAAGGAAACCAAAATAAAGAAAAATGAAGAAGAGATCAATTAACTTCACCGGAAAATCAGAAGCCGACCAAGAAATCAACGAGCTCCAACGATTTACAATAAAACAATAGAAATTCATTCGATTTTATGAAACCTAAAACAAGCTCTTTTTCGAATATTCCAAACAAATCTAAGTAGCAACTAAATATCAGCAACCAGAGGCAGGACAGCCCCAATCCGGCTGATCCGATCGAAACATCGACACTTGTAGACGAATTTTCGAACAAAAACAGCGGATATCTGCGATCAGGCCAGATATGTGCCCGTGTTATTTTTCTTTAAACCTTAACTACCATTTCGTGGAAGATATTTTTAGTTTATTAAAGCCATAATTCACTGTGGAATCTGAATGCCATGAAAATCAGAAAATGCCCATAGCGAGTGTTTCGATATTAAATGTTTTAGTTAGCAAATTAAAGCATTTTTTCTATTTTGTATTTGATAAAATAAATTTTGATGCTTGCATATACTTTTAGTTTTATTGATCAACTCCTGGTATTTTTTTGACACAGCAATATATAAAGCAACCTGTTATAATAAATAATAAAATGAAAATAAAGATCAACTCCTGGTATTTTTTTGACACAGCAATATACAAAGCAACTTGTTATAATATAAAATAAAATGAAAATAAAGATCAACTCCTGGTATTTTTTTGATACAGCAATATACAAAGCAACTTGTTATAATATAAAATAAAATGAAAATAAAGAATGGGCCTCAATATGTTCTCTCTATAGAAGATCTCTTGAAAAGGCAAATTTTAATGAGTTTCAAAGGCCGTCTTCCTAGCGATAAAATAATTTTTCATTTCTACTTCGGATGCACTCTTTTGATGGACATGATATCTCAACGCGGCAGCGTTATGCTCCTTTTCCCGAGTAATTGGTTTCAGAGTGTATTACTCTGTGCTATTTAGAGATTGCTTAAAAAAAGATGAAAAATGATTTTCACACTTAACCCCTCAAATGAATGGCGATTAGCTCGGGTTGCCTACGGCAAAATGCATATAAATTTATATTTACATTTACATTTACATTTACATAGAGCGGGGTTTACTATAGAGCTATAGCATTACTATAGAGCGGATTACTATAAAGCGGCGCACATTTACATTTATATTTATATTTATATAAATTTATATACATTTTGTATACATTTTGCCAAGGCATCCCTTAAGGGACGCCTCACATTTGAGGGGTTAAGGAAAGATACACATTGAATCTTTTGGACTTATTACGCTCCTTATATTTTAATTTTATTAGATTGCAAAAATTACAACGTTGGTATTTACAATAAACATTATTTGAATCGCTGCTAACTAGGCAAAGTCTGTTTAAGAAGAACAAAAATAACAACACCAAATGATTATAAAAATAAGTAATTTCCACGACTATTTTTGGAATATTCCATAACCACAATAATAACAATGGTGTAAGTCAAACTCTTACAAAGTACTGTATTTCAAAATTGAACTATCAATAAGTATCAACAGAAGTGCTTAAGAATTAACCGGGTTGAATTATAAAATAAAAAGAATTGACAGATATTTCCCGCACAAAAGTAAATTTTCGAAATACAATACAAATTCAGTTTTAATAAATCAATTTGCAAGGTATGGAGATATTTTTTTCAAAATGTCTTTTGTACGTTTTCTATTAAACCACGCTCTATTACAAGCGGACATGAGTTCGATCCAGCTGAAAGCAAACCTTTTCTGTGTTTTTTCTATGATTAGAATTAAATTTTATCGCCATCTTCCGAGTAGAAAACGAACTAAATAACTCGTACTCGCAAAAACAATAATAAAAATAAAAATTGAGCGAAAACCAGATCGCGGCATCTCTCGGCGTTCATATCAACTTCACGAGTGATACTCCCTCATCGCGCCTTCTATAATCAAAATAATCAAATACTAGAAAAGGTTTATAAAGGAATACATAAACAAAGAATTTTAAAAAAAATATTCACGAATTTAAATTGAATTAGAAGACACATAGTTCGTCTATCGGTTACTGAAAAGTAAACATTAATGTGTAACTCGCCGGTCGAAAATAATTGAGAAACACTAGTTTGTCAACGCTATTGGGGCAACTGCCGTAGTAAACTAAAACATCCAGTGACAAAGAAAACCTTGATGAAAAAATAGTGACCATAGAAACAACATAAAAGCCATCATTTTGTACCCAAATATTCTGGAACTATACGAACAGCGAGTCATCATCGAAATCGACAGCGTCCAAGATCCGTCATCCACACACGTCAAACACGCATCAGTGTTGCTGCTGTACAAAGAAAAAGTACCAAAATGGAGGGACAATTCAAATTACTTTCGACCAAATGAGAATAGAAATGCAAAAACAGACAAATATATTCGAAAAAAAATATGAAAAATTACAACCATTAGAGGACAAAAAAGATATGAAAAATAAAATAGAAATGCTGGAAAAAAAGATTAATTGTTTAGAGAAGAAAGAGAAGAAAAAAAAACATTCTATTTTGTGGTTTGGAAGAAAAGGAGAAATCTTCACTGGAGCTGCTCCAGAGAGTACATACAGGAAATTTTTAAGTCTAAAAATCACCTTGGACGGAAACAATGTATTAAAAATTCACCGTATCGGTCTCAACAAAGAAAATAAAATAAGACCGGTTTTTATCGCTTTTGCAAACAGCTGGAAAAGAAACGAAATACTAAAAGAGAGGAAAAGCCTAAGAGACGTATACGTTACCGAAGATTTTCCTATGGAAATATTAGAAAAAAGAAGAGAATTTAAACTGAAACTAATAGACGAACATAAAATACGATCAATTGGTGGTGAAAGAAGGAAACCAAAATAAAGAAAAATGAAGAAGAGATCAATTAACTTCACCGGAAAATCAGAAGCCGACCAAGAAATCAACGAGCTCCAACGATTTACAATAAAACAATAGAAATTCATTCGATTTTATGAAACCTAAAACAAGCTCTTTTTCGAATATTCCAAACAAATCTAAGTAGCAACTAAATATCAGCAACCAGAGGCAGGACAGCCCCAATCCGGCTGATCCACGTGGGGTTGCTAGACCACCACCCCCCTAGAAACACACCTGCACGCCAAAAAAAGTAGAACAAAACGTTAGAACACTAATGACAGATAACAGATTAGAAGAATTAGAAGAAGCCATAAGACTTTTAAAATGGGATATCATCGGTCTTGCGAAAAAAAAATAGAAGACATAAGAGGATATACCGAATACATTTTTTACTTCTATGCCAAAAACAAGGTGTGGTACAATGAAATGGAATTATTAATAAAACAATATCTGAAATATAACATAAAAGTTTCCAAGTAATATCAGACAGAATTGCCGTAAATAATAAATGGGGGGGGGGGGGGGCTATGTCGAAGAAAAACCTGATCAAGAAACTAGCTGATGAAGAAGATATCTTTTTTCAAAATTAGATTTATAATACTAATGTTTTATAAGTATCGCATAAGGCAAAATTGTTCAATACGGTCAGTGAATAAAGGCTTTTATTATTATTACAATATTATGATCCCACCTTCGAAATTAATTCCTTCCTTTACGAACTTGGGAAAGACAATTTTATATAATCCTCGGATTGTATTGTAGTACATATATAATATTAAGTATCAATGTACATCAGGCAGATTCGTATCAATTTTCCCTGTTTTCCTTGTAAAAAAAAAAACACGTAATTATGAAATTATATCACATGCGCCCAAAACAAAACCTTTCACCTTAAGAAAAAATATCGTGCAAGAGACGCCAAATTAAATGTTGTCAATTATTGATTCAATCTAGTCAAAATATTAATTCAACGTAGAGGTTAGGATTATAATGTTGAGTACCTACCTTGATTATAATAAAATTATATCAAGAAAGAGATTAATTTGAGACATCTTTTCCTGAATATTTAATATTAGAAATGTGTTTTGTGATCGTATACATTTATATATCTCCCCGCATAAATCTCCCCAATATCTCTATATGACTTTCTAGAGCAGAAAATATTATCATCCTATGATTGCAACAGGGTTTTCTTTCGGCATACAAACCTCAACAAGAAAATAAAAAGTACGTGTGGCACTCGGGGACTGCCGCGGTAAAGCTATTGCATAGCATTTTTTAACAACTTTGCAATTATAATTATTTATTTATTTTATTTATTCAGTATGAAGATTTTTTTCCCTGATATCAGATAACTGCGCTCTATCGGAAAATGTTGAAATTATTCCGAATCGATTCGGAATAATTTAAACGTCTTCCGATAGAGAGCACGAATTTTATTCGATAAACCAAAAAAAACGGATATTATTCTTCGACTATTCGAAAAAAATCGTAGATAAAAAGATAGATAATTAAATTATCTTTAAAATGGTGCAGGTTTCATAATAATACGCCAGATAGTATTTGCGTAGTAGTCGTTTTTGTGTTCGGTTAGACCTAATTTCACAAATTAAATACACTATGTAATATAAACAAAATCTAAAATATTCAAAGCTAAGAATATTAGGAAAATGTCCTTGTTTAACATATATTTTTTTCGAATCGTAAGCAGTACTCGTTTAGACGTAATTATCAGTTTAAAATAATTAATTTTCGTTAAGAAATTTCTTCATTCGGTCGCCGCGCTGGCCTTAGGCCCGCGATAAAAGCTATGCAATAGCTTAACAAGATGAAATATTATGCAGATAGCGACGTTATATAAATTCAATACTATGTATTCATAGTTGTATATTTATAGCAACTAAATTCGTGTCTTTCTCTTTCTAGTATAATAACTAATAACCTGGGTGTGCGAAACATATAAATATATTCTAAATTATACGCTGCTGCGAGATCATTTCCTTTGCTAATTAAAATTTTCATCGATTAAAAAGTATGAAGTGTTTAGTGTTTTAAACAGCGTCGACTCAAATTTAAAGGTTGGCAACGATCAGCAATATTCTTGAAATAAGAATAAACTTTACCGCTAGGCACGTATTCTCATTCTAGCATAATAAAGGCAGATTTACACTACATCAGTTACAGGCGTCAGTGCTGTCGCCGAGAACTGACACACTTTTACATGCAGTTAAACGGTCGTGGTTATTTCTTCACAGTGTACGCACGTTATTATAGTCAATGGAAGAAATGAGTTCTCGAAAACGGAAAATTTGAAAAGAGTGAATTAAATGTTGAGAAAAATTTCCTAGCTGCTGTTAAAAGAGTTTACACAAACCTTAGAAGAAGAGGTATCTAAAAAGAAACGAACAAAATGCTTAATTTTCGCTAGTAAAATTTTTCGACGCGACGCGACTCACCCACCAACGCAGTGACGGCCACTGACCAACTAACTTCGGCGTTTAGACAAGGTCAATAGCGCGCAGCGCTAGCTCGGGTGGCGGGGGGAGACTGAACTAACAGACATATATAGTGGATATATTTAAGGTTGAAGGTTAAAGAAGGTTTTGGTTGGGCACGACTGCGCAACAGAAAAGTTGGTGAACGGTTTCGCGCAGCTTGGGCCACAAGATCCATTTTGTTCTCAGATCGGCTCAACTCACGATTCAGCTCCTATTCAGAAGCCTCCTCGAGTGGAAGGCTACCCCGGGTAAGACTCCCGTGTTTCAAGCCTCATAGCTGGTGGACCGGTTTCTCCTGGCGGGATTACATCCCGGCGGCACTGGACGGTTTGCGCACCGGTCGGCGATGCCAATCGATTATACATTCTGAGTAATTGCTGAATGGGTCTGGAGACCATTCGGACCCGTAACCAGTCGAGAGGACGAAGGTATCCTAAAGGTTAATTCCAGACGGACATATCCTGCCAAAACTAGTAGTCAGGTGGCGAGGTTGCCCGCTGTATACCTTTCCCGGTGCCTCGCCGTAACGCGTTGGCCTCTGACGGGCAGGTGGCGGAGCTTGACGGTGGATTGTTTTGTCCTCTGTAAGTCTTCTGCGCTCACTTTACGGGAGATAGAACGATAATTTCGTTAAAACTTCCTGTGGTGACGGGTTCGCCCGTTGTAGTTGACAGCTCTAGTTGCCCAACAAAAAAGGAGTGTAATGTATTCAGGGTGTTGTTTCACTATGTATGTTTTCCGTTTCTTTATTTTATTATAACTTCTAAACCTTTAACCCAACTTAGAAGTGTGTATTATTATTAGAATCGTTATGCCATCCCGAGTGTCATAAAGTAACTTACCTGTACAAATATTAAGTAAGTAGTTGTCTAAATATTTAAATGTCCGAATGTTAAAAATTAACATAATATATATGGTGTTTAGTGTCAAATGAAAGGTCTGATTGAGTACATTCCAGAAATATACTTGTGTCTGTACGGATAAATACATAAACCACAAATATTTTTATAAAAACACGTAATTAAAATAATTATAGATACAATAGTTCACTTTCGGTAACGGCAGAAAGTGAACTATTTGAGTGACGTATGATGGTTATTCATTGTTGGCGGAAGTTGTCTTCAGCGATTGAATTTCTATTCATCGAGAATAATTCTTCTTAGGATCGGTCCTTAAACTTTTTACTCCTGCGTACAGCAAACAGCCCGCTATGATAGGCTTATAAGCTAGTCTAGTATACAATGAAGTAAGGGATATACGCACGGATTTTCTACCAATGCTAAAAGCAGTTGTTATAAGACTCAGTGTATTATCGGATTGTTCAAAAAGCGAGGAATTAATCCGCCTCTGAAACCTGCTCGCGCGTATGACCAAAATTGTTATCATCTCGGGGAAATCTCCAGTCAATTGTGTCCCGAAACAGCTTATTATCAATGTTCCGCACGCGACGCCGCCGAATCGTGAAAGCGCATTCGACTCACTGGCTATCAATGAGACGATCAGAAGACACAGCTGGCTTGAATCTTTCCCAGTACACGGATCACTGGAGCACATCAATGCACATACGCCTTCTATATAACCACACTCATCGCATGCATATATTTTGGGGCGGAGAATCAAAGGATCCAATTAGCACTCAACTTTTGGTTTCCATTATACATGTTACTCGTATGATAAAATTATTTCAACTTCTGGGATAGCCAAATAAAAATAAAAAAATATTATGAAAAGTAAATTTCTTCCGGATATTATAAGTAAAAGAAAAACGAATTAACATCGTGAAATTTGTAGCACCCGACGTTTCCGCTGTGTTCCAACCGCCGTAAAACAGAATAGACCGAAGTGCTGTTTATCGTAATCTGTTGATCTGCGGGTAGGCGGCAAACTGCTGCTCTTACTGCGCGGTATACTCCTATAACTACCGTTATAATATGCGCAATAACAGCAGCAGTTTGCCGCCTACCCGCAGATCAAAGGATGTCGATTTACAGAACATTAGTCCTGGACAACGGCGGTTGCAACATTACCGAAACTTCGTATCTATCTTTATTATAATGTCGAGGAACCGCCATAGACTTCCATGTATTCTGTATCGATTAGAAGAATTTCATATGTAAGATAAAACGAATTTACCGCATGCATTTTATGGCACCCGACGCGGCGACGTTTCGGCGATGTCGCTACCGCCGTTGTCCGGGGTAGACTGGACAACGGCGGTATGGTTTTATCGTATTTATAATGTCAACCAACCGCGATAGCCTTCGATTTTCTGGAATGATTTCGTAATGATATTTATACAACATGTATTATAATTTTTAATTGGTTCGATCAAAATGAGGCTTTCGGGAATTTTTCTTTTGATTTTGATATTGAAACAAAAACGGCATTTTTGTCAAAATTTAGCGGTATTAAAAAGTAGGGAATTCCAGACTAACACATACAAAATCAGTCAGTTAAAGTCAAGAACGTGATAATATAAATACCCGAAATAGAAATAAACCTCCAGTTTTACAAGTTCCTAATAAAAAAATGTGAGAATTCTTTTATGGGAAAATTTGCCTCATTTTCGAGGCAAATGCGTAACACTGGGTGAATTACAAATTTTACGCAGGTCTGACGTCAAAATGGTGTGCGCCGTTTACGCATATGCTCGCTGCCTCGGAAATACGCCACAATGTATACATTTCTAAAGCCTAATTCCCAGGGGAAGTTGCCAGTAAAACAATTTAAGCATCGTATTAATGACATGCTATATAAGAACAACACACATAAGATTAACGACTACTGCAATGATAAAAATGGCTGTTGTTAATATAACTTATTTTTCACATTCACTTCGCTACAAATAAAATTCTACGAAACATAAGAATTTTTATGGTTACTTAACTAAATTTTCTGTAATTTTTAACTCTATTTTTTAGGTTTCATTTGTTCAACGAACTTGAAAAACTGTTTGTTTCTTGACTAAAATAGTGTCAATAAAAAAGGCCATCTGATTTTATTTGACGGTTCTTTCTAGTGAAGCTCATACAATTCGTCGTAAAAAGTATTATGAAATATAATGCAATTATTGTCTATTAAAGTCAAGCATGTACGCAATATATTGCCATTGAAATAAACTATTTTATTTAAATATAAACAATAATATGTTTTATGTGGTTTAGTTAAAATACTAAGAATAATAGGGCGTCACACCCTTAATGGATATGTATTTATTTATGACAAGGTCTATGTTTCAAAGAGCCTCATTTTACTATGCAAAAAATATGCAGCCGACTTATTCAATGAAAGGCATTATAATACAGGCATAAAAGTTTTTTTATAAACTAATTGTAATAAAATTCAATTAAAGACCGTATCATAATTTTATGAAGCAAACAACATGTTTTTAAGACATGTTTTGTAGTTAATTTGAGCACTTATCACTGATAACGATAACTTATAAAATGTAAGGAAGTCCTCAAACAAGATTTTAACCAATTGTGGCGATAAGGAACTTTTACCAGAACACAGTTTGGATTCAGAAGCGAGCAATCTGCTATTTAACAAGTACATAGATTGTCTAAGGAGACGACACATTCTCGAGAAAATTAATAATAAACAAAAAGAATGAAAAGTAGGGAGACAAAAACAATGTTTTTTTGGCATTTGGCTTCTAGTATTTATTTTTACAAGTAGATTTTTTAATTACATATAGACAAATAAAGAATACTGTTGGCTTCGTAATGCCTACCATCCACTTCAAAAATTATTTCAGTTAAGTGATTACAAAGGTATCAGGGATTTAGAAAAATTGACGTATCTAGAATACAAATTGGCAAATCAATAAATTGCTTATTTTTAACTTTAAATAATTCAATTAATCATGTCGAAAATATATTTGATTATACGCGAGCACGGTGTATATTAAAAACCTCTCAAGGCCTGTCCATTATAGTACGCAATTTGATGAGTAATATCTCCTAGCTTACTTATTGGGTCATTTCTGACTCAAAAGCTCATCAAAGTTATTTTCAAGGACACCTAAATATGACAACCACACGCCCTTCCACCTAACTTTTGTGTACCTAACTCAGCTAAACAAGTGACACACTCTTAAGTTCGCGCAGACAAGAATATCTCATAGTATCGTCTTTGGGTCACTTTGAAGTTGTGAACTACTACGGGTAATCCACCGCCCCAGGTATCATGGCGTGATACTCAGTTATCTTTATTAAAACCACCTCTCATTTGTTACAGTTATCAGATAGCTATTATTTTCCTATTCTTTGTTATATTACTTTGAATAGTATGCGCATAATTTACAACTAACATAGGCGAGTCCACCTTGGTAGGGGGGTTCGGCTTAGTAAGGTAGACTTTGTATGTCACCATTTCAAACATTTTATTTCTGAAACACATTTATTCATATTATCATCCTAATTAACAACTTATTAGTGACATGCGAGACCTATACATATACAACCCAGACCTATACAACCTATAGGTACATTCTAAGATACTTCATGCCAAAATTAATGTTATCTACATTATGAAAGGTTAGTTAGGTGACACCCTTATTACACTTTGCTTTAAGAACTCATTCTTCTACTAACAGTCTAACTAATAATAATTCCTAATGTAAATTACGTGTTTCTAATTGCGTGTTTAGACAAAATTGTGTGTTTTTAGGAAAAGTAGAGAATCATAAATAAATATAATGTAATGGCATAAGATAGCCAGCATTATTCAAAAAACTATTCTTAATGAAGGACAAATCAAAGACTACTAAACATATTGAAATTTTCTAAATATCCATTCTAGTTTACTTGTTTAAAATCCATATGTGCAAAATGCATTCCATAGAAAAATGGAAATATAACATCAGATTGAAAGAGTGATAGTTAATTTATCAGTGTGTTATTGCTGTGAAGTGTATCGCTGCTATGTATTGTCAGCATTTAGTAACTGCTTATTTAGTTATCACTATGGTTTGGTAAATAGAAAAATCTAGAAGTCTATAATGCAAAAAATCACATATAAGGTCATTTTTCTAAGCGCCATAAAAACATATTTTCCTCTAAATTTTATTGACATATTTCGAATTCCTCTCTATTAATTTTAATCACTGGTTGCCGACACAATTTTGCTCTTAGCCCCTAAATTGTGCTATGTTTGACCGATGTAAGCTAACGTGAAAGCTGGCGCTTTCAAAGTGTGACACTTAAAAAAACATTTTGCACATCCATCACACTAACTTTTCATTTTAAAAAAGCCATTTTCATAAAGTTCCGAGTAAACAAGATGAAAAGTCAATCAATCACTTACAAACCGTAGACAGGAAAATACGACGGACGAAAACTTGATAAAATTGACGATAAAATTTTGGCTACCAAACTAATAGTAAAGGGGGATTTCTTTTGTTGAAAGCTCGAGCAGTTTTTTTGATACGGATGTTAACTTTAACACATGTTTTTGGATGAGAGTACGCGGCGCGACGCGGCAGAGGGCGGGCGGTAGAGACAACCGGTCCGTCCGTAGCTTTGTATTATTTTCGGGCGGCAGCGGCGGTGGCGTTGGCGGTGCGCTGCGCTCGTGCCGGAGCAATGGTTGCCGCTCAAGTACTGGTTGACAGCGCCGAGCGCTACCCGTAGACCGCTATGATGCTCCCCCCGCCCGCCCTCAACAGCCGCCCTGCGCCTTGCCTCCCGCCCTCTCTCTGCTTTGCCTGCTTCCCGCTTCACACTCGGACACGCGTTTTCTTTTACTAATTTACACGCAGAATCACTAATTGAAACACATAACGAATACTTTATTATAAAGTTACAAGTATTTTATTTTCAAGGCCATCCTAACTAGGCCTCGCCTGTACTAAGGGAGGCTTAATGTAAAATAATGTAGAGTGGCTTACATTACTTGCGATATTTTTTTTAATATACATATCATGTAATAAATAAATGTAATATATTACACGTGAACAAGAATATATATATATATATATATATATATATATATATATATATATATATATATATATATATATATATATATATATATATATATATATATATATATATATATATATATATATATATATATATATATATATATATATATATATATATATATATATATATATATATATATATATATATATATATATATATATATATATATATATATATATATATATATATATATATATATATATATATATATATATATATATTTATATATATATATATATATACATATATATATATATATATATAGGTTTATTATGCAGATGTTGCATTTCTCGACATCGAGGAAGGCTGCAAAATGTCTGCATTCGATTCATTTATAACCTAAGTAAGTTTCACCATATTACGGACTACAGAAAGAGACTTCACTGGCTGACGACCCGAGAAAAGAGAGATACGAAAGTCCTGGGTTTGCTCTTCAGAATCTTGTAAGGGTCGCTCCGAACTATCTTATAAGTAGGTTCAACCCTCTATCTTCTCACGGCCGCCCTCTGAAATCTGAGGACAACCTACTGCTCTCGATTCCTGGTCCCAGTAACGATTTCTTCTCACACTCTTTTTCCGTACGAGGAGCCCGTCTCTGGAACGCTTTACCCGCACGTATAAGGATAACACCGAGTTTGTTTTGCTTCAACCATAGGCTCAAAGAACACAAACCCACGCTCATAAGCTTTTGCCTATCCCCCCCCCCTTGCGTCCCCTACATCATTATAGGTTTATTGATTGTTTTATTCTCAAATTTATTTTTTTTTTCTGCTGAATATAAATGTTTGAATTGACTTTATAAATTTTATTTATTAGTTTATCTTATTTTTACCGCATAACATTTTATTCCACTAGGTTAAAGTTAGCTGTAAGATATTGCCTTTAAGCAATAAGCTCACCTTTTTGAATACGCAAATAAGGCGTTTTTTTAAGCTATTGCATAGCTTTTATCGCGGGCCTAGCTAGGCCAGCTCGGCGACCGAATGAAGAAATTTCTTAACGAATATTAATGATTTTAAACTGATAATTACGTCTAAACGAGTACTGCTTACGATTCGAAAAAATATATGTTAAACAAGAACATTTTCCTAATATTCTAAGCTTTGAATATTTTAGACTTTGTTTATATTACATAGTATAATTAGGTAATTTGTGAAATTAGGTCTAACCGAACACAAAAATGACTACTACGCAAATACTATCTGGCGTATTATTATGAAACCTGCACCATTTTAAAGATAATTTAATTATCTATCTTTTCATTTACGATTTTTTTCGAATAGTCAAAGAATAATATCCGTTTTTTTTTTGCTTTATTGAATAAAATTCCTGGGCGGCGCTCTATCGGAAGACGTTTAAATTATTTCGAATCATTTGCTTCCGCAGCCGCAAATGATTCGGAATAATTTCAACGTTTTCCGATAGAGCGCAATTATCTGATATCAGAAAAAATAAAATAAATAAATATTTATAATTGCATAAGTTGTTAAAAATGCTATGCAATTGCATTACCGCGGCAGTCCCCGAGTGCCACAAGTATTTTTTTGTTTTTTTTTTATTCTAATATATTTATAATAGTAAGTAATAAATATGAATTTTATTAAAGTATACCTACCTATTTCATTTTATAAATTATTTATTTATTTTATTTTCATTTTACAAATAGAACGTTGATTTATTTCATTTTACATAAGGAAAATAAGCAATTACTTTCTAAATAAATAAATTTGATTCATCCCAATCCCATGCAACTCAAAGCATGCCACACATCTACCTAGGCTTACGCCTGTGCCTAGATGTGCGATATAAGACATATTTGGTGTTGCGAGCTGACGTTAAATGTTTCTTACTAGAGATTAGAGCTTAGATATTAAATAATTTTTAAATATACCTATATGAATGTATACACAATATATTTACATCGAAGACTATCGCGGTTGTTTGACATTATAAATAGGATAGAAAACGAATTTACCGCTTGAAATTTGTAGGACCCGACGTTTTGGTGACGTTGCAGCCGCCGTTGTCTAGGGTAGACTGTCAGTCTACCCTAGACAACGGCGGCTGCAACGTCACCGAAACGTCGGGTCCTACAAATTTCACGCGGTAAATTCGTTTTCTATCCTATTTATAATATATTTGCAACAAAAAAAAATACGTGTGGCACTCGGGGACTGCCGCGGTAAAGATATTGCATAGCATTTTTAACAACTTATGCAATTATAATTATTTATTTATTTTATTTATTTTATTTTTTCTGATATCAGATAACTGCGCTCTATCGGAAAACGTTGAAATTATTCCGAATCATCTGCGGAAGCAAATGATTCGGAATAATTTAAACGTCTTCCGATAGAGCGCCGCGCACGATTTTTTTATTCGATAAAGCAAAAAAAACGGATTATTAAAAAAAATCGTAGATAAAAAGATAGATAATTAAATTATCTTTAAAATGGTGCAGGTTTCATAATAATACGCGAGATAGTATTTGCGTAGTAGTCGTTTTTGTGTTCGGTTAGACCAAATTTCACAAATTAATTACACTATTTATTATAAACAAAATCTAAAATATTCAAAGCTAAGAATATTAGGAAAATGTTCTTGTTTAACATATATTTTTTTCGAATCGTAAGCAGTACTCGTTTAGACGTAATTATCAGTTTAAAATCATTCATTTTCGTTAAGAAATTTCTTCATTCGGTCGCCGCGCTGGCCTAGGCCCGCGATAAAAGCTATGCAATAGCTTAAAAACTAATATTAATATTAACAAAAGAATAATAATAAAATAATCATAATAACAATAGATAAAATCATTCATAGATTAAATATTTTGAACAAATTAAACCACAATTGACAGTTCCCTCTCCGTTCTAGAGCGCCTTAACTCCAACAGCCTATTATTAATTCCAATTTTAAAACTCTGAATGTTATCTAATAATTTAATATGTGCATCTCATTTGTTGTACGATCGGGCTGCAATTTTCGAAGCGTTTATACATACATATACACATACATACATACATAAATACGGAAAACCGAAATTAACTATTGATGCAAATAATATTGCTAATGTAAACACGTATAGATTACTGGGGAAAACAATAGATAAATGGAATAAGATGAAATAATCAGAGCGATAGATTTTTCTTCCAGGGTTTTTGTGTACTAGGTCAGGGAACTATTATAGTAAATCCGAAGGAGACCAAATCTATATACTGTACTTATATATTATATACCTACTTCCAAACCCACTTAAAATGAGGAATATAATTCTGGACCCAGTACACACTAGATATGAGAAAACGTTTTTCCCCCACAAAAATGGACCGTTTTTACAATATGTAATATGATCTGTCTAGACTCTTGTCGCGGTCAATTCAGGCGCCTAAATTTATTAACTCTGCCTGCTCTATAAGTATTCGAGTGTATAAAAGTAACTATAAAAAAGATAGGACCAATAAACACCCAAGCAGTTCATCATATGACCAGGAAATCATATGACCAGGTTCATAAACCACCTGGTACTACCACTACCAAAGTTAGAATTGTAAAATGGCGCATGAAATTCCCTTAATGGTATCAGATTTCTAAATTTTTACAATTAACTCAATTTTTACTCGTTTAAATTGCAGGCTATTAATTATGTATTCTTATATGATAGCTAGTATTATAAGTGTCATTCCATTTCTATAATTACGGTGATGTCTTTATTAAATTTACTCTTCAATGCATTGGGTTTAGGTACTGTAATGTTGATTAGTAATAATCGATAAACAAATAAATAAAATAAAAATAAATAAAAATGGATCCACTACTCTGGTAAAGGTTTTTGTAATGGACTCCCGGATTTTTTGTCTTGGCTAGGAGTAGAACGATTTAAAAATAAATTGGAAATTTATAAAAGGGAAGTCGTACCTCATTGATCGAGAACAGTGTGATGTTTACGAGTTTTAAAATGGATGTTATTATCGAATATGTCAAGCTGTGGTCCTCTGTTTTTAAGGATTATTTTCCAATTATTCTTCTAGAAATAGTAATTATTATTATACTTAAAATTTCCATTAAGGTATATTTCTATGGATGTTCCATTTAATTTGATTACAGGTCGAATAAGTGCTCCTTATTATTTATTGTTACTGTTACTTTATATTTAATTTAACAATCTATATTTATTTAGTAATTTTTCTTTTAGAAAATATTGAAAATTGAATGATACAATCTGTATACATTTTACGGATAAACTGAAATTAAATTAAACCGTGACATGCATTCGGAAAATATAATAGGATAAAAGAGGACAAAGGAATTAGGGCTTTTCAAAGACACATGAAAAATGAAGACCATGACGGCTCGTTTCTGATGTTGAGTGGAACTGGTTCCATAATCTAGCTACTTGAACGGCGAAAGAGTTTGCTAAAAAGGAATAGTGATGTGGCAGGATTGCAATAACATTATTCATCATCGAAAAGTTTCCTCAAATAAAACGTAAATTAAATTATCCTTTATATTCTGCGATTTTATTTACCTGATAACAATCGATTCAAAATTCAATAAAAACATAGGCAACGTAATTCAAAGGCATATACATACACTCCGCGATAAAAGGATAGACGCAATAACATTTTTCAAAAAATCCCATTAAAAAAAAATTTAAGGATTTCTTTCTGATTTTTATTAGCAACTATTAAGAGGCATATCATAAAAAGATTTTTCAAAATAAAATTGGAATTTTCGTTTATTTGGATTTTTCCGAGATTTTGTAATTCAAAAGTGCGAAATAAGGATAGACGCAGTGACTGTTTTTATTCTAAAGATTATACTTTTGGTGGAAACTTTGATCAGTATGTGGTGTGTTTTTCTCGGGCATCGTGTAATGCAAGCATCCGATCCGGGAGACTGTCATAGAATGATTACTTCCGGCTCTGTGGAAAGTTTCGTCAGGCCGGACGGCTCGATCGCTTCATTCAATTTAATTTTGTTGTTGAATTGACGACATTCTTTGTACACTTCTCGATCTAAAATCGACCAGGCGTTCTCAATAATGTTCATATCTGGTGATTTGGAAGGCCAATTGTCAAAAAGATGGATTCCATGTTTCTCAAAATAGGCCAAAGTTGATCTGGCCACATGATAAATCAGCGCGTTGCTTGTTGAAATTTCCAATTCAATCCAAAACATTCGTAACCATACGCTATGAAAAGAGGGCCAATCATCTACTGATACTGTTTTGAGTTCATATGGTTACAATTATTACAAAGTATGCTTACAATATACGGTTACAATGCTTTTAGTGACTTTTTAAAGATCATAGACTATTTTATGACCACAATAGATGAACCATTCTCATTCAAAAGTGCTTATTCACCAAAAAATAAAGGTATCAAAATTATTTATTAATGACTCAAGAGAAACCAAATGTATCCTGCTAGGTAACCTAGAGTATGGACCCATACAGCTTGGGCACAATAACAGCTTGTTTTGTGGTCGGTTTAACTCATGGTTCACCTCCCATTCCGGAATCTCGTCGAAGAGGCGAATTGAAATAAGAGTTATATGGCGAGCCCTGAACGGTGCAATCTGCAAAGCAGTGTTGCATCTGGCGGATTACTGGGGGGGGGGGGGGAGGTCCGGATAGGTAGTTTTCCTAAGAATCTGGGTAGATCTGAGCCGGGTGTTATCTGACCTACTGACCTCGAACTGTGACCAGTCTAGTTTAAGTCTCGGGAAAGTTTTACCAAAATAATACCAAGTTTTACCAAACAGGGAGCGAGAGCTCCACTGGTAAACCATATGGGCTCTCTGACTTGCTAGTGGGCCAGCTCTCTCTGTTTGATAAAGTTCTCTGCTGGGTTTGTCTTGCAGCAATATCCACTTCCGCCTTCCTTCGCCCGTAAATGGTCTTTTTTCCTCCTTGAGCCTGGTAACGTTCAGCTGTAACAGGTTCCAGAAACCAGTAGTAAATTACTCCTTTTCGATCCCACCAGACGTAACACTTTCTCGGTATGAACATTAATTTTTGCAACTGATGTTAATGGTTGGCCTGGATTAGCCTATGTTTTTCTGAATTGAGGATCATCGTATAAAATCCACTTTTCATCCCTTGTAATAATTTTGTCCAAAAAAACTTTCTTTCGTACCGAGAAAGCAAATCTCTTCTTTTATGGATTCATCTCTTTTGGAATGCGTAGATTATTATATCGCAAAGTTTTCGCAACTAGTCTCAGGGTTAAAGACGACAACGATTGTTACAATATTCTTAGACAGATAGTTTGCCCGCAGCATCGACAATTTCAATCTCAATCTCAATTTGCTAGCCTTTAATCTCGAATAATGTTACCTTAAGTATTATTTTTGCAATAATAATAATCAAAAAACAGTTTTTATAGTGTTCCTCGTTCGATATAAAGTGGATAAATTTGTTACTTACTTACCAAATTTCAGTTCATGGATTTCACTGGAACAAAGAAAGGAAGCCTGGCTATTCTCACTATTTACATTTTGCCGCAAACTGTTGTTTGTAGTAAAATCCCCTGTAAAGGTAGAATGTAACTAAAACCTGCAATGGGCTAGTTAAATATTAACATTGTAATAGGTCTAAAAACAACACTGAAAATTACTAAAATAAATATGAAAATATGTATAAAATTTAAATCTTAAAAATTAGTTTTTATGAATTTTCAAAGTTGTGATTAACGAAAAAAGCGTGACGTATGTAGTTGTGTGCCCTAATGGAGAATAATTGACATAACATTTCGATAAGAAACAACGGGATATTTTAAAAACTTACTTTTGTATTTTTAGTCTAATATTTATATAAAATAATATTACTTCTACTCTAAAATGAACATTGCAAAATTTTACAAATTTTTTGATTTTTGCTATTTTGATATCAGTTTATCGACAAACACAACCGCTTATGTTAGCCAGACCAAAATTTATCTAGTACTGAGACAAACCGGTTTGAGTATTTTTAACATAGCATGATATAACTTTTTGGCCCCCAACTCTACGTTACTTCCAAGTGATTATTCTAGATTTAAAACAATGTCCGTATCAAACAAGATATATCATTTAATCTATTTTATACACATATTAGATATTGAATTATGAAAATTAATGGTGGACAATTTATTTCATAATAGTGAAAAGATATACGGTAGAAGTACTTACCGACGTATCTTAAAAAATTAAAACTTAGCCCTTATTGGCACATTGGAGTCCCTGTGCAGTGGCGGTTCCTTCATATAAGCCAAAAAGCCCAGCTTGCTTTAAAAAACACCACTAAATGAACTTGCGACCACGCGACAAAACAGTTATCGACAGAGCAGCGACAGTTATCGACAGATCGTACCTAGTTGGGTTCAGCCAGTCATCTCGCTCGAACAAATGGGCTTGCGACGAGGCTTTCAAAATCAGTGCTTCTTTCATTGTAACTTCTTTCGTTTCGGCTATGTTGTTACCGCCGCTGTCCAGTCTACCCAGGACAACGGCGGTGCAACATCGCCGAAACTTCGGAAACTACACACTTTAGGCGGTTAATTGGTTTTTACCCTATTTATAATATTAAGTTCATATTATGGACCCAGATTTATTGCTCTTGAGTGGGCACTTAACATCCCTTGCGGGATATGTATGGCGGCCGGCTGAAATCCAAAATATCCCATACGGGATATCGCGCTCGCCGCTCAAGAAAATGTCGTTTAAATTTCGAAATGCGATTGTATATTCTATCGAATGATGCCATAATATAGCCAAATATGCAACACTATGAAATTGCTCGATTGCCGCATGCGATGTTAGAAATATGAATTACTACATCCCTTACAAAATCGATGACCTCATTTCTGACGACAGTCGCGAACGGCCCATTCGCGGCGGCGTATAATTCCGCGACGTGTTGTGTTGTGAATTGTTTTGTGTATATAAGTGCAGTGCATACCGGATAAAAGTAAGTAATTTCCATTTTTAAGTAGTTTAGGCCTTAGGATTAAACAATTTACACAGCCCATTTGCTGTTTTTCACGAATTTTCGAAGAAAACACTTTGGCAAAACCAAACGGCTCGCGAAATATGGCCGTTTTTATTTTGTAATGTTTGTGAAATATCCCGTTATATCGCGAAACATGACGTAATGTCGCTTTAATTTACTAATAAAATAGGTATTGCTTCATTTACATCCTAAGTTATCACATAATTAGGCGTATTTTGAACATTATATGTTGTTTTCTAATATGGCTCGCGAAAATGAAACTTGTTTTGATAATTACTATGAGAGAAAAAAGTGCGATTTTCCATAGTTTTTCGATGAAATGTGACTCTTTGGAGTATAGTAATTAGTTATTAGACATATAATAAGTCTATGATAAGACAATATAATTGAAAAAATCTAACGAATTTTATATTATGGGCATTCAAAGTTTATTATTAGGTTCGGAAGTCGGAAACTCTCAAAACTTTAGATTTTTCTATAATATCAGACAAAGCTCAAAGTTCTGGTGTGATTTCTAAGAAGAAGTGATGTAGTAATAAAGTTATTTTGAAAGAATTTCATATAAAAAAATACCATAAGTAGTCACAAATTAAAAATTTAAAAAATTTTTTTTTACGAGAATACATACAATTTTTCTTGGCTGAATAAATAAATATTTTTTCCGTATTTTTGTATGCAAATAAGTAAAAAAAAAATATCGCTTTGGTAAAGCATTTAATAAAGAACATAACTGTATTTACAATTTTTGATATTTACAAAAACTGTATTTACAAAAAAATCGAAATGATTTGATAGGCGAGTTTTTTCAGTTTGCCAATTTTGTAATATTTATTCATTATTATCTTAATTGTTTTACGAGATAAGGTTATAATGTTTTATATGTCAAATTTCAATGCGATCATTTTTCTATTTATCTTTTTTTAATCCGATTAGTGGTTTATAAGTTATGATCGTTTCTCTCAAGGCCGTTGACTCGCGTCGATTTTTTGCGCGAATATGTCGCGCGCAAAAGTGATAGGTGAGTTTTTACCTCGCAACGTGAGGGGTTAAGGCTAAGCATTAATACCATAGTTTTTTGTTACATTTGAAATAGTTACTTAAAATATGTTAAGCAAAGTTAGTTCAAAAAATCATAAAAAAATATATATTTTTAATATTTCAATTAATTTTCTATTAAGACTGCGCCGACCATAATTCACGTGCCCTAAATAGGTATTTAACGCAGCACACCGGTTGGCGCCAATCGTCGCGACGATATGGCGCGTCGAATATCGTCGCCTAAACAAAAGTACAGTGTAAGTCAAAATTAGATATTTTACAGAAAAAGCAGAAAACTGAGTCATTGTTAACTATTTCGTCTTATATTATATTTATATTTAACTATATCACAGTAATTTATATAAACGATATCATAATTATTTGAATACAGGTCTCTGATTGTGCGGTTATGAGGCGGGGCCGTCCACATATTACGTAATCACGTTTTTGGGATTTTCTACCCCCCCCCCCCCCCCTCCCACATGTTTACAGACGTAATCTGCGGCCTTACCCCCCCCCCCCCAAGATTACGTAATCAACCGAATTTGTGTAAAATGTGAAAATTCGTGAACGTGAAAAAAGTAGATAAGATATTTCACTCCAACCATCGTTTCAAGCTTTGGATATTAGAAGACTTTTTGTACAGGAGATTATATAAATTCAACATGGAAACCAAGTTAAAACTTATCTGAAAGTTTTTTTCATATAGGCCTTTGTTACTAAGAAAAATAAACTTGAAGAACTGAATTTTAAAAATAAAACCCGCTTTTTGTCGGTAACCTTGACCTCAACAAAAAAAGTAATGTATAACTTTAAACTCAATTTCTCAAATTGAACAATATTCGGTACACTAAATCATCAAAATAAAAAAAAAACTGTTTAATTTTTAAAAAGTAGATACGATATTTCACACCAACTATCGTTTCACGCTTTGGATATTAGAAGACTTTTTGGACAGGAGATTATTAGATTATTTGGACAGGAGATACGTAACATTTGAAACCCTTCCAGAGAGTAACTCCCTTTATTGAGGGTGTATTTACAGGACTGGCAATGAATCTCTTATGGTTTACGTGCTAAGTTCATTTAGTTGTTTTGGACTACCCCGAACATCCTAATATATTATAAATACATACAAGAAAGTAATTTGTTTTGTTTGTTTGTTTGTTTGTACTCTTTATTGTGAAATTTCACAATGGGCGGGTTTATTATCATACGACAATCTCTTACAACCAACCCTAATATGAAGTGTTTATATGTATGTGTGCATGTAACATGTGTGTAAGTGTGTGTCTTGTTATGGCATTCGGCCGACAGAATTGAAAATGAAATTCCGTTAGTTTTATCCCAATGGAAAATAGTGACCCAGCCGGGAATCGAACCCGGATCCTTACAATGTAAGATCAGGTGACCTAACCTAACACTTGGGCCGAAGTTTACCAACCCCTTCGTTTTTCATTTTTCATTTAAGTACTGTCAAATATTACTATGTATCACACATCAATATCGAAAATCCATCGATATCGATAGTGAGGCGTGGCCGGGGATAGCGATCTCTATATCTTGTGCGAGGGAGAAAAGTGATGTGCTGTCGTGCTCGCACGTTTTACGACCCGGAATGTCAGGAGCGATTGCGACCACTATAGTGCCAAAAGATTATCTTCTAGCCCGGGCATCAAAAAAGACTTGAAAAAGACTTAACACAATGCACAAGACAGTAGAAGGATCAGTAAAATAACAGCAAAAGAGTCAGTTTTTCTTTATTGTATACGTTATTATGACTCATTGAGGAGGAAATAACGGTATCCATTGCCTTAAACGCTTACACTTTATTTGTGATGCATATTTAAAAGCAACAATATATAAAATCCGTAAAATAAGAATTTTAAGCAATATGAAGTCACACGAAATCACTGATCAATGAGAGCGTTTAAGTCCGGATAGGAAACCTCCAAAAAACAACCGGAGGTACCGTAATTATAATATTATCTTTAATAATATCCTAATTTACATAAGTATAATCATATACATAAAAAAAATATGATGACTCAGATGATAAACACCGTCCAGAAATCTGCATGGCCATGCACCTCGCCCGAGTGGTATGTCAGTAGGTACATGGAAAAAATGTGAAAAAGAATGTTAAAAACAGAAAATATCGAAATAACATATTGCGGCGCCAGTTAAGATATTCGTAAGAATTTATAATCTGGTATCTCTCTGGGGTATCTAATGTGGTATCTCTTTGACTTTGTAGATACCCAGAAAAATGTAATTTACAAAAAAGTGATGACTTCAGATTTTATTTATTTTGATTAGGAATGAAATCAAAACAATGAAATTCTGCATCGTAGAACAAAATATTAGGAAATTTTCTACAAGATTAATATTTTTTATAATATTTAAATGCATGCGGGAGGCCCATAAATTTGATCGCAAAATGTCAGTTTATCACTATTTGAGAGAGGTAGTCGCCTTAGATGATACCTGGAAAAGACCATATCTGAAGAATTTTAGTTTTATGAATTTTTAGAAAAATATAGGCATTATTATAAAAAAAGTTACAATTTACAATTTGGACAAAAAAGTTGCTCATTGCCTTGAACTGGCTTTAAACTGATTTAGAAAATTTTCACATTGTTAAACATTTTTATTGTTACTAGTTTTTTTTGGTTTCGTAATCTTAACGGATTTTGTTTCCAATATTTTCCGTTTATTATTTTTTAATATCTCTTTTTTTTTAATGCTTCCAAAATATAGGCAGGTTCCTTTATGTCCATTTGCCTATCCAGTCTTGAATCTATAATTTCTGGTAGCAAACAGTCAAAGTAAAATATTTTCAGTTTTATTTCCATCTCACTCCAAAAGCCTTCATCTTCGTTTATGACTTCCACCTTCATGTCTACGTCCGTCCAAACAGCAAATACACAAATTTTTCTTTGAGTGGCGTGTATTTGTCCTTGGGCTTGAAAATACCAATCGTGTTTTTTATTTACATTGGTATTGCCATCTTTGTCTATTTTCCAGAAAGTAATTTTTTTCTCTCTGATGGCATCATTAATACTCATTCCTCTAGCTGAGTACGGACATTTTATTTCTACAATTTTGTCCTCTTGCAAAAGTCCATCCGGACTCGCACCTAAAAATGGTAGATCCAGGTCAATAAATAATCCACATGGATTTATAGGACTTTGAAGATAGCAAGATAGTTGATCACGTGCCAGATGTTCATGGTTTTGTCCATGTTGTATAGACTTCACATGATTTAAATTGTTTTCAGTCAGTATATTTTTTACCAAAGGTCCGCATTTAATAAGTCCTCGTTTGCAAACTTTTCCAAATATAGATGCAGTTAGCCGAAGTTTTCGCTCCTGGCGCCATTCTATGGATTCTGCCTGCAAAATAGTTCTTCTTTCTAGTAAGTGGCGATCTTCCTTAGTCAAAGTTATGCATTTCAAATGCTCGATTTTGGCAAACTCATAATCCGCCTTTTCCAGGTCAGGTTTTTCACAAGACTCTCCGTAATTTTTGTCCTCATGACTAATAACAGGCTTCTTACCATGAAACGATTTTATTATTTTGCGTTTTGCTGATGTCAATCTTTTGATATTTCTGTTGGTTTCAAGTCGTTTAATAAGTTTGTTTGGACTTCGCAGAAAAATATTTTTGCTTAGGTAAGTCTCTGGCTTTCTTGAATTGAAGGACACTACTGCTGCGGCACATCTACCTCCATAAGATTGCCTGCCTGAGTAATTTATTCGTTTTCCACCGACGAACTTTGCAATTACACTATTAAAAATTTCAGCTATATTACTATTAACATTATGCATCAGGCTTGGCGCGTTATTCACCAGTCTGGAAATAAACTTCAATATGGCTGAAAATATAAAACCACCCTCTTGACTTTTCATTATTGGAACTAGGTTTTCTTCTACGGATTCTACGTTTTCGGTTTGCTTTTCACAATAGTAAGATTTGCATAAGCTGTGATTGCCAAATACGTGGTGTGGTGAATTCAACAAATCTTGCTTCAACTGTAGAACTTTTTGTTGAAAAGTTTTGCTACCTTCAGAATTAAGATGTTTTACAGCACCAGTTGCAGAACGCCTTAAGCGCAATATGTTATTCTTAACAACTTTTCTATATTTCAATGGATAGTTTGTATTTCTGGTCAGTTCATCTAACTTTGTGCAGTAATTTCGTAGTAAATGATTAGTGCATTCTATTTTTTCCACGAGTAAATTTCCATACGGTTTCGATTTTTCTATGTTTCTATGTGTACTTGAATCACCGTCAGCTATCAATCTAGAGTAAATCAGTTTGTGAGTGTTCAATGATGTTTTGAAACCTTCAACCAAAGCTGTCGATTCCATTGCGCTAGATGAACCTGTATAGTTTTTGAAACATATGTGATCTGGAACTGTGTGTTTTCTGTTTTCAGCTCGAGCACAAACCATACAATATTTATTCTTTACTGCCATATATAGTACTTTCTTTGTCCTGTATCCTATTATTACTGCAGCACCCGATAATGCGTTGTAGTTCTTTCTATACGATCTTTTCGACCAGCAGCCATCAGCCACCACAGTAATCATTGGTACTCCATTCGCATCCACTTCGCCGTTGAGTACAGCTAAATTATATTCGTCTTTGGCTGCTTCCTCCATGCATTTCTCTTTAGCTAGTTCCCATAGTTCACAGATCTTGGTATGGCACTTTGAGTATAATTTATCAGACATACAGGGTATGTTCAGGGAGGCTGAAACTTGTTCCAATCCTGAAAATCCAGCGCCAATAGACATGAAACTACTAACAGCGTTATGGTTGAGGTTAAGTTCAACTGGGCTATCTGGTTTTTTACAATTTAAAAGTTCTAATTTTACATTGCATAATCGACACGTAAAAAAGAATTTTGATAGAAACCCTTTCTTAATCTCCTTGGTAAGTTTTAAAAAATTTAAGTTACATTGAAATGCAGAGTTGTGATGGGCCATTTCTTGGAGTTGTTTGAATATGTAATTAAAATCTACTATTCTATTCCCTTCAGGTAAAAAATCCACATCATCATTATTTTCCTCTTCTGTTATTAATTCGAAATCGGAATCCGAGTCCGTTTCAAATGATTTCTGAAATAAAATTAATTGAATTAATAAATTATTGCTGAATTGCTTCTGAAAATAGAAGTGACCGGAAATATTGAAGAAGGTATGTATAGAAAAGTTGCACTGCAAGTCAAATTTACACTGATAATAAAACTTTATCAAATTTAAATTACGTAGGCAATGGGCCGATTGCGTTTCTTTGTGAACTGAAACTGGAATTAGTTCAAGCGAACGAGATACGAAGCAATACGAACGAGTTAGAACGGAATATAAAACGAACGATCGTCGATAAAACTACCTGTCGGACTAATACTCGTCCGAATAAATTTGAATACATTTTGTGCTGTGTTACATTCAGATGCTTTATCTTTGGTGGGTAGTTTTAATTCGAAAAAGTGAAAAGTGAAAACCGTTCATTTCACATTCCGCTCTAGCGTATTACCCTGTCTCGTTCACACGGACTAATTTCCAATTTTAGTTCACGAAGAAACGCAATCAAGCCCAATATCACAGTATTTTTTTTAAAATATATAGGTATATATCTCAATCGAAAACACGATTTGTATTGGTAAAATTAGATAGTTAATAAAAGTAACTGAATTAAGTACCGAAAATCTTTGTTGCAAATATACAGGTAAAGTTTATACTAGAACACTTAAAAAAAATATATACAACTAACTTACCGCAAAATCATTGCACGGCGTATATTTTGTCGTCGAGTGTTCATCAAGTTTTCTTATACTCGAGCCTATTATCACATTGTTCGAAGATTCCTAGGAACGAAATGTACAGTGATAAAAGTAATTATTGCTTTGTAACGTATTATCACTTAGATCCTAAGATTTTTATACCTGGGCGAGCGAGTCTTGCTCAGCGATGGCACTTGCACGTACAATAGAAGCGAGAAGTCGTTTGTTTTGAAACTTTGAGCCACATTTCAATTTATGATATTTAATCTTACGCTTTCCCATTTTTACTAAAACATAATAATATGCTCATTTAGATAAAAACTTGTATATATATATAATGCTATATAATGCTCATTTAGATAAAAACAAGTTATAATTAGGTCAGGTTCTTACACGAGCTGACCTAATTACAACTTTCGACAATAGAAAAAGGAACACTAATACCAGATAAAATCTAAATAAAAAATACTTTCAATAAATGCTTACATCGTTTTACCGCGTGAGTGATATTATACGCGCACGAAATAGATCGCGGCCGGTTTTCGAGGTCAGATCGCTACGCAAAGAAACGTCACCCCCTCCTCAGCTCTAGTGGACGACTGAATAATTCACCCTTGCGCTCGCGTATATATATCGAACGTTATTTGGCCATAGTAAATTTGTATGGCAGATTCGAGGTATCTTCTAAAAAAATCATATTTAAATAAGCAGGGAACATTTTTAAATATCCGTGATGCTTTCTTGTAGCTTGAACGTTTGCGATTTATTACGATTTGAAATTTGAAATAAAATCTAATTTCTTTATTCATTGTGAACAAAACGCCGGAGTGCTTTTCTTAAGTTTTTCCCCAACTTTATGTTGAAAGAAATATTAACCAGCAAATGGTTTTTGATTATAGAAGATGTATTATTGTAAACACATTCGTTGAGATCTTAAATATATTTTTTAAATATTTATTACCGAAAAATTATGGATTGCAGCGACAAAACCGTGACTGACGTTTTCGCTTATTTTGCTCGGTGCAGTCTTAAATAGGTGGAGTTCTTAGTACTCTAAAATGCTATTTTCGTGAGAAAAAAACATGTCCCCATAATTTAAGGGCCATAATAAATTATTCATAAAAATGACGACGCCACAATTTAAGGACCATAATCAATCTCACGACTCTGACCTGTTGAGGTTTCGACGAACATCGGAATCGAGAGCATTGATATGAGAAATCAATAACAATGAATATATTGATTGGGGGGACATTTCTATTATATTGTAGTATAATTGGGTTCCTTGGGATAATTCGACCCTATGGGGTCCTAATGACTTCCAGAATAAGATTGTGGTGAGGTATCGCTGCCGATCGTAACAATTAATTATGGGTTGTATTGTTTTGCCTTCTGAGGGTTCTAACGTCCCGAAGTTCTTATACAATACGGCTAATTAGCATACTCCCCAGGCAATCTCCCCCGATTTTAGCGGACGCGTTGTAATATACATACTTGTACGTAGTTAAACAATAATTTATTACCGCTTTCTTTAGGTTTAATATTACACAATATACTCAGATTATTTAAGTTATTTTAATTGTCTTTTCTCTTCCTCTTAATCTTCAGGGTATAGTCTCCCACTTTAGGGAAAACTGTGTTCAAGGATGGGTTTTATGTGCTAGACCGATCTTGTTTCGCCGTCATTTTGCCTTCGCTGTTATTTGTAAGATCATATTTTACCAACGAGGTACGTGTTCGTTAACAATTTATTATAGAGCATCTAATATTACAACAACTTGTTGAGGTTACTTGGTGAACGGTTTCGTGCAGCTTGGGCTACAAGATCCACTTTGTTCTTGGATCGGCTCAACTCACGATTCAGCTCCTATTCAGAAGCCTACTCGTGTGGAAGGCTACCCCGGGTAAGACTCTCGGTCTCGTGCCTCAAAAGCTGGTAGACCAGTTCCTCCCGGCGGGATTGCATCCCGGCGCCACTGGATGGTTTGCGTACCGGTCGGCGAAGCCAATCGTTTGTGCATTCTGACTAATTGCTGAAGGGTCTGGAGACTATGGAATCACACTGTCTCCCAAGCAACGGGGGTGGATGTTGACCTGTTGTCATGCCGCTCTTGAAATGACCTTAGGCTACTCGATCCCGTATGGAACTACGGGCAAAAAACGCCCAGGCCCGCGATAAATTACCGAATTAAACTGAATTGCCGCTATAATACAACAGGTAGAGGTCGCGTAAGTGACTTCGGACCCGTAACCAGTCGGGAGGACGGAGGTATCCTGAAGGGTAATTCCAGACGGAATTATCTTACCAAAACTGGTAGTTAGGGGGGGAACCGGCCTGCTGGTACCTTTCCCGGTGCCGCGCCGTAAGGCGTCGGTCTCTATCGGGCTGCTGGCAAGTTAGACAGTAGATTTGTCTTATCTCATGTCTTCTACGATCATCCCACGGCTGAAAGAATGATTAATATCGTTATACCAGCCTAGAGTATCAGGTTCGCCCATCGACACCGCCATACTGAGGTTATTAAAACAATTTATTTAAATAAAATATTAATTTTTAATAAAAAATGGTCAGGAGAAACGTAGCACATTTCGACTTAGCTGGCTTTGTTCATAAACAAAATAGCCGCTAATGGGGCAATTAAAATGCTTAATTGATACACCATCAACGAATGATAGAGGAAATGGCTGTAACAGTTACTGGTGATCACAAGAATCAATTTGGCCTAAAGCACTTCTGGTTTCAACAGTACGGTGCCACGTCATATAGTACGGCGTCATACAGTACGGTGCCGCGATGCAATTTTTTTTTTTAAATTGGCCGAATAATGACAAAATGTAATTATATTAACTGCCCCTCTCAATACATAATCGTCCCCGATTATTTTATTTTGGGTACTTAAATAGAAAGGCCAACACCAATAAAGCAACCATAATTCCGATGTTTAATTACAACATCCGAGAATAAATATCTGAAAAAGTACCAGAATTCTTCATAATATTACGAAAAATTTGCTTCAAATACCTCGTGTTTGCACTACAACCAGAGGCAGCTTCTTAGCCTAAACGATATTCTATAATTACTGTTTAAAACCATATCAATCAATAATATACACATAAATTATCATTTTGTGTTTCATATAAAAGTTATTCAAAGAAACCTAAGCCTGGAACATAAAACACATCCCCACTTCTATTTTTAAACAATATGCTATTTATTTCTGGAATTTCCTATTTAATCTGGATTTGATGCGACATTTCTCTTTCCCATTACATTAAAAATATATAAATTCCCTTGCCACCCCAACCCACCGTGCATTTTAGTACTGATATATTTCAGAGTTCGTAAAGTTTAATAATACATTCATTTCAGAATTAATGATTATTGATTAAATTATCGTCTTATGTATATTCATAATAAAAACATTAAGACGCTATATTTATAAAAAACGAACCATACCGCATGAAATAACAAAATACTTAACTTTTCGTCAGAATTACATTAGTCGTCTTCGCAAGGAGAATGGTGGAGGTAAGATCGTATACCATTACTATTATTATATATACATAGTATCTAGTTTATATGAATTTCGTATATACAAATCATTCCATCTAACGAATCGCTAAATCTGAATGTTGACATACAAAAATATTTTTACTGAAATATCTAAAATAAATTTTCTTTTTCTTTAAATACTGTCGATTTGTGTATTTTTTTTTACTTACATTGTTTAAATTGGCCTTCTCTCAGATTTTGTAGTAATGATATAGCTAAATCTTCATTAACAATAAAAAAACATAATGTTTTTCAAAGTAAAATTTTATTTGGATTTCGACGCCATTCGTGTTATATCTAGAACTGAATTGATAGGTCAATTAGTCAAAATTGTCTTTTTCGAGGTATTCATTAAAACAAACAATACAGACACATGGAAGTAAACACTGCACATAGTAGGACTATTAAAATGTAAATATAAATCAAGTACATAGATCAACTATATAAATCAAGTACATAATAGGGTATAATTTAAGTATTAGGGATATTCGTCCATTTTTCCCGAAAACCATTTCGGTGGCTAATGAACAGATTTGCCATAACTTTTTAATTTTTCGATAAGTCTATCCGAAATGGTCGATTGGTTTAGAAGCCTTTCTTTAATCACGGAGCTTATAACATATTAGGATTTATTACGGTATATTAATTGTACGCCTTTTCAATATTAGGTTTTTTAACGGGAATAATATACAATTTATTAGGTTAATTTTCATTTATTCGACACTAGTTTTGCCTCTACGCATCTCACATATATTTAAAACTATATGTATTTTTCAATTATATTGGAATTACATGAGCTACTCGACTTTTATATTTCAGGTTGGTTTTTGGACGTGTTTTCAATTTCCCAACATTCTCAGTTTTATTTTAATTTATTTCAATATAAATAGGTTTCCACGGTCTACAATGAAATTCTATAATTTGTATATTTTGCCTTGTAAATTTAATCCAAAGCTATATTTTGAAACCGAAACCAGAATTTCGAGCAATAATGATTTATAAATTTTCGCTGACACGTAAATGGTCGCTATGAGTTGAAGCCCCGTTCTCCGTCTATCCTCTTGCGGCGGCGGCTCAATATTTAAGGGATACGAAGCTATACGATAATTAGATATTAAAACCACCCCGTCGAACATTTACTTTTTGTTTCGGTTTTTTTGTCGTCATAAAAATATTACATCAAGATATTTAAAGTCACCGTCAAGACTTCTAGACGTATACATGCCAAAAAAGAGCAAAATTTTATTATAAAGTAATATATACTAAAGTATTATATTATAAATTATTGACACCAATGTCTAATATTTATCAGATGAGTATAAGGAGACAGCCTTAAATTTTCTGATATGTATGCCTATGGAAAACACATCGGTTTCTTGTAAGGAAGCTAAATCCGCCTACAAATAAGTTTCCTACTTTTTTTTAGTATTTTATACCATGTAAATAAAACGTTGTATAATTACTTATTGATATATAAATAAATGGTAGTACTTAAGCATAACAAGTAAGTACTTAAGCAAATTATTAGTTAATGAATAGGTTCAAAAAACGAATTTAATGCCTGAAGTTTGTATCAACCGGCGCGCAACAGCGCGGCGTTTGATACAAACTAGTCTACCCCAAACAACGGCGGTTGCAACAGCAACCGCCGTTATTTGGGGGTAGACTAAAGCGCCATTCATCTGTTGTTCCGCAGGTAGGCGGCAAACCGCTGCCACTGCGTATATAATAACAGTGGTGGGGCGGCGGGTTCGAAGCGCGCAAATTTTAAAAATCCACCTTGCACACAACTCTCACTGTATCTTGTGTTAAGTGTTGTGTGCATAGAGGATTTTCGAAATTCGCGCGCTTCGAACCCGCCGCCCCACCACGGTTATAATCTGCGGAATGGTGGCGGTTGACCGCCTAACCGCGGAACGACGGGTTGACGGCGCTTCAGTCTACCCTGAACAACGCCGGTTGCAACATCGCCGAAAAGTGGGTCGCTACAAACTTCACGCCGTATATATAATATATAATGTCGAACAACCGCGATAGTCTTCGATTTAATAATTAGTTAAAGTAATTTAAAATATCGTGAACAAGAAATGACCTCCAATTAAAAGTAGTGGTGACAACCAATAACTTTGAAAAAAAGTCATGCTAGTAGTTGGGTTAATTGTGTGTTTTGAAACGATTTATAGGAAGGAGCATAAATATTGATATTTTATCGTCGCCTTGCGATTGTAACTCGATAACTCCAATTTAGTAGATTGAGATTAATGCATTTCAAACATTATCCTAAATGTTTGAACTTGTTCACTTCCTAAAAATAATATCTTTTTGAAAGCCTTTTCCGTTTTTATTTATCCCTCATATCCCACTATTATGCAGTACAATCGTTTCACGTAAATATTTACGATTTATCGGGGAAAATCGGAGTAAATAAAAATAAACTCGAGCTACTTAGTTGTATTAGGTAGTTGTCAATTCGGTTTATTAGTCCTCCTCGCGCTAAAACTACAGAAGTTAGTTACCTAGTTTTCGTTCCATGTAGAGAGCTCTGCAAAATAACTGTGCTATGACCTCGATAAATAAAACATACCGAAACTTTACGATTGGCTATGTTAACCAGGGTAATCATCATGTATATTGCTGCATTGTATTTTTAAGTGTACCTATACTTAATTTCAATGGTATGTATATTCCTGTAATACGTTGAGTTTTCAAGATACTTTTCTTTCCAATTTCTGTTCAGAGGCAGGGGCATGTGAGAAAGGACGCGGATGATCAGTGGGCGGCAGGGGGGCGGGGGCAGTGCATATCATACTGCAATGCCGCATCGCAGTCGACAATAAGAACTGTTCATTTAGGGCGTTTGCACATTCAAATTCAAATTCAAAATTCTTTATTAATCGATAATATTACCTATTTTTTTTAAAATCAAAGCCATCCTAACTAGGCCTCGCCTGTACTAAGGTAGGCTTAATATAAAATAAGGTAGAGTGGTTTTCGTAACTTGCTGTATTATCTTTGTATATTATTATGTTAAATTTAAGAAGAAAGATATGTCTTGTAACAGAAATCCCTTTTTTTCGCGCTTGTGTCACGAATTATAATTAAAGGTTACTTTTCAGGGTTTTCTATAACCTTTTGATGTCCCGAAACGTTGATTATTGTTGCTTTTTCGAAATTATCAAAATGTTCCTTGACAGCTGTCAGATGACCTTAGTGTTGCTATTATGGAAATAACCTTATTAAAAATAAATAAATAAATAAATTTCAACTATTAAATTATAATACTAATTAAAAAGAAAACACTACATAAAATTTTACTTTTATTAGAATTTTTGGAAATAAATCTACTATTTATGCCATCCTATTTTAGAGAATCTTTTGGGTAGGTTGGAAAAACGGGCATCTGTCACTTTTGAATGGACCCTGGCCATTGCTGAGATGAGACAGAGGATTCTGTAGCAGGCAGGGAAAAATAAAAACCTTTTAAAGGTTATGTCCCAAATTTTAGTGCAGAAATATTATGTAGTATAAATAGCCGTGAAACACAGGTGAGTTTTATTTCTTCTTTTTTTGTTGGAATGCTTTCGTGATCGCCATGATTCAGTTCGATATTTTTCCATTTTGGTTCCAGTTTCTTGGGCACACCTGTATAAATCTAAAAAATAAGGAGATTCCTCCAGTCTTTACATCTGATAAAGCCGAAAATTTGCTTGTCGACCTGTCAGCACCAATCACCGCTTCCACGTTTGGGTTTACGGTTTTTTTTGAAAACCACATTTTTTTTCCGCATGGATTATCTTATTTAAATGCCTTGTGCGTATGCTCGGGCCAGAAAACATATTTTTTTGGATGCATCAATCCCATTTTCGATCAAAATCAGAAATATTACGTTATAACCTAAAAAGGTGTTTTTTTTGTGAACGGTTAATCTTTTTTCATTATTATATAGAATTCTGCATTGATTTTATTTGTTTATTTGCGGAAAACCTACCTCTAGGCTAGATTATTAGAACAAAGTTAAAAATACCCCCCCCCCCCTGAGTTTGGATTCATTTTTTTTGTCTTGTAACTTTTTCTGTCGGTTTCTTTTAGTTCCTTAAATTTAGTTTTCCACGTTTTTCTTTAAAAACGGAGGTGGCGCCTTGTCTAAAGTAGTCTTTCTATATTCCCGTTACAGTCTCCAAAATAATAAAGCGTAATAATATTAAATTTATGAATTTCTGTCCTGATAAAAACTATAAAAACAAAAAAAAAAACTAAATTTCGCAAAATTTCTCTCACGCATAATATCTTAAAATTATGGCAACGTTTGCTGTTATAAGATTTATAAAATATTTTACCACAATAAAATAATAATATGTAATTATTTAAAATCCCCAAAATGATAGGAGAAGACATTTCGTATTAATTGTTTCTCCTGATTTATTTAAATTTGCACGTATTGTATATTATTGTATATTATTGTAGTTATGGATATTGCTTGACTTTTTACATGATTTTTTAAAAATAACTCTGAGGTGAAGGAGCAGAGTTAGTAGTTATTTTAAAAGCTCTTTATTGCGAAGTGATATCTCTGGCCTCGGAATTATACGATTTTCGATAGCCATCAAATAAAATTAAATGCGTTGAACGTTTGAACGTTAAATTTCAGTTTACTCGCGAAAGTATACGAAAACAGATTTTACAACAGCATTTTGATATTGTAAGCGATGGCGGAGATATTATCTCTACTTTAGATGCACTATTTAATATGGTAAACATTAAATTTGATCTTTCAGTTTCTTGAAATAAATATTTGCATATCATGCAAGCTGTTGTAATTTCTTAAATGTAGCTTTTGGGTGGGTTCAACTTTCAGCTTCACAATGGAGAAACCACATTTAGTTGGTTTCAATGCAGCTATACTGATAAACATTAAGACGCTAAATAGATTGGAAACTAGATCAAACTCAAATGAAGCGTTAAAAAAGTATTTTGGCCACTAAATTGAATTTCTCAAATTTCAGTACTTCAATTTCGAGGAAAGATTTTAGCATAAATTTTAATTCTTGGTTAAAACGCAGAGAAAGTGGTATTTCTCTAAATTTAAATGAACATAATATGTACATGATGCCTCTTTATAGGCCGGCACTGTTTAACCCGTATGTGCTCACTGCCCCAATTTTAAAACGTTTCATATTTTACCATTTTTGACATTCAAAAATCATTTATTTATTTTTTAAAACAACTATATCGCTTATTTACAATACTGGCAACACACGCTACAAAAAAAGAAGAGGACTTGGCAACATTTCATCTGTCATTTCAATAGATAAAAAGTGTAATTATTGAAGGGTATGATGTCGCGCAATAAATCGTAAGTTTTTATCAATTAATTTATTAGTAGATCTATGTAAGGTGGTTTATTTTATTGTTTTATTTATGGTCAGTTAGTTTTTCATAATTAAAATCAATTAGATCTTTGAAGCATATATTTATCGAGCTTTATTTGCAACGCCCCATTATTGGGGCGTTGAGCACGAGCTCCCATGTCAATTTCAAACTTCATGTATTAGGCATTATTGACTTATTTACAGTGTTTATAACATGTTATGTTATGTTATGCTTACTTTATTGTATTTACATGTTACATTTTTAATATATTTTTTTTAGATTGACTTTGGCCGAGATAATTGAAGCATTGGAGACCGTAGATGATATAATCGAAGCTACTGTCTACACGTGCCCTCCTAATAACCATATGTTGAGTGATGCTGATAGTGATGAAGAAGATGTGCTTGTGGGAAATTTAAATCATCTGACAGGCAACCAACTTCGTGCTGAGGCGGAACTTCAATGCGTACGGAGGTCAGGAACAGCGTTACAGTCGGAAATAATAGGACAAGAAGATTCTAGCGAAGATGACGTGCCTCTGTCGAATATTGCATCGAGTTCCACAACGCCCAAGCAAACAGGAAAACAGAAGAAGGGTAAGGTTACAGTGAAAAGAATATGGAAGCAAGTAGATTTACCGGAACATCAATGAATAGAATGGAATCGGCCTGAGTTTTTAGAAACGAACATGTCACCTGTGGCATGGTTTGTATTATTCTACGACGAAGAAATTATTGATTTGTTTGTTGAAAATTCGAATAAATATGCTATTTTTGAAGGAAAAAGGCTTGGCGTTACAAAAGAAGAGATCCGCCTTGTACTTGCAATATTTTTGCTGAGTGGATATAACGTTCAGGCTCGAAATCGTATGTACTGGGATACCGGAGTAGACACTTACCATCCTGGCGTAGCTAATGCCATATCACGGTCAAGATTTGAACAAATACTTCGATTTATGCATGTATGTGATAACGCAGCATTAGACGTCTAAGATAAGTTCACTAAAGTGCGACCTTTATGGAATAAACTTAACCAAAAATGGTTGAAGTATTGGCCTCAGTACAGTGAAGTTAGCATCGACGAATCGATGATCCCGTATTATGGACATCATAGTACAAAACAGCACATTCATGGCAAGCCAATACGTTTCGGATTCAAATGTTGGTGTATGGCTACACGCCTGGGATATCTTATGCAAAGCATACCTTATCAAGGGGCTAGCACAGGCAATACTAATCCTGATCTAGGTGTTGGAGGATCTGTTGTTACGACCTTGGTTGCCGAATTGCCTGCAGGTTTTACAGTGCACGTTTACATGGATATTTTTTTTACATCTTATAGATTGCTTACAGCTTTGAAGGAGTCTGGCCATCAAGGGACTGGTACAATACAAGCCAATCGAGTAGAAAATGCACCGTTGAGGGCAGTGCCAATAATGAAAAAAGAAAAACGCGGTAGCTACCATCAACTTACAGATGAAAAATCAGGCGTGACTCTGATTCGCTACAATGATAACAGTGTATTTACCGTGGCATCAACTTGTGAAGGTGTTACACCCATGGAATCTGCTCAGCGTTGGTCAAGCAGCGAAAAGAAGAAAGTGTCTATTCAACAGCCTGTCTGTGTACAGATGTACAATAAATACATGGGCGGGGTTGATCGCCTAGATCAAAATATAGGCTGCTATCGTATCAGCATCAATAAAAAAAAATGGTACTGGCAACTTTTGATGTGGCCTTTGAATGCATCGATGAACAACGCATTTCAGCTGTACAGACTTTCACCGGCTGGGCAAGAAAAGGCTCATCTTGATTTTTTATCTTTCATCAGGACAGTGGCCACAACGTATCTGGGAAAGTATGCATCGGCTCGCTCCATAGGCCGCCCACTAAATCCAGCTTCAAGAAAAAGGAGGATTCCAGATGAGGTTTGTCTGGATGGGGTTGGTCACATTATTATTTCCAGCGATACTCAGATACGTTGTGGCCAATGCCATAAAAATACTACAAAAAAATGTCGAAAATGTAATGTCGGTTGCCATTCGAACTGTTTCGAAACTTTTCATTTATAAAATGTCATTTTTTACGTTCTTTGTAATATGATTTATGTTGTTAAGTAAAGAGTAAATATATAAATGTTGAATAAAATTCTGCAAATGGGTAAAATTATTTACCTAACCCTCTAGTATAACCAGAACAGAACAATCTCGGAAAGCATAATTCGCGTGGCGGGCCGTGCTTAGCGCCCCAAAAATGGGGCGGTCAAAATTTCCAAAATCCTGCATTCATCATCAACAATTTTTATAAAACACATTTCTTATGGATGTTTTGGCCTACAATACCACAAAAAAAAACCTGTTTTGTCAAAAAAAAAAACTTGAGCACATACGGGTTAAAGGCTGGACTTTAATTTTAATATACAGAAATATTGTCGAAAAAAAACATTTCTTTCGGGATCTCCACGTTTGGAGATCCTGGGAATCCAAAAATGTGATTTCTGGTAACTTTCTCTCTGTGTATGCCTGTACCTACTGTATCTTGGATACTTTACGACAAAGTAGAACCAAATTATATACGATAATAGTTGATTCTAATGCCGAGGATTGAAAAGCTGACGTTTCGTTTTAAAATAGCGGCCTAATAAAAAAAAATAAGTTATATATAAATAATTGTTTTATAGAATTCTGTGGACATTGCCTACATAACATCACTTTTTAATATCTTTGAATGAAAAAAAAACTTATTTGAAAATTGAATACCTTTCAAGTCGCGTATTATTAATGCCACAATAGAAAACAAAAGTGTCTTCTTACAGTAATGCGTCGAACTTCGTTGTATAATTCCTAAATATTCCTATGTTGTATAATTCCTAAATTCCTCGGTGTATAATGGGTAGGAAAGAATGAATTTAAAATCGAACCTAGGAATTGCGATTATTATAGTCGACAAAAATAAGACAAAAATCTGATAAATAGAAAAAAAGAAAAGCAAAAGGGTGTAGACATTGTAATCAAATAAATTAACGGACTTATAATAGCTAATACCTAGAACAGCGACGCATTGTACGTTGCTTCTCCAAGACGAATTTAAGAAAGTACGAGTATATAACACCGTGTAGCAACCAGATTTTAAAAAAAATAAGATCCGACGTTTAGGAATAAATTGAAAATTAATAATTTGTTCTCAATTAAAGGATTCAGGATTGATGAAGGCACCAATTATGATTGCCTCAATTTATAGGTTCAACAATAAAACCAATATGATCAATTTAAGTTTCGTTTAGCATTTTCATTTCTATTTCTATTTCTGATAATAATTTATAATATACTAAAATTCAGTACTTAAGTTTTAAATTACCTGTTTTTTCAGTTAATTAGTAATAACAGAGCCCTATTTAGATTGACTTTTTTGACATGATTGGAATAATATTATTATCAAAGAGGATGCCAAATAAATGCAAATCAACTTAAATTGGAAATTATTTCTTGATCCGGGATGTTTCTTGATCCAGTATGTTTCTTGATCCGGGATGTCTTGATCCGGCCGGGATCCGATGTTGTGGTTTTAGAGATTTTGTTGATTGTTGTGGTGATGTTTTTGTGGTTGAACTGTGAGATACTGTTTATAATATTGTTTAATGCTGATGGATAGTATTGCGTTGCGATTTATAAATTTGGCGTTATTGATCAATGTTATTTAGAAACGGCCTCGACCACCATTTTGACAATGGTCTCGTCAATCGATGCCTTATAATTTATCTTTCCTCTCGGTGGCCAGTATGCCCGAACAAATGGATTTTAGGAGGAAGGTTTTAAGAAAAACGTTTATTTTGACACTGACATAAACGGCCTAATCAAGCAGGAAATTTTCTTTGTTTGTTATATATTTTTTTAAGAGTTTAGAAATTGAATGTAACAGTTCGTAATCTGATATAGTCTAAGAGAATGTTTTTTTAAAATATCATAATTACAATATAAAAAAATCATATTGGATGCAACTCTCTAAAAATATTAGGTACACAAAATATATTGTATACCTACTAGTTAAACAGTAACTCAATGAACTGTTGGCTTTTGAAAATACGGCTGACTTCCTCCTCGTATAATGTCTCAAGGGATTTTTCTCAGCGAGTGACACAATTCCTTGATTTGGAGCAAGAAATGCGTGCGACACTTTTGATACCTCAGGGATGTCCCCACTTACTGACGCACTGTTTGAACGATTCACTTCTATTTTGTTACATCTGCTTCGTGAGAATATTATGAGAATGCTTTGTGACCGATTAGGAGGTAATAAATTCCTGAAAAGTTTAGAAAGGTGTGTTTATATATTTTTTTCCAATATCTATAACTGAAAATTTTGAGGGGATTGTTGATAAAATAGAAAATGACATGTAAATGTATGAAGAGATGTAGCAATGAGTATCCTTAGTACTTTTGTGTCCGTACTATATAACAAAGCAAATGTTATATATACTTACATATTGTACTTTCAAGTTCTTGTAATAAACAGGTATTATGTAATGAGTAGGTTTTTAATGACATTATAATTTTCATATAGTAGGTATATTATTATTTTGTTGTATTAACTAGTATGGGAATTAACTATACAATACATAATATAAGGTTTGATAGTAATCTATCCAAAAAAGTACAAAGTGTCACAATCCAGGGCCGTCAGAGTGAATCACAGAATCTCACGTATGGTGGCCTACAGGTTAGTGTTTTGGAACCTATTTTATTTCTACATAAATGCTACGACCATGGAAACAGCCCTGGGGTAAACCTTAAATTTTCGCAAACGTGACAATGTGTCTATTGATAATAAATTGAAGAAACCTGACTGGCATCCCAAACTCCACGATCTAATGGACAGTTCTGCTACCTGTTAATCCTTAAGCTCTCTTGGTCTCTACATTCCTCTTCAGACAATTAAACCTGATAAATATATCCCGCGGTGGTCGCCTGCTCTTATCCACTTGTATAAAGGAAAAATTATATACTACAAAAGGTAAAACATACATTAATAAAAATGATAACCATGCTTTCTCACTACTACGTATGCGTCTTAAAAGGGCAATTTTCCAGGATCACACTGCATTAATCGCTAAGACGAAATTAGACTTAAAAAATAAAATAAAAAGCTTTTGGTCGTTTGTGAAAACACTAGGGCAGAGATACGATTATTCAGCAACAATGGAATTGCGAGGTAAACAGCCTATGCATGTTTTTCTCGTTATTCGGATGCGCACTTTAGGCGCGATTGTTGTCCCCGTCGCCGACTGATTACTTGGATAGATAATCACCTGCCGTTGCTGCCCCCTAGTCTTAGTCGAAGTTGAAATACTTAAAGGTGTTTTAGCACTGGATTTAAATAAAGGCACAAGACCTGAGGTTCTAACCACGCTGTTCTACATAAAACGGCATTCACCATGTCGGTTCCCCATTTAATAATTATCAACCTCATCTCGGTTCCTCTTTTAATATTTTCAGAAAGAGAGCATCTTCTCGGAGCAATGGAAGCTGGATTATATTACCCATAACGATAGCATTATTGTCGTTGAGAACTATCAACATATATCCATTCTTTCAGCCATTCCGAAGCATTTTGAAAAACTAGATCAAAATATATACTATCCTTAATGCACGGCCATATGATTAGTGAGCGGCATGGATTTATTTCTAAAACATCCAAATTAAATCTTCTTATTTATTGCAATTTCAATTTTCATCAGTTACAAGTTGATGCAGTCTATACTGATTTCACGAAAGCTCTTGACGAAATCGACCACAAAATGATTATGTGTAAGTTACATATGCTTAAATGTTCTACGTGGTGACTTACTTAGAAGGCTTTTTTCATTTAAATCGGTGCCAGATAGTTGTCTTGAAGGGGTCAAAAAGCGAAAAAATTAGCTCTGGTATCCCAGAAGGTTTAATCCTGGGGCCCGGCTGCTTCTATATTTTTATCTATATCAAAGATATTTCTTCCTGTTTTAAAAACAGCAACTTCTTATATATGCCGATGATTCAAAAGTATTCTAATATTTCCTCATTTCAAGGATGTATTAGTCTTCTAACAGACCACAATACGGAAATCGCCTTACCCGTAACATGGATAAACGTAAAACACACCACATTCACTAAAAATAAAATGGTTTCCACTTCTGCATACCATCTGAATGAACGCCTAGAGAATTGGTACCAAAGAAGGTACCACCAGGCACATTGCCAAAGACGCATACGCGTAGACTATCGTACCACAAATAAAGTAATGAGAAAAGAAAGGTACGCCTTACCCGTTATGTATAGGTATTCGGTGATAGGCTTGTGAGTAAAGTGATATTTACATCTCCCATTTAAGGATTAAGAACTGTTAGTGAAAAGTAATGATGAATGCCAAAGTATACCTACCCATAAAATAAGATAAGCGGAGCAATACCTATACTCAAATGAGAGTTTGTGTTATCATTGGTGTGCGTCGGTAAGTCTTAATCCCCACGTCCACGTCATCCTCGTCTATGAATGTGGTATTAAATATTTCTTAAATTTGAGATATTCTTACAACGATTAAAGCATTTAATAAGAAACTCGTTTCCATCCACAAGTTGCTGTAGATTTAAAATCACTGTGTAAAATAATATCTAGTTTCATTTGAATATGTGTGATCTATAAGAAATATTGATGCGTTTCTTACCCTGAACTGTAAATCATCTCTACCTTAATACCTACTTTAATAGCTTAATATATATGGTACAGCTTAAAAGCAAACAGTGTTATTGGATTAATTTATAAAATTAGCCAATAATCAGCAAGCAATTTTTTCGTATGAAAATATATTAGACTGCTTAATTTGAAATAATGGAAGAATGAGAGTTATATAGATAATTGCGTTTATTTTGCCATTCAGGAAACTTCCACCATATTCTTTCTCTCACTCTTTCTCTTTTATTTCTCTCTCTACAGCTCATAACCAATCTGAAAAACGGCCTATTAAAGCATTCTTTATTGCCGCTTTAGTTATTCTTATTAATTCAATACGGCCGGGGTAATACTGATTTTAAATTTAAACATATCCGAAGACGAACGTTATAAAATGAAAAAAAAAGCAAAATACATCTTTTGAATAATTTGTCGCGGTTTCTCGATGCTACCTATAGCGTAAATAGATTTTTGAAGGATCGCCCATACGTCAAATTACACCATTTAAAAGTATTTATTATATATACACTTCATTTCTTAAAATTGCATAAAAATATGCACATCTAGAGACGGGCCAAATTATCGCCTAGTTAGATGTGCTATTGGCAGTAAAGGTCATGTAAGATGTGTTAAACCTCCCTATATTAATTATTAAATAATTTATATAATTATTATAAGATTACATGACCTATGAATGAACTGTATACCTAATCCTATGTACCTAAATAAATAAATAAATAAAATAAATTTAAAAGTAATCGGAAATGAGTTATCACATACTAGCGACATGCAAATATTCAAAATCAACTAATAATAATAAACAAGGTGGGTAAAAATTAATCAGTAGATCTCTTAGACAGACAGCCCACAGTGTAAATAAACATATGTACAAGTTTGCCAAAGAATGTCCCCACTCAGCGCAATCGTGAGGTGAAGGACGACGAAAAGAGGGAGGGGAAATCTGTTTTCAGTAAGCGCTCAGCGATTTCCCGTCCTTTGTTGAGAGTTTTCGATTGTCAAATCAGGCGAACTGTTTACGATATCGAACCTGTATAGGATGACCTGATCGGCATTGGATCAGCAGTAGAGAGTGCATCATTCAAATATCTAAGTACATACATATGACATAAAATCGCATTTGTCGATTCTACATATACGGTCATCTATATCAACTTTCACAACCACTTATTCTACCCAACTTTCACAACCACAAATAATTTATAGAAAAAAAACTTTTTTTAAAACCTCTTATTTTTGTTCGAGTTAGGGGACATTATGAAATAAAACAAAAAAAGTGATGTAACTCTTAAACTACTGAGAATCGGCCAACTATATACGTGGTAATTCTGATTGAAAATGACCTACTCTATCGCCACTTTTCATTTGATCCATGACTTATGGAACGAGCGACTTCCGCGTCTCAGGCCTCAAAGCTGGTGGTCCGGTTTTTCCTGGCGGGATTGCGTCCCCGCGCCACTGGACGGTTTGCGCACCGTTCGGCGAAGCCAACCGGTTGTGCATTCTGACTAATTGCTGAAGGAGTCTGGAGACTATGGAAATATACTGTATCCTAAGCAGCGGGGGTGGATGTTGACCTGTTGTCATCCCACTTTTGAAATGACCTTGGGACACTCGTTCCCGTGTGGAGCTATGGGCAACGAACGCCCAGGTCCGCGATAAATTCTAATTGAATTACTGCTGTAATACAAGAGGTAGAGGTTGCGTAAGCGACTTTGGACTCGTAACTAGTCTAGAGGACGGAGGTATCTTGAATGTTAATTCCAGACAAAGATATCCTACCAAAACTGGTAGTTAGGGGGCGAGGCTGCCCGCTGGTTACCTTTCCCGGTGCCTCGCCGTAAGGCGTCGGTTTCTAAGGGTTGCTGGCAGAAAGACAGTAGATTGTCTTGTCTCTAAGTCTTCTACGCTCATCCCACGGCTGAAAGAATGATTACATATCGTTATACCAGCCTGGGGTGACGGGTTCGCCCGTTTTAGTCGACACCGCCCTAATGTGCTGTTTACCGTGGAAGAGTATCCTCGTCGGAAGCTGACCCTGTTTGTAAAATCAGGTCATGCTTACCATAAAAATGCGTTGTCATCGGAAGTGAACCAACATGTAAAGTTTCAATTTCATTGGATAAAAGCAAGTGGTTCTAATTCAGCTTGCAGGATTTGACGTCACCAAACATACATACATACTAACTACATAACATACATTGCAAGATAAATAAAAGCTTCTAAAAAGCTGGTCGCCTTTAAGATAAATTGTTGTTAGACATTAAGACCGCCGTTGCTGTAAATGGTATAAAGGTTGAAATAAAACATATCACAATCGTTAGACTCAGAATGAAAAGGAAATTTAACATTTAGCCAAAGTGTAGACTTTTTGGCAAAAATAATTCATTGAGGTCAAAAATATCAATATTTCAGAGGTCTTTACCACTTTTTGATTATTAATTTTTACCAATTATTTAGAAACGTTGAACTACAGCGGGCCAAAATTGCACACTTATTTAGTCCTGGTTAATTATAGAAATTATTACTATAGAAATATATTATTATGGATTAGCTTTATTCGGTGACAATATAGTTATCCGCTACTAATTTTAAGTATTTAGTTATTTATAAAATACATTTGCGTTTTTATTTTGATTTATTGATTTTTTTATTATTTCAATATAAAAATAGTAAATTCATGGTCGAAAAGGTCATTTTTCTAAATAAATTATTGAGCAATCCCGTACAAAATTAAATGTTTAACTTAGAACAGGTCCCGGCCTAGTTAGGTGACTTTGTCACTGATTTTTGCGATGTATTCTTTTTGTGGTATTGATCCAACTCTAAAAATATTTTTGTGAATGGTAGCTAAGTTCTGAAGTTGTATGGTAACATAACATAGTTTGCATTACTATAATAAATATATAAAACGAAAAATATTTTTAAAAAAAGATGTATATGATACCATGATACCATGATAAATATTTTTTCTGGAACTTCTTAACAAAAGAATTAATACAAATAGGGAGCTCATTAGACTTTAGAAACTGCCTGTTTGCCTTAATGTCGCGTTCACAAAGCTAATGGAGAACATGTATTTTTTTATACGTCTAATTTTATTTACGTTTTCTTGAAAGCAATAACAAATTTTATTCATAGTACTTTTCATATTTCTCATTTTAATATTAAAAATATCTTCACGATTACAATAATTTACTTTGCCTTGCGATATGGCAGAAATTCCCCTGTCATCTTGGAGATATTTTTATAAACGCTACCTCTTGTCTTCCTTTGCCTTGATTAAAAATATTGTGGGGAAATTCAGATATTAAAAACTATGAAGCAAGGGCAAGTACAGGTTTATGTGCCTTCATTACAGATCATTGTGGATTTTGAGAAAAAGGCACAAAATATCACAATCGTAGAAAAAATACTGATATGTTGTCACAACGATTTTATGAATTTTTAACGCCAATACATTAATGTTTTTATTAGCATCTGCTTTATAGTTATAGACCTAATTATATAGCCGTATCTTATGTCTATACATATAATAGGTTATTGATTAGACAGACAATTATTTTTCTAATTGTTAGCATACTTTTTAAACATAATTAAATTTTCCTCTAAGCCGACCTATGGAGGTCATTTTCATTTATATGTAGATTCTTTTATAAATATTGAAAATTTACCAAATAAGCATGATAATCACTAATACTGACCGTGATTTTAAAGCCGTCATATATATTTTTTAATCGGTTTTAAAAATATCAATTTATTTACGATTATGTTTGTAATATTTAGCTTTTTTAAACATAATAAAATTTTGAACTATGTAGATTAGACTTGAAATCCCCAGATAAAGCAACCGTTTCTAGTAGCTATACTGCCGTTTTAATATATTCTTGAGATAATCAAGGTAAAAAATAATAGGTAGTGTTTTGTCATAAATGAATGAGTCATTTATTCGTGATTGAATCTCTCAGACTTACGGTCTGTTTAAAATTAATTACATAACTACATTTGTTTTGAAAACTTAGAAGCTTAACACCTAAGCAAGCATGCATTCGGTAGCTCATCAGTGACACTAAATTCATCAGTCTAATGCGATGTCCACGTAGCCGAGCCAAGAAAACAACTTGACCTAATTACTAACTACTAGACAGGCGGGATAGCCGCACCGGTGCGTAAGTAAGTATACGCACAGAGTATGGAAGAAGTCTTATATTATAATAGATGCATTACGCCTTTGGAAACAGGTTAGTTTGCCACATTGTTCGGCGAGGTCTGCCAGAGGTACGTTATTAAAAAAAACATTGTGTCACTCCAGGACTTTCCCGGCAAGTAACAAAGGATTAATTTTATCTGAATATTAATGTCATAAATAAAATCGATGAGCACCCTCTCTCACACAATTAATCTGTCGACTTAATTACACTTATACGAAAAGGCGCTGTCGCACTAGGAAAAAACGTGCGGTTTGATACGTTCAACAGGATACAAATTAACTAATATTAACAACTGGATCCAGAGATTAACCACCGATTAATTTGTTTTAATTTCCCTGCCTATCAACCGACAACAAAAGTGTGTATAAACGGTAAAAAATGGAGATTAAGACGGAAATATCCATTATAAGCCATCCCAAGACGAATGAGACCATTGTCAAATTGAGGTCAGTCTGTGTGTTTACTCCACGATAGCGATATTATTTATTATTTTTTGAAGACCACATTTTAGGGCAATTTAGTGTTTTTAGCTTTTTACTAAAACTTGTACATGATTGTAATATTAGAGTCCTGTCCACCCTAGGTACCCCTAAGTAAATAAATAAAAATAAAGAGCGCCCAAACGCTTAATCCGATTGAGCTGAAAGACAATGGGCATTTCGTACCCAATTGCAAAAATTGATGTGAAGCTTTGTCACATATACCAAACTTATAGAAAGCTTATTACAAGTGTAAAATTTCATTTGATAGCAGGTGCCGGGATGATATACGTAGCCGCAATAATAGTCTCATATTGCAAAATAAGTGATAGTGTCGAAATAGCAAAATATTTTATTAATTAATTACACTTTTAATTTAATACATTTGTTTATAATAATTATATAGATACAATATAAAGAAAATATCACAAGTTATAAACTTATATCACTATTAACTATTCATAGTAAAAAAAAAATACTTGTGGCACTCGGGGACTGCCACGGTAAAGCTATTGCATAGCATTTTTAACAACTTATGCAATTATATTTATTTATTTATTTAATTTTTTCTGATATCAGATAACTGCGCTCTATCGGAAAACGTTGAAATTATTCCGAATCACTTGCGGCAGCAAATGATTCGGAATAATTTAAATGTCTTTCGATAGAGCGCCGCGCACGAATTTTTTATTCAATAAAGCAAAAAAAACGAATTATTCGAAAAAAATCGTAGATAAAAAGATAGATTTTCAAATTATCTTTAAAATGGTGCAGGTTTCATAATAATACGCCAGATAGTATTTGCGTAGTAGTCGTTTTTGTGTTCGGTTAGACCTAATTTCAGAAATTAATTACACTATGTAATATAAACAAATTCTAAAATATTCAAAGCTAAGAATATTAGGAAAATGTTCTTGTTTAACATATATTTTTTTCGAATCGTAAGCAGTACTCGTTTAGACGTAAATATCAGTTTAAAATCATTAATTTTCGTTAAGAAATTTCTTCATTCGGTCGCCGCGCTGGCCTAGGCCCGCGATAAAAGCTATGCAATAGCTTAAAAACTGAATAGTACCAAGTGAGTACTATTATCTTATCCCAAAACTAAAGTGGTAAAAGTTGATGGCTGACAAATAAACAGCCGTTTAGAAATAGATGATCAATGTGAGGGTGTCAGGTAAGATTTTGGGCCTGAGCCGTCGACAAACTTTTGTTTTACGTTGTTGTTGTCTAAACAAGTTTATGGATGAAAGAGCAACACTAAATAAACAAGACAGAGCAAAATATGACCTCATTCTAGGATGTATTATTATCCCCAAAGGTTTCTCTTATTAATTTTACATTAGGCAAGGTGATAAACCTAAAACGGATGCCTTATTTTTAACTAAAAATAAAGGTATCATTGCCGACCTAATAAACAGTTGTCTAATGTCGAATACATGTGCCTCAATGATAAGAGAAAGAGGGATATTAATTTTAATATATATTTTTGAGCAGTTTGATATGGTATAAGAAAACTTTATGAACATCCACTATAGCCAATTATACCTTAGTAAATAAGTAGCTCGCATAAATCAAAATACATAGATAAGAGCGTATTGGAATCCAGAATTTTCCTCAGTTCCTTGAATGACTATCCAAGAGTTCTTACCACCTTAACTAACGAATTGACTTGCTCGTTTTAGCGTAACTAAATAATTATCCAATAAAATTTCAAGATATTTCACGACCGAAGTTTTCATCCATGCCGTACAGTTTTTTATTTTTTTTTTATTTATTTGTACAAAAAAAACAGTAATAATACATTAGATATACCACTAAAGCCAGGTCTGGTTAGACTGTGATATGTATAAAAGAAAACCTCTACGCTTAGAATCAATATCGAGTTTACAGTAATTTAAGTTACCACCAAATTCATTAAATTACTAATAAAATTTTAATTTTACCAGAAATTTACACAGTTATTTTATGCTGTGTTAAGCAGTAAATTATTTTTCGGTTGCACTTGTTACTCTCATGGCAGGCCAAATTGCGAACATACAGGTTGCTCCTTATTTAAAATATTCCGTTTCTATTTTAATTGTTTTAAATTTATAATTTTTAAAAGAATTTATTTTTTAATTACGATTTTATGTTTTTTTTTAATTTAACGATTAATTCGTTTCGACAGATATGTTATTTCTTTGTTCAGGAATCACATATTTTGTCTTTCGTCTGCCAGGTATGTATGGTTTTAATTATACGTAATTTATTATTTGTTACACTTCGAGTTTTCGGTCCCTTTTTCCGGGTTATTTCTATTTGTATTTATCTTTCCGAAAGAATTGTTCGACGAGTAGAGCATGCTTCACCTTTTTATGAAAAGGAAGTATTTTACAATAATTAAATATTTCTATGATACTTCTCATGCATTTTTCTTTAATCTTTTTATGGATTATTACTTTTACAAAACGGATTTGCAGTATATAGATTGAGTCTATATATAACGTATACGTGCGACCATAGGTAGTTGGACCATATAATATAATCGAGTCCACAAAAGAGTGATATAAGGTTAGTAAAGTATGGTATGGGGTTCTATTTTTCATTATGTAAAATTTTTCTAGGATTGATCCTAATTTTTTGCATATCAAATCTATGAGATGCCCCCAGTTTAGATTATTATTGACCAGTAGTCCGATATACTTTTGCGTATTAACTACCTCTATTGAAACCACGGTGGCATCTGGTTCTATGTCGGTCGTGCAATTAGCCGTGATCGTGGGCGACAAGTTTTGTGGCTCGCATGATTTATTACGTGTAGAGTGAATATGCAAAAAATATGTTTTTTGCGAGTTCTTAACAAGGCCGGAGTCGTGTGACCATTCATTTAGAGTAGAAAACCTCGTGTTTTTTGCTGGGTGCAGTACTTAAATTATTTTCTGCGACTATCAGACAAGTATCATCTGCAAACTGATAAATAGAGCTATTTTTATACAGTCAACGGTATCATTGACATATGTTAGGAAGTGTAGTGGGCCTAATACTGATGCTTCAGCGCTACCTTGGTTTACAATCACATTTTCAATGTATGTGATATGTTAGATTTTGACATAGTTAAATTTATTTTTCAATTATTTTTTGCATTACTCCAGCAGAGGTCACCTTATGCCATTAGTGTCAAGCTTCTGTATCAGATCGAAAGCTTTCGAGTAGTCTATAAACAGAGACAATAGGTACATGTTTTTTTTCATCTAAGTGTCTATTTACTTCGTTTATAAATTTAGTCAGCAATAGAGTCGTGTTTTAATTGGGCTAAAAACCTAATTTATTGTTTGTCAAGGTGTTATTGTTTCTGTAGAATTGATGAATTTATATTTTCCTGATGGACTTTTCTATTAATTTATTGACGGTTGGTAATAGTGTAATTGGTCTATAATTATTGTGATCGCCGTGCTTTCCGCTCTTAAAAATAGGTCGTACACATACGTGTTTATACAGCTCGGTTGTATATATACCTGTGGATATGCTTTTGTTTATTAGGTTTGTGATAGCAATTGCTATTTTATCACTCAATATGTGTATGTGTATAGCCTGTATCCCATCAATCCCTGGAAATTTTTTTGGTGTTAACCCCTCAAATGTGAGGCGTCCCTTAAGGGATGCCTTGGCAAAATGTATACATTTTGTATATAAATTTATATAAATGTAAATATAAATGTAAATGTGCGCCGCTTTATAGTAATTCGCTCTATAGTAATGCTATATCTCTATAGTAAACCCCGCTCTATGTAAATGTAAATGTAAATGTAAATATAAATTTATATACATTTTGCCGTAGGCAACCCGAGCTAATCGCCATTCATTTGAGTGGTTAAGCTTATAAATTATCTTTTTCATTTTGTATATGGTGACATTTTGAAAACGAATGCATACATCGGCTGAATTTGTTTTTTATATTTATTTAACTTGTTTTTTCAGTTTGGAAGGATTTTCTAAGCATTTGCATCAAATTAGTGTTCAAAAAGATTAGCTATTACTTTTTCGTTGGTAGTATGTCAGCTAAATTATGCATTAATCATTACGTCGTTTGTTGATCAAATTACTCTTCCAAATATTTTATTAAAAAGTTTCCAGAGTTTTCTATTGTTACCCCTGTTTTTGTTTATTCCCATTTCTAATATTTATTTCTATTACATTCTATAATTTTGTTTGTTTTATTTCGTGCTATATTGTATTCTTGTCTTAACACAGACTTGATTAGTATTGTCTTTTCGCTGTTTTTTAAATAGTTCGTCTCTAATCAGACACATTTGGTTTATCTTTTTGTTTATCCAGGGTTCTCAGTTTCTTTTGCTATTATTAGTTTTAATTGTGTAAGTAGATTTCTTGTATGCATTTTCAAAATTATCTTCTAACTAATTATAAATTAGTCGAGGATCGTCCATTTCGTTGGATTTGGTTCAATTGACTTTCGACAATTCACTATTCAGTTTTTTTTAATTATTCTTATAATAATATGAACAAAGGGATCAGCTCTAGTTAATCGTCATAGAATGCCGATTAACTATCCGTCTTGTCCGTTTTAGTTTTAGTTTTTATTAAGTGTAAATATATTACGTGCATATACTGAACAACAAAATATAATAATAGTACATTATATATTTATAAAAAAAACCGGCGGCTCCTACAATAAAATATAATAAAATACATTTCCATTCTACTCCATTAGGTAGGTATAAAGAGAAAGGCTCGTCCCAGTAGACCGTATCCTTTTGCTGCGAGGCCTGGGCATCGACCAACAATATGTATGCTGTTTTCAGGTTCTTCGTCACATATTCGGCAGTCCTTGCTCTCGGTCAAGCCAAGGTTGAACAGATTTGCTCTAAGGTACGATAGTGAGGAGACCGATGGTGTTTCTATGGTTCTTCTTGCTAATGTCAAGTAGGGTCTTGGTTTGTGTTTGCTCCATCATGGCCTTTGCCTGGTGATATCCTTGGCTCTGTTCCCAGGATGCCCGATGTTCCTGCTCCAAGCAGTCCATGATGATTTCCTTACCTACGGCGAAGGGGACCCCAACAACCGGCTCCGCCGGGCATTCCAGTGTGACCAGTTTTGCCAATCTAGAAGCCTCTTCATTGCAGGGTATGCCTTTATAGCCCGGTGTCCATATTAAGGTTTGAAATTGCTGATTAAATAAGGAGTACTCCTTCTCTGTGGAAGCTGCACGACTCTGGAATGCTTTACCGAATAATATTAGAACAGCCCCCAGCATTTCCTCGTTCAGGGCCAGGCTCAAGGAGCATATAATCCTAAAACCATAAACCAGCCAACCCTCCTCTTCCCACCTCCTTTTCGCTTCCTTTTCTTTCCCTCCTCTCCTTCCTTTTCTCTGCGTTTTTATTTAATTTTAGTAATTTGTTTTCCTTTATTTTTATATCTTTTTCTTTTTCGTTTTCTGTCTGTTTCTTTTTTTCTAATCACTTTAATTTTTAGTATTCTTTTGTGTAGCCAACGTATCAAATTATATTATAAACTTAAGCTATAGGTTAGCTGATAGACATTGTCGCAAGGCAATAAGCTCGCCTTTTTATTTTGAAATAAAGAGTTTATTATTATTATTATTATTACAATGTCTAAAAACTTATCACAGTAATACAATGATATGCATGAAAAATTATGGTCAAATTCAGCAATATAACCTTCGTCCATAAAAATAATTCATTACACAACTTGGCGAATGTCAAGTATCAAGATATATTTTTTTACTTTACCTAATAATCTTGGAAAATGGACATTATATGAATCTCTCGTGTCATAACCGATTTATGACTAATCTATAGACTATTTTTTTTTCAACTTGGTTCTCTCCAAAACTTCTAATATTGACAGGGACCTTATTATAAAAACAGATTTTTTGGTGAAGGAAACTGTATCGCGCCTTACTAAGACGGTGCCGATTAAGGTGTAGGTCATTTTCTTCTGGTATTGTGATGATGGAATCAGTCATGCTTGGCGTGGGTTGTACGTGGAAACCACGAAAATATTTTAAATGAATATTATCTGAAATCCGTCAAGGGATGTTTTTGTTACTTTTCTACTATAATATGTAAGTGTGTATTTCTGTCTCTCCGTGTCTGTCTGTGGGTCTGCGTGTTTGTGTGTGTATTCGTTAACGATAGCGCATAAAATCTTGATCCGATTTAGCTGATGCATTTGGTCATGGGAGGAGTTAAAAAGGTTTAGGTAGAAATCGGTCTACAAGGGGGCATACTAGTCATATTTCATCCTCGAAATATTGGACATAGAGACTCGAAATTTATTACACATATGCATTTTTGGGCCGAAATTATATTATAAAATTTTGGTTGGAATATCTAATAAACATTAACGCCTAGGTAGCACTATTATAGTCCGCTGACCGAAAGAGAGCGCTTAGAGATTTTTTAAAATTAAGTTTATATTCAGATAAAATCAGTAATTTGCTACTTGCCGTCTTGGTGTGAGTTTTTCTTTTTAATAAACTACAATTGTCTGACAAAATTATGTTTGCCTATAGGTTTTTAAGTTCCAGGATAGCGTCCAGAGTTTTATTTCTTATGCCTTGCATATCTTGGTGTGTTGCTTTAAGGAGAGAATCTTTAGAGTCGGTAAAGTCTTTCCTTGGGACATCGGGGTTCTTGATCCGTTTATTGGCAGCTCTTCGTTCATAATATATTTTAAGATTGCATCTTTAATAGACTATCTGCTAGTGGCACACATGTCAGTGCAATGAAATTTATAATTGTATTTATGTCGCAAATAACGTAATTATTATAATTATCATATAGCCTATAAGAGATGCTGCATTAATCATAAATCAGTAGGTAGTTTTTTTTGCATTTCGCTCATCTACCATACACATCTATCGCACGCATATCATATCATAACCGTTACGTTTATAATAAATAAGATGTCATGACATGTCAAATAAGATGTCATCTTCCTCACTTCAAGAGCGGCCTTAAAACCCGATTCTCTGAACTACAAGAGTCTATGTCGCATCAGTTCTAAATGTCAAATACTTCTTCGAATCTGTGCCAAAATCACAAAGCTGCCGGCGGGGGCGACTGACGACATTTCAACCCAAATTCCGCGAGCGGCGTGGCTCAAAGCAATTATACATTTGTACGAGTTCTCGCCGTGACGTCGTTTTCAATATTCTATTCACAAGCTTTTCCGCAACAAATTAAAAATTAACTCACCAGACCAGGGAACCCTTTCAAAAGTTATGCAACGCCTTGTGAACAATCGTAATTTTTATCAGTTGGGCTGGAAGCAATTATTTTTGGTATAACACATCACTCAATACGTCTGCGGTCTATCTAGGAAAAAAAAAATTTTGAAAATCTTTTTTTGAAATTTTACCTTTGTCAAGATAGTCGATGAAAAAAATACCATGCGCGTTCCAAAAAACGGATGCCATGACCTTGCCAGCTGACTTTTGTGTTTTTGTCGCTTTGGACGACTTTCCCTGGCTGGTGTCAACTCCGCTGACGATCTTGTTAATTCAGGTGAGTAGTAATGGATCCATGTTTCATCTATTGTGAGCGTAATGGAATCATGGTTCCAGTAATGGAACCATGTCTAATCTTTACGTTTGTAAAGCCAGATGATAGTTTTGAATGCTGTGTTTGAGAACTTCACTAGGATAGGCCGACGTTTATCTGTTTTTTTGTTCCAATGCGAAAACAAGATTCGATTGCTGTTTCCGGAATATTGCATGTTAATTTCGTTTTGATCACGGTCTGAACTAAAGAAAGCACCAAGTGTTTATCGGATTTTCTTATACCGAGGAAAATCAATTCGCGTATCCTGGTTTTATAGTCTAAATTATCCACAATTGTATATAAAGGGGCGATTTGCCGCTCCATTAAACTTCCTAACATCTGTGCTTTAAATCTTTGGCTAGCTATTTTAAGGTGCAGTTACCCTGTTGTTTCAGCAGAGATTCCTGTAGCGTATTTAGTACACAAGTTAAGTCAGCCATCGAAGTTACCAAATTTTCTTGCAGGGATGTAAGATTAAGACCATCCGTTGTCATTTTCCTAAATATGTGGCAGATACTAATCTGTAACGTAAGTAGGTGTGAAAAGCTACCACTGTGTTGTATAGGGCTATACCAAATATGTATATCCATCAATTTCTCAATAAAAATAAATCATTTTCTATTTTAATAATTTTTATTTATCTGGCAACGCCGTATCTCAGTGTGATGCGCAGGCCAAGGGAATCGAGTGTTGTGACAGCTGGTGTCAACAAGAGGGTATGACAAGTGAAAAATGTTGAATTTAGTCATGCAATATCTCACCAAATCCAATATAGCTCACTTTGAATAACAGTTGCGCGTTTATGTTACGAGGTTCTATATTATACGGAAATTCAAAGTTTTAGTAGCTGTTAACACTACAATTTAAAAATAAAAGGGCAGTGAAAAATAGTAAGGACAGCGTAGCCAACGTTGCCAACCAACTGTGATTGGCAAAGATGCTATGTGATTCGTCATATTTTTTAATTAAATGTGTTTTACTTACCATTTTAGCGGTACGCCAAATTGTTGCAGTTTCTATGGCATTTTCTTTAGAATATGTCTGATGCATTAACATAGTCTTACCTGAAAAGAAGAAAACAATGAAATGTTTTACATTACAAAAAATAATAAAATTACCATACGTCCGTGAAAAGAATATCAATTCTTCATGATAATGTGTTGCCTACATTAATATATCATATTCATACTTTTAATATTAAAGGTACAGTCTTATTAGAAACAGGTCAATAATTCAACAGGTTGGATGGACAAGATCTTGCCAACGGAGTCACGAGCAAATCTATAGAATAAGGACTTAATTAAAGTTCCCTAAAACGCATGACTTTTTTACGAATCTAACATGTCTTCGTGGACAAATACTAAATATTTGTCTGCTGCATGACGAATTCTCTGCTCCAATGATTCGGCTGAAGATATGATTATTGCAATGCCCGTGAGATGTGATTATTGCTTGTAGAAGTTAGTTGACTGGGAAATATTGTTTATCTAGCAATAATTCCGACCTTGTACCGTAAATGCTTTATTGTGCAATAAAGATATTTTCACTTTGGTACAGTTGGATACTCTTACAGGGAAAATTGCGCTTGATTATCTTATGCATATCACAAGAATTTAATAGTCATGTATTACAAAGATTTGTTTAGCGAGATACAGTCTGGCCAGAATGGGTAGACCCTACGGTTTGAGGGAAAATTTTGATATTGCAACACATGTCAGAATAGTAATAATAAATAATCTAGAGATAAGTCTCAGTACCGTCTCGCAAAAGGCGTAATGTACTCAGACTAGTCTTTCTGCTCCTTTACTGATTCTATCGCGTAACATCGACGTTTGCATGATTGTAAAAAGGCAAAAACGTTAATCGTACCTCCGTTAAATAATCATTAATTTTGACTACGATTGAGACTGTTAGGTACCAACAAGTTGTAGGTAAACTATACGAAATGTCAGAAAAAACCTAACCTCAAAATGTACTTAGAAGTACATTTTGAGACACTGAAACAACTACGCTAGCTCCGCTTCGAATATGAATAACGAGAGTTAATAACAAAATAAATGCAATTTCCTGAACTGAACTAAAAGGAAAAACATCTGTCACAATGGCTAGTGTTGCCACATCAAAGTATTTTCCCCCATGTTGAATTCATTCTTAGACTATGAGCCTGTCATCTATCGACAGTCGTGCACTTTTTTGTCTCTTGCGAATAAAATATTATTAATTGCAAAGCCTCGTAATGTTAGTGTCTTGATCGTCAAAAACAGCTAAGTGTTTTATTAGGAAAATAATAGTTTTAATATAATATAATAACATATTATTGTAGTTTTCATATTATTATAATATATTAACATATTATTTAGTAACATATTATTGTAAAAATAATGGCATTCAGTACTCGTTTTCATTACATTATCATGCAAATTCACATTCCGTTCACCATCTATTATTTTTATTACATCTTTTAGTGATGTATTTTTAGGATAATATACATAAACATAATATTCAATTCCCGACACTTATCATCGCACAGTTGACTCTGGCAAGTGCCTACTTACAACTAGCTATCCAGATATACACATTATCATGTAATCGTATTTTCATGAGCATATTGTAGATTCCATAACCCAAACTCCCGAAACAAATTACATATTGATAAGATTTAGCGGCGGACTTTACTTAATCCTATATCCATTCCTTTTATTTCCATTTCCCGCCCTCTTTTGATCTATGTATCAAAGCTTAGGACAGGTACGTGGCCTTAGATACGAAAGATGAAACGGACCAATACGGATATGAAATAAAACAGAATTTTGAGTGAAAGTGATAAATATTTATATTTTATAAAGTATTTATTTTTTGGGTTGTACTTTCCCAATGTATATTAAATTTCAATCAATTCTCAAAAAAGTCTTGAAGAAAATTTTCTTTTGGAAAAGTTATAAAATTTAAAAATTTTAAACCACTGCCCAAAAAAAGGGTGTAATATTTTCAGCGTTCATGCATGTATGTAAGTTGTCTGTTTCTTTTTTCCTTTATACCTTCTAAATGTTTTAACCGATATAGGTAGAAAAGTGTGGTATTCTTAGAATCACTAGGTACATAAACTGACGAAATGTCAAATAAATAATAATTGTCCAAATGTCCAAATATTAATACATTAAGATAAATACATTGTGTTAACTGTCAAAAGAAAGGCCTGGTTAAGTTGATTACGAAAATATAGAAAAATCTATATAGATAAACACATAAACCACAAGTATTTATTATAAAAATATTTTATTGCTTGACCACCGAAGGCAAACGACTGCGTGCGGAGTCAGCACGAGGCTATATAAAGCGTCTTGAGTTTCGCGCGATCGTCATGAGATAGATACCTGCCGCAAGGCACCGAACTCTGCGACCCCACACGTGAAGCCCCGCTAAAAGGTAATTAGTTAACGAAAGACGTCATGGGTCTTGGACAAGTTTCGTCGACTAAGTAACAAAATGCGCAATTATATGACATTTCAAAGACTTTCAATTAATGTTATAAATATATACATAAGACAAAAAATAAATTTAAAATGCTTTTTATATAATTTAAAGTTATATAATTCGCAATGTTTTAGAAATTGCGATATTCCGAATTGACGTTTTTTTCGTGATTTATACGGTGCCGACCCTCAATTATTAATGAACTACACAGTTAGAGCTAATTACACAGCAACTACAGCTAGAGCTAATATTAAATATAATAAAATCACGATATCATTGTTAAAAGTTTTGAACATAGATAATCTGCTCGGATGAGAGTTCACGTTCCTCTTTCAAAGTTGCTACAGTGATCTGTCAAAGCATTATCTTGTTATACCTACTGCGAAATTATCCAGAGGACTTTTCCACGCTAACAAACTACTACTCACCATTGTTACCCTTTACAAAGCCGAAACACTCGAATTGGATGGAGATCGACAATCTGATAGTGATGGAGCGTGGTAAGTAGGTATATCTGTGTATCTATATGCACGTTCAGTTCTCCATTACCTTGATTATAATGGCTGTCAGAATCTAGAATTTAGCTTTGTCAGCGGCTTAACGGATGGTTTGTTATTTGTTGGATGATCTATTTATTAAATTATGATAGAACCAGTCCATTATTCACACAATACTACCCAATAGTATAGTTAAAAAAATATGTATTTAAAAATAATAATAAACGTAAATATTTTAGGACATATTTAAAAGCGCAATTATATAGCTTTTAAAAAATAAAATTATATTTACTATGAATTTGAAATCAGTGCTAAATCTGTAGTAAAAATATAATAGTAAGTATTTTAGTGAGTTCAAATTTAATATATATTTTAAGAGTTTTATACTGCATTAAGTATTTCGGTACCTATATCTATTTACATATTAGTTACCTACACGAGTATAATAATTTTATTTTTTATTTTATTTTTATTTTATAAAATTATCCAAAAACAATACAATTGATTGCATTTGTGTGGATTTTATCCCCCCACTAGATTGTATATCTGTTCTGGGGTGATAGTATTTAAGACTTTAATCATAGTGACTTCACTTTCTTTCTTTTTTTTTTTTTCTCATTCATTCCGATCGCTTATTCATTCTTATACATTTTAAGGTTATTATAAATATATAAATGTGTATATAAATAAAGAACTAATATTAAATAAAGAAAAAGAACATATTTAAGTTTATAGATAAGTTAAATAAATAAATATATAGATTAATATATAACTAAATTGATCACTAAATTAAGTTAAGTAGCCTAAAAAGGTTTCTTACTGTGCACATATACTTGTGAATTTAATTAATTAATATAATATTATCATTTTTTTTTTTTTTTTTTAAACATAATCAACCGAAAAAATATTTTTCTTATCAAGTATCAGGTGACAGATAAGGACCGAAGTTTGATCCCTCAAATTATCGACCGATACCAGTACCCGATGTTTTAGCAAAAACTTTGGAAAAAATAGTAATTACACAACTCTGTAATCATCTAGAAACCAATCACATGTCATCCGAAAACCAATACGGCTTCAGATCCAAAAATGGGAAACACAAGATGCAGTACTAAAAATGTCAGAGCATATCACTAGGTATGTAGACGCCAACAAAAAGTGTATTACTGTACTTCCCGACCCCGCGCAAGCCCCCGACACAGTATCCCATGAAATGCCCCTAACGAAACTTGGGAAATATGGTATTACAGGTATCGAACTAAACTGGTTTCGCAGCTGTATTGGATCCCGAAAACAGCGTACCCAGGCAGGCGATTCACCCAGTAATAGTCTCCACAATAATCAATGGGGTCCCACAAGGAAGCACTCCTGGACCGACTCCCCTCTCACTCTACACAAATGGGCTCTGTGAAATGGACGTTGACGCAGATATACTATCCCACGCTGACGATACTGCCCTCCCACTCGAATCGAATAGTTGGGAAAGTGTATGCAACAAGGCAGCTGCCGCAATGAAAAGTGTCAAGGGCTGGCCTGACCACAATCTGTCAACGCCGAAACGTAGATAAAACAAGCTTGTAGCCTTCAGCATAGATAATAATGAAACAGTTTTTAACGTTTACTAAACTATCATTTAATTTTAGTCTAACTCTGCATTTATAAACGATTGACATCTACATATATTATATTGATGTTTAATGCAATGTAATATTCGCTCTAGCACAAGCTAAGCTTAGTTGTTGCAACTTGCAACTGCCACTAGATGGCGCTGCGGCAAGTCAACTTCTATACCGTTCAACCGATCGCCATGAAAATGTTTTAAATTTGAAAGTGGTGGCTACATGGGCGGAAAGGGGGGAGGGAGAAGAAGAAGTAGTAAGGGAAAGGAAACTATTCTAGAAGAAGTAGTAAGGGAAAGGAATCTTAACTATTACTATATAATAATAACTAATATATTGTGTTATAACTGTGTATATCATACATTGGGTCTTTGGCTGTCTATGTATAAATAACTTAATAATAATAATAAATAATAATAAATAATAAATAATAATAATAATAAATCATGTAATAATGTTACATTGATAGTGCCATTTGTTTGTCACTGAGCCTTAATTCTAATGATAATTTTTTATGCGTTTTCTTCATTGCTTTGTAGATAAATTCTAATACAACCAGCTTAAATAACACTAGATAACTCTTCCTTTAAAATCTTCTAGTAAAATGAATTCATATTGTGTTAACCCAAGACTTTCCCGGCAAGTAGCTAAGGACTGATTTCATATGAATATTAATTTAATTAAAAAAATCGATGACCGCTATATCTCGGCCGGCGGACGAACCAGTTTGGTTTAGGTTACACAGTTGCCTCTAGCGTTGTCGTATCTCGACTATCTCGATTATCGTTCGTATCTCGACTATGACTGAATTTAAATATTATTTTGGTAAATTGTATATTCCAACCAAAATTTCACAATGTGATTTCGGCCCAACAAGGCATCCGTGTACCAAATTTCAAGTCTCTATGACCAATATTTCGATATTGAAATATGACTAGAGCGTCCCATGGTTGACCAATTTCCACCACAACCTTTTTAACTCTTACTATCACCAAACGATGCCTGCTGATGCCCAAATGTCAGGTTGTTGAATCGGATGAAGCGTTTGGGCGCTATCGTGGAGGTATACAAACAGACAAAAACACAGGTAGACTTCTATCTGAAAATGGTCTTAATCGTCTCAGGGGTGCTCAAAATGGATATTTCCCTATTACTTTTCCTCCTGGCCGGTTGGTGGGCCGGGAAGGTAAAATTCTCACGGAATAACATTATTTATTTTTACTTATTTAATTTATCAAAAGAAATCAAGCCATTGTCAGGTTATTTAAATACACTCTACTATTTTAAAATTAAATATGGGATTTAATAACGAGTGGAGCAGTTTAGTGGCCCGTGCTGGAGTACTCGTCTTTTAATTTTAGGGGGGTGATGACGACAGAGTTTAATAAGTTTTCATTGCTTGAATCGTAGGCGACTATCAGATGATAGACTTGGCTAATCCGAAGGGCATCCCTAAGAATTTAAGCTTCGGTTGTAAATTGTCAAACGTGGTTATTACTCGCCGTTATTAGCCGTTGCAAACCGTAACCGTAAAAGGGGTAATTGGACGCACCTACCGCTCGGCCCTCCCTTCCGACTCTAAGTAACGAGAACGATGCGGCGCGACCGCGAAATCGACGCGAAAACTAAAGGCCTTTGCGTTTCGTATTTTTTCCTTCGCTTTATGCCAACTTGCTCTCCTTTCTGCGTGAGAATTTTGCGGTGTAATGGATCTCCGCAGTACTCTCGCAGACAAAATGTGATTTTATTCAAATTATTAGCAAATAAAACGTCACATTATTATGTGGCCATATCGCAACCTCACTTTAAAAGTGACATTCGAAAAAGTAAAATTTTCTGTGGAAGCAATTTTAACTTTAGCGATTACTTAAAAAGTATTGAACTGTTTGTTGGGAAAAAATATTTATTCACAAGAAAAACTACACTCTAATCCCCTACAAATTAATCCCCTTCGTAATAAAAACATTGCTCCTAGCAGTTCCACTCTAGTGGAAAAAAACTTTTTTAACCCATTTTCCAAAATGGTATTTAACGGGCCATCATATTGCGTTTAATGTCCTGTCGTGATTCGAATCAGTTCTTCCAGAGGCATTTTCAACTTGGCGTAAAGCCAAAAATCACACAGACCCATGTCTAGCGGGTAGGGAGCCTGATGATACACTGCAATGCCAGATTCATGGGATTCTGCATGACCAAATGCATGAGCTAACGGGAGCTAACGGGCCCATGATGAGGTGGCCACGATGACCCATGTGTTCAGGGTGGGTCACGCTCACGGGTTAACACCCATCCGATGGCCTCCACGCATGGCGTGCGAACCTGGGTAGGACACTGGGTCAACCAGTCTCCCCTGGGAATCAAACCTCTGGCACTCCTGGACGGTCTGCGCACCGAGCGGCGCAAGCCAATCGATTGTGCTCTCCGACTAACAGTCGGGGGAGTCTGGGAACTGTATTGCTTCCTATAGAGCGGGGGTGGTTGCCTACCTTACGGCGACTGCTCTTGAAATGACCATTGGCCATCCGATCCCGGTTCAGAGTCGGGCAAAGGACGCCTTGGTCCGCGATAGATTCGGTGTACACCGTTTCACCGCTTCGTAAGGGAGAGGACCGCGCAAGCGACCTCGAACTCGGAACCAATCGAGAGACCGGAGAAATCTGGTCACAATTGGAAGCAAGGGCGCGAGTGTCGGCCCGCCAGGTAACATTACTGGCTATCTCGCGGTAAAGGCGTTGGTCTCTTGCGGGTTGTGGCGTAGCTAGAAGTCGGATTTGTCATGTCCAAAGTCTTCTACGTTCGGTCGATAGAACGATGAATCGTTAAAACGTCCTGCGGTGACGGGTTCGCCCGTTGTGGTTGACATCTCAATATGACCAAATGCAGTAGCGTGCAGTAGCGGTAGCAAACGGTTTCGTGATGCTTGGGCCATAAGATATAATGTGTTCTCGATTCGGTCTAACTCACAATTCAGCTCATATTAAGTAGCCTCCTTGTGTGAAGGACAACTCCGGGAAGGAATAATGTTATTTTTTATATGGGAAAATATGATAAGGATTTGAGATTTATCACTATCTTTGAGTGTACAGAATCTGTTTTTGTTTGATCTTTATTTTGGTTTAGCCGAGCTTTTAGTGTCAAGGCCACCGTTTAAAGTCAATGTGTACCATTGTATAATCATTACTTGCTTGTACCCCAGTAAGGTGAAACGATTCACATCAGTGTCGAGATACTAGCTTGTAATTTTGGATTTTAATCCTGTGTGACCGAGTCAGAACGATATAAACATAGTCGCTTTATTATGCGATAAATCTAACTAAAATAAGTGATCTATTTGTTTATAACAAAATAGAAAATAGTGTAGGTGTAATATTTCGATTTTCCATCAAACGGATTTTCCTAACACCACCTGTCCATACGCCTTTCGTTCTTCTCATACAAGGTGTTCCTTCCATTTCTCCTTTCATACTTAACCTGATTGTGTCAAACTTATTTCTTACCCTATTATTAATTTTAGTTTTTGAATTATGATTTTAGAGTTGCGCTTGGTTTTCTATGTATGTTTATACTGTGGTGAGTCGAGGTGATTTAATGCAAAGGTACTGGGATTTGTGGAATATATATTTATAAGTTTGAGATATATAAATATGCTTTTTATAAATAAATTAATAAATTTTCTCACGACCAATGTTTATGGAATTATATAAAAAAATAAATAAATGGTAAATATACAGTTAGACTACGTCGTGATCATTTTGCGTTTCGCTATGCGCGTCCTGACACGTTCATCTGGTAGAAGCACTCTTTGAGTGACATTCCATATTTGTAAATAAATAATAATAAAAAATAAGATAACTCCTTCTTCCTCTTGTCCATTCCGGTTTTAACCTCGGATTGTGGAGCAAGCTTGCACATTGTGCGCTCAAAACATTTTATGATAAAAAAGAAATTGTTCGTTCATGAACGTAAAAATAATAGAGAACAAAAAAAATTGCACTGTTTACCCAAATCGATTTGTACCTAGCCTGGTTTTAACCTCAGGAGTCGGCGTTTTATCTCATAAGGGTTCCAGATGCTTTGTATAACATAATAAAATTATTATTAGTCACTTTTTTAGTCACCGTTTGGGGTGGTTGTATGGTGTTGCAAACCCGTAATTTTAATACATTAAAGAAACAAATCGTTCTTTAACTACCATGTTATATTTTGGTCGTGAGTATAATAATGTTATTTTATTTTTAGGAAAGTATATTTGTTATGCTCTCTGCTTGACGAAACACAATCATTCTTCAGCTTGTTCTCGCCAAAGCTGGTTATTTTTGCCGGCTTTGGAGAGAAAAAAAAAATTAAAAAAAAAAGTTTTGTGCTTGTATTTTGAGTTTTAAATATGTTTAAATATGTCTTGTTTTGTGTGACGTGTATGTGTTTGTGTAAGTGTGTTGCTGTGTTAATGAAGTGTTTAATCATTTATTATATATTGTCAAACATGTTTTTCTTTTCTTTTACCGATCCACGGAGCTCAGATCGAGACCTACCCCAGAAGTACTGTAGTACACTGTAGTACTTAGCGACTTTCGGAATAAACGATAATTTTTCCCTTGCGTAACGGTTTTCCTAGGAGATAGTATGAATTTAGTTTTTAGACATTGTCATCAGCCTTTAAATAAATGTCTGACATGAAAAATTCCTTTGTTTTTACCTGTTTCGTCTTCTAGCTCGTACGCGGTTCGCGATTTACGTTCTACTACTTTGCATTTTATGTATCTAGGTGCAAGTTTGCTTGAAAAGAAATCTTTTTTTTTTCTAGACAAAGTGTGATTTTTTGCCCACACAGTATCTCCAGGAGCTAAACGTAGATCTTTCCGCCTTAAATTGTACCTGTTCGCGTTGTTTTTGAATGACTCAAGTAATTTTTCTTGGACAATATCATATGTGTTAGCCAGGCTTTTTAGACCTTCGGCAAATTTTTCCCTGCCTTCTATGTCTAACTCATTTTCATTTTCCGGAATGAAGCTTTTTATGTTGTGATACCTGCCATCAATGATCGTCTCCCGGCCAAACATGAGATAAGATGGAGAAAAGCCTGTAGTTAGGTTAACGTGCGAGTTAATGGCGTTTTGAATGTTCCCCAGAAACTCTACCCATTTTCTCTGGTCTTTTCCTACCAAAATTGCGAGAGACGTCTCTATTGTCTGGTTATATCTTTCTACGACATTCGATTGGGGAGCATAATTGCATCCGAAAAACAAACGAGGGATTTTGTATTTTTCGGCGAACGATTTGATTTTGTTAGACTTGAAATAGCTGGCGTTGTCTAATATGATGACGGCCGGCGTGCCGAATTGTAGGAAAATGCTGTTTTCGAGGTGTTTCGTTATACTTTCTGATGTGGCCTTTTTCAGAGGGAATAACCAACAATACTTGGAGAATATGTCTACCACGGACAGAATATACGTATTTCCTCCAGTAGAACAAGGTAGCGGCCCCACAAGGTCAATGCTGATAGTGTGCATTGGCCTGCTCACCGCCTTGGGCGTTATCATAAGTCCATGGGGTGGCGTGGTTTTGATTTTATGTGCCATACATATATCACAGTTTTTGATATAGGCTTTCACCTGACGAGACATTCTTGGCCAAAAGTATTGCGATTGTAATTTTTTTAGCGTTTTAAAAGTACCGAAATGCGATGCAAATTCGCCGCCGTGAGTTTCTTTTATGGCGGTTTCCTGCTCATTTTCTTTTAACACTAATTTCCACGGGCTTAGCAAGTCCTCTCCTTTTTTAGTCGCCACGTATTTGTATAATTTCCCATTTTCCAACCTGTAATCGGGGATTGACGTCGGATTTTTTTCAAGATTTTTTATTATTTTGTCATATCAATTTTCTTCTTCCTGAGTGGATATCACATCACATGGGATCCTGGATAACGCGTCTGCCACCACGTTTAGTGTTCCCTTTCGATGAATAATCTCCATGTCATATTGAGATAGAATGGTAGACCATCTTGCTAGACGCCCAGAGGGATTGTCTATACGTGTGAGCCATCTTAAGGATGAATGGTCGCTTATCACTTTGAAGTGAGCCCCATCTATGTACTCTTTATAGTGCTGAACAGCCTTCAAAACTGCCATCAGCTCTTTTTCTGTAACACTGTAGTTGCGTTCTGTTGCAGATAGAGCCGCGCCAATTGCCTTGTCGCTAGCGTCGCATGCAATGGTGAACTCTTTGGAAAAATCCGGGCATACGAGAACCGGGGCTGTTGTCAGTGCGTTTTTAAGTTCGACGAACGCAGCCTCAGCTTCCTCGCTCCATACGAATTTTATTTTTGAGTCGCGTTTCCCACCTGTTAATTTGCATAGCGGTTCGGCTATTTTCGCGTAGTTTTTCACGAATTTTCTATAGTAGCCGGATAGACTGAGGAAACTTCTTACCTCTTTAATTTTTGTTGGACGTGGAAAATTGTTGACACAACTGATTTTTTCCGGATCTGTTCTTAAACCTTGGCGGTCTACTACGTAACCTAAATACTTGAGTTCCGAACGACCGAACTCGCATTTTTTTAAATTTTATTGTAAGCCCTGCTTCTTTTAAACTTAGCCTGACGCGTTTTAAAGTTTCAACATGTTCCCTGAAATTGGGTGATGCTACAATCAAATCATCTGCATAGGCGAATACGTGATTATCGTATTCAGGCCCAAAAATCAGATCCATCAAAGCTTGTAAGTCTGCAGCTGCGTTGCACAAGCCGAAAGCTAAACGTTTATAGGCGTATAACCCTTTGCCCGGCACCGCGAAAGCTGTTTTACAAATGGATGATTTTTCCATCGGAATTTGCCAATATGCTTTTGATAAATCTATGGACGATAAGTACCTAGCATTCCCTAGTCTGTCCAGAATTGTTTTCGAAGATACCATAGGATACCTCTTTTTTCGAGTGACGGCGTTTAATTTCCTCGAATCGAGACAAACGCGTGGCGTCCCGTCTTTTTTTGTGACCACCACTACTGGTGAGCACCATGGAGATCTTATAGGTGTTATTACTCCCATTTTTAGCATCTCGTCAATTTCCTCCTTGACTAATTTTTCCTTAGCGTGAGAAAGTGCATACGGACGCTGGCGAATTGGATCCCCTGACGTTATTATTTTGTGCTCGATTAGATGAGTTTTTCCTAGACCATTTTTTTCAAAGGAAATGTCCTCAAATGAGCAAATAACTTTTTGTAACTCGTCCCTTTGGTCGGGAAGTAAATTTTTCCAGTCTATTATGTGTTTTGCGCGGCTTTCATTTATTTGAGACAATTGGATGTTGTATTTATAATCGACAGAAATTTTTACATCGAAAGTTTGCAGAAAATCTATACCTAAAATGAACTCTTTTGTTATTGTAGGACATACTAGAAAATTGTCATTTTTTGTTATGGATTTGTATCGAACAGGAAGTGTTACAATACCTAATACCTGTTGATCTTTTCCGTCCGCCGTAGATAACTGAGTTTCTGTTTTTCTTAATTTTGTGTCGTTTTTACATATTTTTTTATGGGTATTTAAACCTATTATGCAAATTGAACATCCTGTATCGACTAAACCCTGGTATTCCGCGTCCCAAATTTTGAATTTTGCATAAGGCCTTGTATCTAGCTGGTCGCTTAGAGCGGTGACCATGTGTTTCTCCACTTTACCAGTTATACCCCTGAACTGTGAAAGTGGTTCGGAGCGTTTTTTGGCTGATTTGTATTCTGCCGGTTTTGTGAACGATTACAATTGTTGCAATTTGAAGTTGAGACGTTTGGTGTTTTGCAATTGAAACATATTAACATGGGATAAGTCCTGCATTGCCTAAAGTTGTGCCCAATTTTGTCGCATTTTAAACACGATTGATTTGTCCACGGATTTCTTTGACGAAAATTTTCGTCGGTTTTCCCGTATTGTCCGTTTGTTTGAAAATGTGGCCGCGCGTGTTGAGCCCTATTGGTTGACGATATGTGCGCGCTTTGATGGTGTTCCCGCTCCATCGCATTTTCACCGTAGAAATTTCCTTCGGCGACATGGTGTCCCGGATATGGATTTTCCAGAGCTGCAACCAGTGGAATCTTCGTTGGCCTTGAATGTGGGCTGTTTCGCTGCGACGTCGCGCTTGTAGTCTGCGATGACGCTGGCAGCATGTATTGTTCAAAGTTTTTCGCGACATCAAGTAAGTGCCCAATATCCGTTAGCCTTACTGTACCTTGCAACGTATGGTAAATGGGTAAAACATTCATTTTTGCAACTTCTAAGATGACTCTGTCCGATAGTCTTGAAGTTAGCCTGTAGTTTAGGCAGTCTAACCTCGTAATGAAGTCGTCCACGTTCTCGTTAGAAGCCTGTTTGGTACTTCTGATCTCGTTCTTAAGTTTTGTCTCGTAGTTTAACTGCTCGTATTTGTTTATTAGAGCGGCTTTGAGTAATTTCCAGTTGGTCGTGTAAGTCCTCACGTTTCTAAACCATCTCAGGGCTGAGCCCTCCAGAAGGTCTGAAAATCCTTGAAGCAGTTCCTTTTCAGTGGTGCCCCTCGATTGAACCTTGTCCTCGACGTTTACAATAAATTCCAAGACTTTTCCTGTGCCGTCAAAAGATATTTTCCACTTGAACAGAGTTGGTTGAGTATTACTCCTTCCGCTCGACTGGAAAATGTCGCTTGAAAAAGCTCTTTGTCTTGATGCCTGCATTATTGCTGATTCGTTCAGGTTTTCCTCCATATTCAGGTTTTCCTTGATTTTGACGTTGCCGGTGCTGTTCCATTTTTTTCGGAGTTTTTCCTTGCCAAGTTGCTGTTTTCAGGATCTATATGTCTAGACGTGCTCTCATGAGCGTCCAGTTCTAAGTTTTCCCGATTTGGAGAAGGTTGCCGATGTGATTTATTTTTCCCGTTGAGAGATTCGTCGTCGAAATCGTAATTGGAATTGTTTTTCTTTTTCGAATTTTTAGTTTTTCTTGGTGCCATTTTTTTTTTAGTAGTGACCCGGAAATATGTGTTTTTTTATTTTATTTTTTTTTACCTACTAAGTACCGATACCTTTAGTTGCTAAGCCTGTTTGGAGCGTCGGAATCGATCTGTCTCCGCGAATAAATAATGACCAGTTTGTATTATGTGAAAACAATGTTTGAAAATGTACAAAATATGCGTGAACTTAACCCTTGGAGTAAATGGGTATTTTCACACTCTTCTAAAATGTAACCCTATAAAGTAACCCACTTCTAAAATGTTCATAATGTTCATCGCTTATGCCAGGAAACCCGCATATGGCTTAACCCTTGGAGTAAATGGGTATTTTCATGGATGCATCTGTCTCGTTTGCAGGATTTTCGGCGACATCGACTTAAAGTACTATAACTACGAAACTACTACACCAATCATAAAAAGAACAACTGCACAATGATTGCATTGAAATTTCGAATATAGAATATTGAAATATCATTTTGTAAAACAATTAGATAATTATGAATAAATATGAGAACGTCAAAGAAGTGAAAAAAACGCGGAACCAGATCTGGTCGTATCATACTCAACGTATAATTGTTTCAGAACCAGATTTGGTCGTATCATACTCATTAACCCCTCAGGCCCCGATTGTCCGATATCGGCCACAACACGGTTCAGCGTGACGGCCCCGTTTTAATTTTATTTTAATTTAATTTGTTTTATTTTATTATGTTTTATTATGTTAATATGTTTTATTTTAATTATGGGTACAGTGGTTTGGCAGTAATTAATGTTTTGGTGAGACAGTGTTATAATTATTTTTTTTTACTAATTTTTACTAAAATTTTTTGGGACATCAACTTTTCAATCGGCTGGGGGGCCGAGGCCTGAAGGGTTAAAGAAATTATTGCTATAAAAGAAAATTGTTGTGTCTTGTGTGTGTGGTTCGGTAGGTTGGCTGGCGGTGCGATGCGATAAATATAAAAAAATTGATATGTGTTTTATATAATATGCTTTAAAAATTACTCCTATCACAGTAAATAGGGTGGGTGGGTGGGTTGTTGTACTTATATTTTATTGTTATATTGTTGAAAAAAATTTTGGGGTTCCCCCAGTGACAAAAAAATAATTAAATAAATAAACGAAGTGAAGACTAGATTAGATAAATAATGATAATAGGCCCCACGCTTGGGCCCAAAACTGCAACGAGACCGTTCTATTTATTGAAGTTTATTTACGCAAATTTATATTATGTTGATATTAATTAAGCAAAACAGCGATTTGGTGGCCAATAAGAGATGTCTACTTATTATTAAGTGATAATGTAGCTATAAGAAGCATAGGGCGCCAGGCCACCAAGTGCTGGAACGGTTCGTTGGTTGAGCAAGCAGATTCTGCACCGGAAACAGGCTTCTGCACGGCGAACTTATGGGGAGACAGGGTAACACCGCTTGAGAGGCCGGCTGCTCATTTAAGGAAGGTTGTCGGAGAAGATCGTGGGGAAAACTCTCAGAGAGCGCGGATCTGCGCGCTATTTAAAGGAATGCGGTGCCCTGCGTGAAATGAGACTCGCCTTGAGGAGGCGCCCGGTCTAGGGGAGGAAAGAAATCTAAAATCCGGTGAACTTCTGCGTTTCTATATATCGTGATATAACTATATATTTTCTTTATTTCTGGCTCGTAATCTGATTCTCCGTTCGACCGGCCGACGGGCTGGGACGATAGAAAGGCGACGACGACGGCCAGACGAAATCTATTGGACCGCGACCAGCGCCCTCTTTACGGGTGATTCGGCTACTACGGTATACTTTGCTTTGCACCGTGACCGATAGGTGGCGCTTTGCAAGCGAGACGTCGGCAAAGAAATAAATAATTAATATTGTTAAAATAAAAATATGGAAAATATATGAAACGGGAATATATAACAAAAGAAATTAAGAAAATTAAATAAAACCCGGGATATTGAATAAATGAGAAAATCAAGAACTAAAAATTAAATAAAGAATAAAATAACGAGGGTATCGGAGCTGGAAAACAAAGGAAGCCGATGGCGGGAAAACTACTGATTAAAGAAATATATTTGTATTGGAAATGGGTGAGAGGTATCCCATAGATGAAAATGGAAAATGACAATTGACAGACTAATTAGGAAAGGGAGATAGAAATATTTTTTTTGCAAAAGTATCAAGTTACTATTTTCTTGGGGGCGCTACTCCACGGTGGCATAAAAAAAAGAACGGAATAAAAATAGGACAAATAAAAAAAAAATAAAAAAAAGCTATTGAATAGTACTAAAGGAGGGAGGATACTTAGATAAGGTAGATAGAAGGAAAAGGTAGATGAACGAAAAAGATAATTAAATATATATTTTTTTTAACTTTTGTGTAACCCTTCTTCATCCCCTTTTCCCTTCATGAAAAATGAAATTATAACTCAAGGTTGATGTGATTTAAAAGATGTGCTTTATTTTACGAAAGAGGAAAGGAAAATCAAGAAAATATTTAAGAATATTTAAATTTATAATTTACATTTTCTTAACTCTGAATGCTTTGCTTAAATCTATTGAAAATGAACAATATATATTACAATTCGCCTCGAGAGACGTCGCGGAGACTGGAAGATCCCCGAAAAATAATACGACCTTTCACCCCGGCGGGTTATGAATATTATTTCTAATCTCGCTCTTTTATGGCGAATATAAGTATTAAATATTTATGATACAGAATGCGTTTAATTTTCTTGTTCTTTTAGAAAGTAAGAACGCTTAATACTACTATCGCACCGTATTGACCGCGCCAACCTTACCGGAACCCGTGAGAATTTTCTAGAAGTTTAATATGAGTAAGATATAAGGAATTTTTTAGGGATACCTATTTCAGCGTATTAGGGAATCACACTATTATAATAAATAAGGTACCTATTAGGTATTTTTTTTATATATGAGGTAGGTCACACCCTTTCCGAAAGACCCCTAAACCAAACTTGGTCTACCTTGCGTCCAATTTGTGCAGCCGGTTTTATATATAGAATTTAATTATTTTTAAATAAAAGAAATAGAGAAAGTGGAAGAACCAAGAACAGAAAGATATGCAAAAAAAAATGATGCGAGCCCCAACCGGGTTGTACCGCGCTACCTCTCTTATATAATGAAAATGTATTGACTACTTTTCTAGAAAAATAAATACTTATATGGCCCTGCGGCCTGGCAAAAATTACAAAAGAATATGAAAGTATTCTGATATATTGAAGGAGCCGACCTTCGCGTTTTGAGGTTCTATATTACTCCTTAAAGTATTTGTATTATGAGAAATTGACACGGACTCGTGATGTCCTCGCGATTATAAAGGAAAAAAAATAACGAGAACTAATTATATAAAAAAAGATGAAAATGACATATACTATGAGAATAATCCCCAAAAGAAATAAAGAGAAAAAAATGAAATCCTTAAAAAATAACCAAAGAAAGAAGAAGAACCAACAAAAAAAAACCAGTCCCCAAACCGACGGTGCGTCTCTGTAATGACGGAAATCACACTATAGTTTCTGGAGACATGAGCTAATTATTATCTATATATAATTAAATTCCTACCTTGGAACTACTGAGCACTGATTCTAACACATTTAAAATTCTTTTCAATCGGCAAGACTAGAGTGACTCGACGTAGGGTTTCTTCTATCTGCGATGACGGCCCGGGACGCGCCGTCCCGGACCGCCTCCAACCCAAAAAGTGATGACCGGTGAGTATATTTCTTTGTCCGGCTCGCAACTATCGGATATGATTTCTACCTACCTTCTAGAATGTTCCAAAATGAATTAATGCGTAGAGCGCGTCTCAATTTATTTATAGAGAGCGTTTGGCATTCATTGTTTGAACTTTAAATTATTTTGAACTTTTATTTATTTGTGTTTAATATTATCTATTGCTTATGAGAGGAAATGACACATCGAAGATGGTTGCAACACTGGCTGTTGCAGGCGTTGTACGCGTGTTGGCGTAGCTAGAAGGTGGACTGTGTTATATCTAAGTTTCTGCATTCGCTCCACGGTTTAAAGAATTAATATACAGGTATATCGTTATTCGTTGTTTGCCAATAGCAGTTGACAGCTCCAAAGTGATCAAATGCATAGACACTTGGTCAATACCAATGTCGTTTAAGATTTTTGAGGGCCTTCCAAGCGGTAGTCCTCTGTCTAGCACTCCAGGTTGTAGCACTCTTTATCCTTGAGGTGTTTAAAGCCTTTTCCCTAAAAGCGTGTTGAATCTTGTGAAAAGCCACAACTAGCGTATTGCCAAAATTTTAATACAATCTATATAATAAATATAAGTCGGGTTTTAAGTATATTACCTAATAACTCTCGAGCGGCTGGCCCGATTTGGATGATTCTCTTTTTGTTTTGTACATAATCATTTCGGTCTTACTATAGGCAATATAAATACGGAAAATCTCTCGGAAAAGTAAGAAATATGAACGACCGAAAATTATTTTAGTACCGACCTTGATCATACATGGCGTTGTTTGACAAGAATAAAAATTCTAAAAAGATGGCCGCACGGCGCGAAAACTTACATTTGACAGTTAAGTTGGATTTTACGATTTTTTTATTGCGTTTTCGTGATTCTGAAGGTAAAACAATTGAATTAAATGAATTTGTGTAAGTTGTGTAATTCGTGAATGTTTTTCCAGGTTTTGCAATCATTTTTCACAGTTATGCCCCTGCGTAGACGCTCGAATCTCAGCAAGGTGACCGCTCGAGCAAGACAACAGAGAGAGGTTCGAGCAACCGATGAGCATCGCCAAGAATTGAATGAATCGGCACGGATCCGTAATGTTGCAGTGCGAATACGATTGAATTTGAAACAAAACACATACAGAGAGGCATTCTATTATGATCTGGCGATACAATACAGCGATTATGAATTCGTGCAAATTGGAGAAATGGACCATTTGTGCCAATATTGCAATGCCTTGAAGTACCGCCACGAACCACTCGGTTTGTGTTGCGCAGGGGGTAAAATGAGATTGACACTATTAGTTTCACAACCTGAACCATTAGGATCGTTGGTGTCTGGAAATGCACCAGATTTTAGGCATTTTCTGTCGTACATACAATATTACAATAATTGCTTCTAAATGACTACATTTGGTGCAACACATATTGTTCGCGACAATGTTATGCTCACAGTAAGGGTAATTGCTGCACACTTATATACAAATGATTTAAATAATGATCACTTTGAGGGAACATACTTAGCGCCATAAAATTTGTGATTGTAGATTCAATGCCAATTTTTCCATAAGCTGGGTTCGCTGTTGCCAGTGCCAGATGCAGAACATAAATTTCTGCAAATCATTTTCATATGTAAGTCACGCCAAGAAAGGCAGAAACGATGTGTTTACAATCCAAAGACAAAGCAACATATTATTCAGCAGCTGCAGACATTTTTTCATGACAGTAATGCGTTGGTGACATTATTTAAAACTGTACTTGAGCGAATACCCACTGATAACCATTAAATCGTTATTAAAGTAGACAAAACTTTAGCTGGGGAATATGCTTCGCAATTTGAATCAACCACGATTGTGCAACGGAACTCGGCTGGCTGTGAAGAAATTAATGCTAAACGTTATCGAAGCGATGATTCTGAAAGGGAAGTACAAGGGAGAAGATGTGTTCATTCCACGAAGCAATGATTACTACCGACTTGCTATTTGACTTTAAACGACTACAGTTTCCCGTACGACTTGCATTCGTATGACGGTCAACAAATCGCAAGGACAATCACTGACTTTCTGTGGAATAAATTTGGAAAATACGTGCTTCTCGCACGGCCAATTATACGTCGCCTATTCGCGAGTAAAAAAACCGTCATCTGTCTATTTATTTGCGCCAGAAAATAAAAAGAAAAACATTGTGTATCATAGAGCACTGAATTAAAATACATTCAATTCGATTTGAAATAAATTCACTTTGTTTTAGCCAAAATCTAAAGAAAAAAGATATAAATGGAGTCAAACCAAATTGTACTATTTACACATTTTTCTCTTCCATTTCGAATACAACGAGCACAACGAATCCACAAAAGGTCGATACTTTGAATTTGTGATTCCAATGATGCTGAGTATGCTACTTCCAACGAAGAATTTAAACAAACAATGCAAATGCCAAAAACTGTCAATGAAAATTACCTAAGTTAAAACCATCATTACATTACATTACATTTTCGTCATGTCCAATTGACGGCTAAAGACCGCTCTTGGACGTGTCAAAATAATTGGGTTATGTAGTAAGTTTCGTTACTACTCTTTACTGAACATACACAGTTAGTCAAGAATTAACTACTAGATTGTCAAACTATAAATATAAATAATCCAAATAGAATCTTAATATTTGAAGCAGTTAGTGATTCGAACAGATACGTAGTAAAATTATTTATCGTAATATTCAAATTGTCAGTAAAATGTTAAATAATCAAATTAAATCTACGTTATGCATTTTAAACTAAAAGTACAGATATAAGACCATATAAAATAATCAGACAATAAGGCTCTACTTTTTTAAGTAATTTAAATGGGCACAATATTTGAAAAATCATGGCCCTCAAATTCGGCCAAATTATAGAAAGGGTGACCTATCAGCATCTCCTTGATGTTTTTTTTTAAATTTTATGTCCTCCAGCTGTTTAAATTTTGTAGGGAGTAGATTATAGAATTTAATGCTAAGGTACAAGTAGCTTTTCTGTACTTTTGCCAGTCGTATTCGGGGTACGCATAAAAGGGAGTTACCGCGGGTATGATGCGAGTGAATGTCTGCATTAATTGGTGTTTCTGTTAGGTGCTGTCTAGCATACATTAAACATTGGTATATGAACGCCGAATACATAGTCATTACCCTTGCCTTGATGAAATATTCTTTGCATGAGGTCCTAGTCGTTACCTGATACATGCTGCGCAGTGCTCTCTTTTGCAAAATAGTAGCCCATAAGTCATTAATGAGTTAAAATACGCAAAGTATACTGATTTGGCTGCCGTAATGAATATAGTCAACATTGGCAGGTCTTAAGCGAAAAGGAATTATTTTTGATTTTGTAATATTTAGACGTAATTCATTAGAATTAAACCAAATCAAGAGTTGATCAATCGTATACCTAATTCTATTTATTAATGATTCCTTATTTTGGTCACAGAAGATAAGAGATGTGTCATCTGCAAACAGTGTAATGTCATCATTCTCGGATGACACACATACCGGCAAGTCATTGGTGTACACTAAAAATAAAAATGGACCTAGAATGGAACCTTGAGGTACACCCTTTGTTACCAGAATCGGGGATCGGTTGGCTTCTTGTTCCATTTACTTCTGTCGTTTGATACCTATTTTGCAGGTATGTTTGAATTAGATTTAGCCCTTTGTCTCTGATACCATAGTGTTCTAATTTATTCAGTAGAATATTGTGGTTAACGCAGTCAAATGCTTTTGATAGGTCACAAAATAGACCAACAACTGTTTTTGAACTATCCAGCCCATTCAATAACTCATGCAGTAGTCTCAATGTAGCATTAACAGTCGATAATCCTGCCCGAAAACCATACTGTTTACTGTTAAACGAACAAACTGCCAAACGCCACAAACTGATCTACTGCCAAACGAACAAATTCGTGGCGAGACGAAGTTCGCCAGGTTCCGCTAGTTTCTAATATATGTAGATATTGCACTACCTACCCTGCGAATAGGAATGACAGATTATCAGTATTAGGCTTTTCTCCCTATTTATTTATTTTTACTTTTAATCCCTGCTTTATAAATAAATTTGCTTTTGTTATTATTATTTTTTATGTTGTCGCTGACTGTACCCCTGGTAGGGCAAGTCGAAACAAATGATCATAGCGACGAAATGGGAATAATCGTGTCGACCGGTGGCATTATGAAAAGTGTTTCCTTTTATGTTTCCGCCGACACGGCGCGAAAGGCAATTGGGCGCCACGAAAGCAACCCAATCGTGCCCTTATATTTTTCTTCTGTATTATTTTCATTACTCACGTGATGCGGATTTACTTACACAGAAATCTAAGGATGGACATTTTACAATAGACGAATTTTGATCAATAATTATCAAAAGTACTTAATTATGACCCAGTAAGGGCGCGAGGCGCGAGTGTGCGCCCGCTGGTTGATTGACTTGGTTATCTCACGGTAAGGCGTTGGTCTCTTACGGGCGAGGGGCGTATTTAGACAGTGGACTGTTTTCGTCCCAAGTCTTCTACGCTCACTTCACGGTAGATAGAATGATAAAATATCGATAGAACTTCCTGAGGTGACGTGTTCACCCGTTGTAGCCAAATTGTTCAGAAATCATATGAAAATAAGTACGATTATTTCGAGCAAGGCGAAAGTCACTTGAAATATTAGTTCCTTCGATATCGCAGTCGTCCATCCGAGTAACGCGATACGTACTGTGGAGTGTGGCATGACCCAGATGCTCAAAAAGACGACTCGGTAGCAACCGGCAAGTCGACGTGACTGTCGCCGCTCGACTTCATCCAAGCAAATAATAAATGAAGCTGCCTTCCGAGGAGCAAATGCTATTCCTCGCATTTCCCGGGTGCTGATATCTGCATATAGAGCCAATCCATATGCTCTTTCCCTTTTAGCGAGCTAACATAAAACGATGGAATTTCATTACTAATATTCTTCCTATAAGTGAGCTTTTAAACCTAGAACGGTAAGTCTAGTGGAAAACATGATGCAATTTTCAATTTCAAACATCTCTATAATTATGTACATGGATTACTGTGTAGATCGTTCCAGTGTAGAACTTGCTACGACTTATTTCTAAACGTTTTCTGGCATCCACTGCTTGATATGGAAAACGTCTTAAAAATATAAGATCCATAATTTAAATATTTGTGTCGCGTTGTCATTAGACGTATACAGCTGAAGTCGGCATAAAATAATATTGTCTACTCTGAGAATTAAAATAAAACAAGGGCTCTTAAAATACGATCTTCCTGACTAAAATAATGGCCAAAGAAGGACAGTATTCCGATTAAACGTGTCACCATGATTGTTAATCTACGTGGTATAATGGTGAATGACCATTCCCGGCGTTGTAAAACGTTCTTACCGTCTTCATAATTCTGGCAGTATTAGATTTATACAGTGCATCTCTGCATTAAACTGACTGCCTTTACATAAAAAAAATATAATCCTTAAATTTAAATGTTAAATACATTACACTTTCATTAAAATAATCAATTAGACGCATATTTATTTTATGAACCATATATATAATATCACAGGATGAGTTTTGGTCTATGTTTATATTAAATTTTAAATCCTTGAATTTAAATGTTAAATACAACACACTTTCATTACATACACGTGAATGTTTTGTGTTTTTTATCACTGCCTGAGCTGCCGTACTTCACCGCAGACCTATTTTTTAAACTTTGTATTGTGCATAGGTTAGTAGAGGGTAAATACGTAGAATGAGGCTATACGCATAATAAAATATGATTCCCTGTGATTTTATTGTTGAATAATGCTCACTATGTAAATTGCGAAAACTATTGTATTAATCTTTTTGATGTAGAGATTGGGAAGGAGGAGTGATATTATGTAATATCATTTTCTCATAGGTGATGTAAATTATTTTATCTGGTATAAAATAAGGCTTGTAATTACTTTATCCAGCTAGCATGTACTACGCGGAGGTCAGCATCGCCACCCTTTAACCCTAGAAAATCGCAATCGAAATCGAAATCGATATTGACTTCACTTGACTTTTTGACTTGTTCGCCTTGTTCGACTTTTTCGTCTTTTCCGACTATTTCGACTTTTCGACTTTTTTACTTTTTCGTTTTTTTTTTACTTTTTAGACTTTTATGGCTTTTTAGACTTCTTTGACTTTTTCGTCTTTTCCGACTTTTTAGACTTTTTCGACTAATTCGACTTTTTCGACTTTTTTGACTTTTTCCGCTTTTTGTAACTTTTTTGACTTTTTTTTACTTGTTTGACTTTATTGACTTTTCCGACTTTACCGACTTTTTCGACGTTTTCGACTTTTCGACTTTATTAACTTTTTCGACTTTTTTGTGTTTGACTTTTTCGACTTTTTCGATTTTTTTACTTTTTTGTTTTTTTTAGTTTTTTTTTATTATTTTTTTTACTTTTTAGACTTCTATGGCTTTTAAGACTTCTTTGACTTTTTCGTCTTTTCCGACTTTTTAGACTTTTTTGACTACTTCGACTTTTTAGACTTTTTCCGTTTTTTGTAACTTTTTTGACATTTTTTTACTTTTTTGACTTTATTGACTTTTCCGACTTTACCGACTTTTTCGACGTTTTCGACTTTTCGACTTTTTCAACTTTTTCGACTTTTTTGTGTCGTCTGACTTTTTTGACTTTTTCGCCCTGTTCAACTTTTTCGGCTTTTTCGACTTTTTTACTATTTTGACATGTTTGAATTTTTGACTTTTCGATTTTTCGAAATTTTTGCACAATCGCACGGAATGAATAACATATGGATGGCGAAGCTGTCAAACAATAGGATCGCCGCGAACGCCATCTATTGAAGGTGGCCAATTTCCCAAAATGACCAATTTCGATTTTTTCGATTTTCAGTTGTTTCTCTGAGGTACTTAAATATTTTTTTTTAAACAACCCCTGAATCAAGGCAAACAAAACAAAATAAAAATAATTCAAATCGGTCGATTCATTTCCGAGATCTTGCGAGACTAACGCACGGCGATTTATTTTTATATACATATAGATAGATAGATAGATATCGGAGGGCGTATAAATGCGGTAAAGGTAATAGCACTTGAGAAAAAGAAGCCATTTATAGTCGACTTTAAATACTCGATTACTCATACAGTACGAAAATGAAAACGATGGCATCCTAGGTCAAGACCAAGTTTTGAATGAACTAAGACATTGGTATTGGAATACTACGAATTTGACAGGCAGTGTCAAAAACCACTACAGATAAAATAGCGAAGCTGATTCGGTGAACGATGGCTAAACTTCCCAGCGTCAGACTTCAAAAACGTTTCAGAGCATTTACCAAAACACGCTTGGAAATTTTCTTTTGGTGTCAATTTTCCATTGGTGAAAGTCACTATTGGCGGTGGCGAGAAAAAAACATACTGTGCCTTTTACACTTGAATGAATGCAAGATCCTCTCACTTACAAATTACACACTCACTGTCTACATACTCTACTATGTTGGCATTGAAAGGATGATCGCCCCCGAGGTGCAAACAATATGTTCTTATATAACGGCACCAATCTTCATTGAACTAATAATAAGCTAAGAAGAGCTCGCAAAACAAGCGCAGTGCTTAGTACAACTTGGGTTGTCGACTACAACGGGCGAGCCCGTCACCCCAGGAAGTTTTAACGATTAGTCGTTCTATCTCCCTGGAGTGAACGTAGAAGACTTGGGACAAAAACAGTCCACCATCTAGCTACGTCACAAGCCCGTAAGAGGCCAACGCCTTAACCGCGAGATAGCCAGGAATTTTACCTGGCGGGCCAACACTCACACCCTTACTTCCAATTGTGACCACATTACTCCGGTCTCTCGATTGGTTCCGAGTTCGAGGTCGCTTGCGCGGTCCTCTCCCTTACGAAGCGGTGAAACGGTGTATACCGAATCTATCGCGGACCACAGCGTCCTTTGCCCGGCTGTTCACCCAGGATCGGGTGGCCGATGGTCGTTTCGAGAGCAGTCGCCGTAAGGTCCGCAACCACCCCCGCTCTATAGGAAACAGTACTGCTTCCAGACTCCCCCGACTGTTAGTCAGAGTGCACAGTCGTTTGGCTTACGCCGCACGGTGCTCAGACCGTCCAGGAGCGCCAGAAGTTTGATTTCCAGGGGAGACTGACCAAGGCCAGAGTCCTACCCAGGCTCGCACTTCATGCGTGGAGGCCGTCGGATGGGTGAGTGTGAGCAACCCTGAAGAGAATGGGTCTTCGTGGCCAACTCAGCAAGGGCTATTAACTCCCAAACAGTGCTTAGTACAGTCAGACATATTAAGTAGCACTTCATAACACTGATATAAGGGTCTGGTATGCTAGTAGAAATTAATAAAAAGGCTTTACATTCCATCCATAAAGAAATATCACCCCGTGAAGGACCTTCGCAACATTAATAATTGAAGCTGGAAATTCTAATGGTATATGGATTATTTTCGATATAACCAAAACATTTCTATATTTACTTTAAAAAACTCGATTATGTTCAAAACGACCGTACAAACGTACTATACAAGTGGAGATACGACTTTTGTGGGCCACATCCACCAAAACGCTGAGCCCTTTACATAATTTGGGATTAAAATATTGTAATTCCGTTTCAAATACTAGCGCCAGACCGCCAATCCTAGCGACGTATAATTGCCCTCTGCTGTCATCCACGAACAATGATACGAAAATATACGGCAATATGTGCTAGTGACGTCTGCAATACAACCGCGTTTGGATGACAGATTTAATTTCACTGAGCGTAATATGGCAATAGATACTCTACCGAGTTCGACGTTACTCATAAAGGAGTTCGTTGATTATTTACCGTCTGAAAATTAAAACGGTCCCACGGTCCCTAGAATTTTGTTTTTCCTACTTATGTATGTATTTTATTAAACAGAATGACTAGTTAAATATTATCCGTAGCAAATAGAGTTATAAAAAGGAACAACAAATGTATATAATATTTATTTTTATAATAGGAGATTTTTACCATTACATGAAATTATTCTAAACCATATTAAATAATTATTTATGTGACTAAGGAAATGTTTCACTAGATGACAGTTTGATGCAAGAATGTGGGCGACGCACAGCGACGAGGACAAGAAAATGTCTGCAAACGTCGGCAAACTGGAAATTCATAAACACGAATGGAAATTGGGGATATGGATATTCAATAAATCATATTAAATTAAAAAAATACGTGTGGCACTCGGGGACTGCCGCGGTAAAGCTATTGCATAGCATTTTTAACAACTTATGCAACTATAATTATTTATTTATTTTATTTATTTTATTTTTTCTGATATCAGATAACTGCACTCTATCGGAAAACGTTGAAATTATTCCGAATCATTTGCGGCTGCGGAAGCAAATGATTCGGAATAATTTAAACGTCGCGCACGAATTTTTTATTCGATAAAGCAAAAAAAACGGATTATTCGAAAAAAATCGTAGATAAAAAGATAGATAATTAAATTATCTTTAAAATGGTGCAGGTTTCATAATAATACGCCAGACAGTATTTGCGTAGTAGTCGTTTTTGTGTTCGGGTAGACCTAATTTCACAAATTAATTACACTATGTAATATAAACAAAATCTAAAATATTCAAGGCTGAGAATATTAGGAAAATGTTCTTGTTTAACATATATTTTTTTTGAATCGTAAGCAGTACTCGTTTAGACGTAATTATCAGTTTCAAATCATTGATTTTCGTTAAGAAATTTCTTCATTCGGTCGCCGTGCTGGCCTACTAGGCCCGCGATAAAAGCTATGCAATAGCTTAAAAACCATTTAATAATATTATCAAGATCTCTCTATAAAAATCGTGTAGATAAATAAATGCCGTTATAAAACCGCAAACGATTTAACCTAAGTAGGTAATAAGTGAAACGCATTCAAAATATTAGGTGCCTATCGATTTTTTTCATTTATTTATTAAGGTTTCATTAAATACACGCGGGAACCACTGTATGTGGTTAAAATGCATATAATTTATTATCCGCTGAGCTTGATAAAGCAAGAGCACGTCCTTTTTATACGTTGACAAAGCATTTTGTGCTTCGAAATTTCGCAGTCCATTTGTTAATTTCAATATAGATTCCACAGCCCAATCTCCTCTTGATCACAACGAATCGCCGAAAATTTAATACAGTTAATTGGGTTGCCGCTGCGTCTCTTACCCTCCATCTATTCAATTTGCTAAGGTCGCAATTAGTTTTGAAACGTCTACCGATGTTAAACAATTAGCCAAAATGTCGAAATATCAATTGGCGAAATTGATTTAAGAATACTAAAGGCAATTTATCACTAGCTCAATTGAGTCATTGAAATATGTAAAGTAGGCTGTTGTACCTTGTAGATCTTTTTAAATATTTCTTTTCATTAATTGGATTTTATACTATTTAAATTTTTATTGGTGTTGTTTAGAATAAGAATATTTATGTCTGTTTATTAACTAATGGATTTTTATTATAATCATAACATATCATAGAAATAAAAAAAATACTCTTCGTGTATGTAGGATCATTCTACCGTTATATAGGATCATTCCCTTTAATTGCAGTTAAATTAAAAAAAAATATTACAAATATATTAAAATTAAATATCATATAAATAGTGTTTACGTCTAAATCATTATTTATTGGAGGTTAGAAATGATTACAAAGTATGTACATCTGAAAAAGTCAATCACTTTTTTCTATTATCTGTTTAATAGCTTTTGCGCCAACCGGGGCCATTTTATTTTCTTTAATACTTTAAAATATATTAATCCTATGACAATAAATAAAAACTAGCAGTAAACTAATACGTTTAAGTACTTCCTTTTTGACAGTGCTTTGCCATATCATTAGACGCACTTTTCAATGGTTTATAATTTTTGAACAATAACTTGATAACTGTCAGTAGTCGGTGTTGTTTCTTTTAATGAATATGTATAAAAAAATATTTTCACTAATTGATAATATCAGTTTTATAATTCAATATCATTTTTATAATTAGGGTGAGTGAAGTCAGGGTTTATAAAAATTTTACTAAATAAAACTTTTTTTTTTAGCAATTTAATAGCAAGAAGATTAATAAATTTAGTTACTGCCAAACCCGAGACAAGACTCGCTGATATATTTACTTTTAAAACAATTACCCAACTACAGTGATATAAAAAAAGGAAAAAATATTTATTTTAGTTTGTAAAAATATTTCCTATGTGTAAAATAATTGATTTAGCGATTTATTAGACAGAAAAGTGTATAACTATATAAATTAGTATAAGCCACGTAACCTTTATCGTTCTTTGCTATAATAATAGCAATGAGAAACAATCGATGAGTATTGAAAAGACATGTAAAAAAGTATTATATCTAAAAGTAAAAACTATTAATATGATCAGGGATTGTTTGTTTTATTCTCTGGTACATAATTATCGAATACTTAAAAACGGTTTTTAGGTACAATAGGAAATATTTTTATATGGTACAAAATTTTGCATTACAAAAAATAAACCGGTTTGTATTATTTATATACATCACTAAAATATATAGTCTAATTATGATAAATAATCGAAATAATTATAGGTTCTAAATAATTCTACAAAAAATGGTAGATTTAGTACACTGCCGTAATCTTTTTGCTTGAAAACAACTTCAGTGGAATAGTTTTCAGCAAAGTTTTTACTAAACCATTTATTATTAAAATTTGTTTTAATTATATTTTAGAATTCCATTTTAAAACCTACGACCATGCAATAATCAATTATGTAACCCTGTCAATTATGTAAATTTTTTTGGTCGTGAGAAATGAACTTCGAGATTCTATCGATGATGTAAGCATAACAAAATGCTAGTTTAGTACAGTTAGCAACGGACGATGGTCTATTTTAAGAAAATACACGCGACTTTGCACCGAAACCTTTGGACCATAAGATATAAAACTATATTTATGGACAACCAAAATGTTTGATGGCAGTCTTTCTCAAGAAGTTTTCACGTAAAAATTGGAACCAAAATTCTTATTTCTAAATAAAAAAAAAGTTTCTTGTGCATTATAATATGATAAAGCAATTTTTTCTAATTTTTATGAATATTTATATATTGTCTTTATAATAATAACATTGCTCTCAATATTTATCATATTGCATATAACTACTATAAGCCAATAATACTAGGACATTTATAAAGTGTTGTTACGTATACTATTGAAAATACTACAGACTCCCTTGTGAAGCAGAAATAGATACAGGTTGAGGTTGATACGAGAAAACTTCTCAGGATTTATAGCCGTTGTGGTTTGGATTCAAGCCACCTATTTCAATGAAACACGTTTTACACACTTACGTATTTTTTAACACTTACGTATTTTTTAGAGATTATTAAGACACAAGTACCTTGACGTCTTCTCACATCTTTTTACTGCTTTACTTAATACCATCGATTATATACCGCATTAGATTGCTGAATGTCATCCTATAAATTGGCAACTAGGATTTCACTACGTAATGCAACGTGTAGTTGGCAGTCATGTTCTTAAAAAAAATACTAATCTTCTATTATGTATGTCAACGATGTATGTCAACGATTATGTGATATGACACTTGAAGGTAAAGGAGCCATAATCTCATTTGCAGATGACACCGCTGTCATAATTGAGGCAGATACTTGGGATGAAGCTTTTACAGACGCGCAATGCTCCCTGAACAGTATTAAAACATGGCTTGATCGACATATATTGACACTCAATATCTCGAAGACGAAGTACCTAGCATTTTCACTCAGACCCAACCTAACCTCCAACGTATTACCCTTAAAAATTCACCAATTTAACTGCAGTGTATCTTCAACCCAGAATAATTGCAAATGTGAGCATATAAACATTGAAAAAAAAAATAGATATTTAGGCATAGAAATAGATTCCAAACTAAATTGGGAATTCCAAATAAAATCGCTTACGGCGCGAACAAGGAAATTACTGTACGTGTTCCGCGAACTTAGGAATGTACTGAGTAAAGAAACACTGCGAATGGTGTATATGGCTCTTGGTCAAAGTATATGGGTGCATGGAATTATAGCGTGGGGCTCATGTACAAAAACAACAATGGACCGACTATTAAAAGCACAAAAGTTACTAATAAGAGTCATAAACAAAAAGCCTCCTCGGTACAGTTCAAACCAGCTCTTTGCGGAGTTTAAGGTTTTGGATATCTGCCAGCTATTTATTAAGCAGTGCCTTGTAAGCTTTCACAAAACTAAAGAGTACAGAGCAAGAAGTCAACAATTGTACTTAACGAGAAATGCTGGTAAGGAATTTTTCACAATTCCAAAGGTTAAAAGCACATTTGACCGAAGACAATGTTTTTTTATCGCCCCGAAAGTTTATAACTCACTATGTGAAACCACGAAAAACGTGAAAAATTATGTAACTTTTAAAGGTAAAGTAAAAAACTGGCTTCTAGATATTGGGCGTTCAAAAACTAAAGACCATATTAATACTGTAGGGTGAATATTTAAAAAAATATGTATTTGTAAAATTGTGCAATATTACATATCATTTTCTTAAACATATATACTAGAATGTAGTGTTTATTCATATATTTGTATATATTATTACTTATTTTCCACTTAAATTTATTGTATATAATGTAAAGTTTACTTTATTTTTAGCCCTTAATTGCATACATATATATTTATTTTTTTCTACTTTAAATTTTACTTTAATTTGTGTAAACAACACATTTGTTAGATTTAGAAATATTTAAAATTGATCACCTTCGTCAGTTCGCGAGATACAAAAATACAGTTGGTATAACACAGCACAGCCAGAGACAGACCTTCTAGGTCTAGTTGGTTGTGCGATTTCGCCTCATTCGGATATGCTAGCATATTTATATCCATAGAGCTATGTTTTTCGCTATTATAATGTTTGTTCTTAATTATTCCTCATGTACAACAGTATGCATGTCCTTGTATTTTTTTGTTCTTGTACGTTATAAATAAATAAATAAATAAAATAAATAAATAAAATTATTATATCCAATAAGGTTATTTTCGTAGAATAACAATATGGCTGCGTATTGTAGCTTTAAACACGTCTATAACGCTATAAAATATTATATTATAACAAACGAATTTTCAAAAAAAACCTTTTATTATTATAATATTATTTACGTAAATATGCACATTTTTAATTTGGTATACAGGTTTTATTATGTAATAATAACGCACTTTAAAGTTTAGATAGACTAAAAGTTAGCATTCTATATCTGCAAATTATTTCTGTAATGTATTTCTGTATCCGTCTATATAAAAAATGCGATTAATGGCACTAACAACTGAATGTTATTATTGTTATCATTGGTTAAATTATTGGGTTTATATAAGCAATCAGTCCTTTATCAAAAAAGCATATTATTATAGATGGCAATATACTCGTAAATTGCTGTTAGTTTGGCCGTCATTGCTATCTGCGTTTCGCCGTTTCAGTAGGATTGCCCAATCGCACTATGTAGTTGAGCAATTAAATACGAGACGTGCGCACGCAACCGGCCAACCGGCGGAGTCACTGGTCGTAGTCTATTTATTTTTATTATTGTTTTAAAATGGTAGGAATTTAAATCGTCCTACCTTAATCAGGCTTAATTGATAGGGCGGTTTCCAGAATCAATCTATTATATATATTTTCCAATAAATCTCCTCAATTCAGAATGCGTACAATGCGTAAGTCCATTGACTGGAAAAAGTTGTTGAGATTTCATTTTCTTTGCTTGATTTTTGATAAGACATTGATTTTTAAATAAATGTTAGTATTTATGTAAATACGTAATTAATATAAATAGTTACACTTTATAAGGATATATATTTTTAAAATGTTATAATTACGAAATTCTTCGCGGATTACTTATTATTATTTTTATTTGTTGTGTGGGGCTTCTCTAAGGTCTTTATGAGCCTTGTAACACTGCGACCATTGCCGATCTATTGTGTTCGCCACCTACTATAGTTCTGCGCTAAGCCTATTGTCATTTAAGAACCGCAACAGGCTTTTGGCGCCAGATTGTTTTACCTCCTGAGGTTGGAGGTAATGACCACCCAAGTGGATGTATCTTTTACGCATCAGCGGGCCACACCCGCACATAAGGTGCAGAGCAGTTTTCTCTGCCCCTAGGCAGAACCTGCACATCTTTGTGTCTCGGAGCTTGAGGTTGTACATGTGTTTGTTGAGGCCACAATGCCCCGTGAGCGACCTCACCAGTATGCATAGATTGTTCCTATTTAGCAATAAGGCCTCACGGGCCGTCTTAGCGTCGTAGACCTTAATTAGCGCTTTGGATTGATTCAACCCTGGCGTGTTGCTCCAGTGGCTGACGGATTGTTCTAAACATATTTGTTTGAGAATTAGGTTTGCAAGGCTTTTTGGTACGCCACAGCAAGGTTCAGGGCCGTATAACGTTCCCTTTGCTCCCGTCTTAGCAAGTTCGTCAGCTTTTTCATTTCCCTCGATTCCTGCATGGCCGGGAATCCATCTCAGAATTACCCTGTTCTTTACGGCCAGGGAATTCACTAGTGCTACGCAGTTTTGCACTAGCTTTGAATTAATAGTATTCGAGGCTAGTGCCATAAGGGCTGCCTTGCTATCCGAGTGGATATAGATACGGTGGTTGGCGTAGTTCTTATGGAGGTTGATATCAGCACATTCAATAATGGCGTATACCTCCGCTTGGAATATGGAGGCGTATTTCCCCAAGTTTACACTTCTTTCGAAGTTTGGTCGCTCTCCATATATACCGCAGCCTACGTCGAGTGCCGATTTGGACCCATCAGTATACCATTTAAGGCTGCCGGCCTCCCAGTGCAGTTGGCTTTTTAGCCAGTCGTCTCTGGGCGGCAGTTCCACTGTAAAAAGTTTTCCAAAGTTTAGGAGTGGAAGCATGGTGTCTGATACCATGTTGAGGGTTGGAGTTTCACTGACTGAGTCAAGAACTGATCTTAGTGCTTGTGAGATCCAGTTTACCTTCTCTCGGGCACATAGCCTGTATATGCTGGCTTTCGCCACCTTTTGCAAGTGAATGTTTAGTGGAGGTAAGTGCATCTAGAGCTGCTCCAGGAGTGGAGAACATTGCGCCAGTTGTCATGAGGCACGCCGTCCTTTGGATATTGTTTAGTTTGGTAATCACAGTTTTCTGGTTGGCTTTGTTGCACCATACCACCGAGGCGTACGATATTATCGGCCTCACAATGGCTGTGTTTAGCCAGTGAGAGATCTTGGGGTTAAGGCCCCAGTTTTTCCCTGCCAGTCTTCTGCTTATACCCAAAGCACTTTTAGATTTTTGAATTGTTTTGTCTAGGTGGCTGTTCCAGGTGAGTCTCTGGTCGAGCATGACTCCCAGATACTTTACTTCCTCGGAGAAAGGAATCTGCCTGTGGTTTAGAATTGGCATTTTAGTCCACCTATTTGGCGTTTGTTGGTAAATGGCATGAGGACGGTCTTATCGGCGTTAACCGATAATTCGTTCTCTCTGCACCAATTACTAACGATTGTTAACGCTTTTGCATCATGTGTGAGATCGTGTTTTGGCAGAAGCCCCGGACAATGACTTTCTGGTCATCAGCATAGCCCTATACTATAATATAGTTGTCAATACTATAATATTATAATAATTACCAATACTATAATATAGTTGAAGAATACTATAATAAATTTATTTAAAAAATATGCATTTTTCTTTTGCATAATAACTCTGAAATTTTTGAAATTAAGGGTCTTAGTCAAAATGACCTTTGGGTAGTACTCGTGCGAAAAAGTTAAATATGTACAATTTTAGGCTAATAAAACCTTACACTTTTATCTAACTATTGATATAATACTGTAGTTAAAATATTTGTAATGATTTTATTTTGTTTATGAGACACGATATTTCAGATGATATCTCTGCTTGATGATTTGAAAGAAAGTTTGAGCTACGTCGGATGTACTGAAGGGCTGACACCTCGACGCCCGAGTATCTCGCCATCAGCTCGCTCCACACCAAACCGCCAGAAGTCCGGAACACGAACCTGTGCAGTCTGCTAGATTATCAGACCGCCAGCAATGCAGCACATAAGTAATTCGTTGCAGGAAATGCCATTTACACTGTATGTCTACATTGCCGATCACCATAAGGCGCCTTTCCCATCGGGCGCGTCGAGAGAGACCAGCCGCAAAGCGCGCAGCCTTGCGACACCACACACAGAAAGCCGGGCCAATGGGCTCGGCTAACGAGAAGAACCGTTAAAGGGGAATTGACTAGCGGAAGACGTCACGGGCTTGGAAAGCTCGTCGACCAAACCACTAAAGCAGCAATAAAAAAAATGGAGGCATAAACCGTTGTTTGGAATAATAATTGGCTACTCCCTGGGGAAACACCCTACAATGTAATACTGTCTTCAACATATTAAAATCTAAAGCAATTTGGCATATCAATCGCAGTAACAGTGGGTATGTGACGTGCGCCCTATTATACGTATCTACATATTATACGATATAGGGAGAATCGTACGAAATGCAAATGAAGTTTCGCAACTGCATGAAATGTCTGAAAGCCTGATATTACTTTACTACATAACAATGATATTGCCGCAGCGTCCCGGATTTGTGTGGTATGTAACCGCATCAAAGCACCTCACATAACCTCAAGCTTGCAATACATGTCTCATCATACTAGATAAAGAGAATGCAATGCAATTAATTCCAAGGATATAAATAAAATTATATTCATTTTTTCCTGGAGGTTTGGCGTTTGATTCTGAATCTAATATTAAGTATGTATATATATATATATATATATATATATATATATATATATATATATATATATATATATATATATATATATATATATATATATATATACATATATATATATATATATATATATATATATATATATATATATATATATATATATATATATATATATATATATATATATATATATATATATATATATATATATATATATATATATATATATATATATATATATATATATATATATATATATATATATATATATATATATATATATATATATATATATATATATATATATATATATTTGATAAGGTTTGTAAAGAAATCCGTTTATAGGATGATATTTTTAAGTAAAATAAAATTAGTAAAAGCTACTTAAAAAGTAGCGAAGGAAATCCCAGCTTGTATTGGGAAATGCTTATGTTTGAATGAGATATACTTACGGATGTGCACGACTTTCGACTGTGCAATGTAAGTTTAAAGGTCCTTTTGCAGTCGACTAACGACCACTATTCATCCATATATCTCAAAAATCAAGCTAATCCTTTTGCAACACAAAATGCCTCCAATTGAGACGAATTAAAGCGAAAAAATAAAAAATTAAACAAATTGATCACTTCGGCAAAGCCGCGAAATAAATGAAAGTGATATATCGAAATAATTCATTTCGAATGCTACCAACATTTAAAATATGATACAATTAGGCTGAGTTTGTTATAAACGAGCCATTAAATCGAAATAAAAATGAAAAAAACTCCATATGCTTAATGAAATGAAAGAAGTAACTTCAATCTTAATTTCTGTCATAGAAGTTTATAAAAAAGACTGTATAATGTTATCAAAATACGGTAAACCAGTATAAAATTGTATAATATTAAAAAATATGTAAAGAAACATTGTAGAAAACGGTATATTATTTTATATTTGATAAGTTATATATATATATACATATATATATATATATATATATATATATATATATACATATATATATATATATATATATATATATATATATATATATATATATATATGATCAATAAGATGATTATAAAGTAAATAATTATAAAAGCCACTTACATCGTGACGAAGGATTCCCTTGATCGGATTCGGGAATGCTTTAGGTGTTAACGAGAATGATGAATGCCTCTCACTTGCGGAAAGAGGAGTAGGTTTAAGTTGGGCCCATTTTTCAACTAGTAAACGCTCACCCTTCATCCAATTATCTCAAAAATTAAGCTACAATCCTTCTTTATACGTAAACTCACTCAATTTCCTATTATTTCAGGGGAAATAACAAGACAAGACGAGCTACTTGACAGATGGAAGAATTTAAAATTTCGAATTTCGTTTTTTTATTTTCTAAAGGTGCGATATAAAGAAGCTGCGATCAATATTCAGCTGAAAACTTAAAACTAAAAGCGTGACATGCCCTCATATCAATGAAAGGAAGCAGTCAGCTCTTTCCTATTAGTTGGAAAGATTACCTTTAACCTAAATGGATTATTTACAATGAACGAAACATAAAATATGTAAAAATTCAATATTTTGAAATATTTGATAGTTTTGTGTATATATTCTTTTTAGAATTGATCAATAAGATGATTATAAAGTAAATAATTATAAAAGCCACTTACATCGTGACGAAGGATTCCCTTGATCGGATTCGGGAATGCTTTAGGTGTTAACGAGAATGATGAATGCCTCTCACTTGCGGAAAGAGGAGTAGGTTTAAGTTGGGCCCATTTTTCAACTAGTAAACGCTCACCCTTCATCCAATTATCTCAAAAATTAAGCTACAATCCTTCTTTATACGTAAACTCACTCAATTTCCTATTATTTCAGGGGAAATAACAAGACAAGACGAGCTACTTGACAGATGGAAGAATTTAAAATTTCGAATTTCGTTTTTTTATTTTCTAAAGGTGCGATATAAAGAAGCTGCGATCAATATTCAGCTGAAAACTTAAAACTAAAAGCGTGACATGCCCTCATATCAATGAAAGGAAGCAGTCAGCTCTTTCCTATTAGTTGGAAAGATTACCTTTAACCTAAATGGATTATTTACAATGAACGAAACATAAAATATGTAAAAATTCAATATTTTGAAATATTTGATAGTTTTGTGTATATATTCTTTTTAGAATTTATCAATAAGATGATTATAAAGTAAATAATTATAAAAGCCACTTACATCGTGACGAAGGATTCCCTTGATCGGATTCGGGAATGCTTTAGGTGTTAACGAGAATGATGAATGCCTCTCACTTGCGGAAAGAGGAGTAGGTTTAAGTTGGGCCCATTTTTCAACTAGTAAACGCTCACCCTTCATCCAATTATCTCAAAAATTAAGCTACAATCCTTCTTTATACGTAAACTCACTCAATTTCCTATTATTTCAGGGGAAATAACAAGACAAGACGAGCTACTTGACAGATGGAAGAATTTAAAATTTCGAATTTCGTTTTTTTATTTTCTAAAGGTGCGATATAAAGAAGCTGCGATCAATATTCAGCTGAAAACTTAAAACTAAAAGCGTGACATGCCCTCATATCAATGAAAGGAAGCAGTCAGCTCTTTCCTATTAGTTGGAAAGATTACCTTTAACCTAAATGGATTATTTACAATGAACGAAACATAAAATATGTAAAAATTCAATATTTTGAAATATTTGATAGTTTTGTGTATATATTCTTTTTAGAATTGATCAATAAGATGGTTATAAAGTAAATAATTATAAAAGCCACTTACATCGTGACGAAGGATTCCCTTGATCGGATTCGGGAATGCTTTAGGTGTTAACGAGAATGATGAATGCCTCTCACTTGCGGAAAGAGGAGTAGGTTTAAGTTGGGCCCATTTTTCAACTAGTAAACGCTCACCCTTCATCCAATTATCTCAAAAATTAGGCTACAATCCTTCTTTATACGTAAACTCACTCAATTTCCTATTATTTCAGGGGAAATAACAAGACAAGACGAGCTACTTGACAGATGGAAGAATTTAAAATTTCGAATTTCGTTTTTTTATTTTCTAAAGGTGCGATATAAAGAAGCTGCGATCAATATTCAGCTGAAAACTTAAAACTAAAAGCGTGACATGCCCTCATATCAATGAAAGGAAGCAGTCAGCTCTTTCCTATTAGTTGGAAAGATTACCTTTAACCTAAATGGATTATTTACAATGAACGAAACATAAAATATGTAAAAATTCAATATTTTGAAATATTTGATAGTTTTGTGTATATATACTAAAGCATTCCCGAATCCGATCAAGGGAATCCTTCGTCACGAAGTAAGTGGCTTTTATAATTATTTACTTTATAATCATCTTATTGATCAATTCTAAAAAGAATATATCAACAAAACTATCAAATATTTCAAAATATTGAATTTTTACATATTTTATGTTTCGTTCATTGTAAATAATCCATTTAGGTTAAAGGTAATCTTTCCAACTAATAGGAAAGAGCTGACTGCTTCCTTTCATTGATATGAGGGCATGTCACGCTTTTAGTTTTAAGTTTTCAGCTGAATATTGATCGCAGCTTCTTTATATCGCACCTTTAGAAAATAAAAAAACGAAATTCGAAATTTTAAATTCTTCCATCTGTCAAGTAGCTCGTCTTGTCTTGTTATTTCCCCTGAAATAATAGGAAATTGAGTGAGTTTACGTATAAAGAAGGATTGCAGCTTAATTTTTGAGATAATTGGATGAAGGGTGAGCGTTTACTAGTTGAAAAATGGGCCCAACTTAAACCTACTCCTCTTTCCGCAAGTGAGAGGCATTCATCATTCTCGTTAACACCTAAAGCATTCCCGAATCCGATCAAGGGAATCCTTCGTCACGATGTAAGTGGCTTTTATAATTATTTACTTTATAATCATCTTATTGATCAATTCTAAAAAGAATATATATATATATATATATATATATATATATATATATATATATATATATATATATATATATATATATATATATATATATATATATATATATATATATATATATATATATATATATATATATATATATATATATATATATATATATATATATATATATATATATATATATATATATATATATTTATATATATATATATATATATATATATATATATATATATATATATATATATATATATATATATATATATATATATATATATATATATATATATATATATATATATATATATATATATATATATATATATATATATATATATATATATATATATATATATATATATATATATATATATATATATATATATATATATATATATATATATATATGATAAGGTTTGTAAAGAAATCCGTTTATAGGATGATATTTTTAAGTAAAATAAAATTAGTAAAAGCTACTTAAAAAGTAGCGAAGGAAATCCCAGCTTGTATTGGGAAATGCTTATGTTTGAATGAGATATACTTACGGATGTGCACGACTTTCGACTGTGCAATGTAAGTTTAAAGGTCCTTTTGCAGTCGACTAACGACCACTATTCATCCATATATCTCAAAAATCAAGCTAATCCTTTTGCAACACAAAATGCCTCCAATTGAGACGAACTAAAGCGAAAAAATAAAATATTAAACAAATTGATCACTTCGGCAAAGCCGCGAAATAAATGAAAGTGATATATCGAAATAATTCATTTCGAATGCTACCAACATTTAAAATATGATACAATTAGGCTGAGTTTGTTATAAACGAGCCATTAAATCGAAATAAAAATAAAAAAACTCCATATGCTTAATGAAATGAAAGAAGTAACTTCAATCTTAATTTCTGGCATAGAAGTTTATAAAAAAGACTGTATAATGTTATCAAAATACAGTAAACAAGTATAAAATTGTATAATATTAAAAAATATGTAAAGAAACATTGTAGAAAACGGTATATTATTTTTATATTTGATAAGTTTTGTAAAGAAATCCGTTTATAGGTGATGTTTTTATTTAAAATAAAATTAGTAAATATGAAAGTAAACATTATATATATATATATATATATATATATATATATATATATATATATATATATATATATATATATATATATATATATATATATATATATATATATATATATATATATATATATATATATATATATATATATATATATATATATATATATATATATATATATATATATATATATATATATATATATATATATATATATATATATATATTTATTTATTTATTTATTTATTTCATTAGCAAATCAACTTAACAATCTATACCAATCCGTTAATATGCAATATACACATAAATTTAAAAAATAATAGAATTCTTACAAGTACATAAACAACATGTTTAAATAAGCATTAAATACAAATACAGGCATTAATAATTTTAAAAAAACTTACAAAGTTACGGTAAAAAAAGAGTGAAAACAATTTATTTTATTCTGACATAAACAAGTAGCGCAATGCCCACACCTTGGAGAGATGCGGGCTCGTTGTAAAAATAGCAAAGTCTGACGCTGTCGAACATAGCGCATTTATGTGACGCAAAGCACTGGTACCTAAGCAGACTCCATCGACTTAGGTTGGTGCGCGAGGACGGCTCCGCAAATAGATTATGAGTGCGAGCACGATTATAATTGTCTGGAACAAAGAGACAAACCTTCTCTAGCATGCTAGGATTATCAACTCTTCCCCGGATCAGCTTGAAAACGTAGGCCATGGCGAGCATTTCTCTACGCAACTTAAGAGAGTTATAGCCCACCATACCTAGTAGAAATCTAGTATGGTATAAGTACGCATAATATCCGTACTGCTTGAAATATATAAAGCGTAAGAAACATTTTTGTTTTTTTTCCAACATAGTGATATAATGATCCTCATGTGGATTCCATATAACTGCATTAGTTTCTAATCTACTTCTCACAATTGAATTATACAATGTATGCACAACCCGTACATTGTGAAAATGCTTTAGGTTGCGAATAACAAACCCTAGTAGCTTAAAAGAGGACTTGGACAAATGAGCAATGTGCTCCTTGAATGAAAGCTGGGAATCAAAGAGAAATCCTAGAACCTTTACCTTCTCAACCCTAGTTAGCACCTCTTCAGTTATGGAGTAATCATACATCAGAGGTGCGGTCGATCTAGTATATGTCATCACTGAACATTTGGATATATTGAATGAGAGATTTTTATTCTGGCTCCAAGACCAGACGGCATCAATATCACGCTGGAAAAGCTTGCAGGCCTCAGCAGTTCCAGTGGACATGTACAATTTAATATCGTCGGCAAACATTAAACATTTTGCTGACACGATTACTTTACTTAGATCGTTAACAAACAGATTGAACAGCAAAGGCCCGAGGTTTGACCCCTGACTCACGCCAGAGCAGATGTGGTACACCTTAGAATCAAAAAGTCCAAGTTTCACATACTGCTGCCTATCTCTCAAGTAATCAGCAAAAAAACTCAGCAGATTACTCGAGAAACCCGTAGCAGCGAGTACTTTGAGTAAGACATCATAGTCCACTCTGTCGAAAGCCTTTTTGAAATCCAGATACACCACATCTACCTGGCTTCCTGGTTTAGTGTCCAGCTCATTTTCAACATAATAAGTAAAGACGGAAAGGTTGGTAGTGGTGGACCGACTGGGGCGAAACCCGTGCTGGGCGTCCGACAGCCTTCCGCACACTTGGGTGTAAATATCCCGATGGAGTATTGTCTCAAATAGTTTAGGGAAAGCGGATAACACCGCTATAGGCCTTATATATATATATTTATATATATATATATATATATATATATATATATATATATATATATATATATATATATATATATATATATATATATATATATATATATATATATATATATATATATATATTCTTTTTAGAATTGATCAATAAGATGATTATAAAGTAAATAATTATAAAAGCCACTTACATCGTGACGAAGGATTCCCTTGATCGGATTCGGGAATGCTTTAGGTGTTAACGAGAATGATGAATGCCTCTCACTTGCGGAAAGAGGAGTAGGTTTAAGTTGGGCCCATTTTTCAACTAGTAAACGCTCACCCTTCATCCAATTATCTCAAAAATTAAGCTACAATCCTTCTTTATACGTAAACTCACTCAATTTCCTATTATTTTAAGGGAAATAACAAGACAAGAGGAGCTACTTGACAGATGGAAGAATTTAAAATTTCGAATTTCGTTTTTTTTATTTTCTAAAGGTGCGATATAAAGAAGCTGCGATCAATATTCAGCTGAAAACTTATAACTAAAAGCGTGACATGCCCTCATATCAATGAAAGGAAGCAGTCAGCTCTTTCCTATTAGTTGGAAAAATTACCTTTAACCTAAATGGATTATTTACAATGAACGAAACATAAAATAAGTAAAAATTCAATATTTTGAAATATTTGATAGGTTTGTGTATATATTCTTTTTAGAATTGATCAATAAGATGATTATAAAGTAAATAATTATAAAAGCCACTTACATCGTGACGAAGGATTCCCTTGATCGGATTCGGGAATGCTTTAGGTGTTAACGAGAATGATGAATGCCTCTCACTTGCGGAAAGAGGAGTAGGTTTAAGTTGGGCCCATTTTTCAACTAGTAAACGCTCACCCTTCATCCAATTATCTCAAAAATTAAGCTACAATCCTTCTTTATACGTAAACTCACTCAATTTCCTATTATTTTAAGGGAAATAACAAGACAAGAGGAGCTACTTGACAGATGGAAGAATTTAAAATTTCGAATTTCGTTTTTTTTATTTTCTAAAGGTGCGATATAAAGAAGCTGCGATCAATATTCAGCTGAAAACTTATAACTAAAAGCGTGACATGCCCTCATATCAATGAAAGGAAGCAGTCAGCTCTTTCCTATTAGTTGGAAAAATTACCTTTAACCTAAATGGATTATTTACAATGAACGAAACATAAAATAAGTAAAAATTCAATATTTTGAAATATTTGATAGGTTTGTGTATATATTCTTTTTAGAATTGATCAATAAGATGATTATAAAGTAAATAATTATAAAAGCCACTTACATCGTGACGAAGGATTCCCTTGATCGGATTCGGGAATGCTTTAGGTGTTAACGAGAATGATGAATGCCTCTCACTTGCGGAAAGAGGAGTAGGTTTAAGTTGGGCCCATTTTTCAACTAGTAAACGCTGCAGATTATTTATATATATATATATATATATATATATATATATATATATATATATATATATATATATATATATATATATATATATATATATATATATATATATATATATATATATATATATATATATATATATATATATTTTATATATATATATATATATATATATATATATATATATATATATATATATATATATATATATATATATATATATATATATATATATATATATATATATATATATATATATATATATATATATATATATATATATATATATATATATATAATATATATATATATATATATATATATATATATATATATATATATATATATATATATATATATATATATATATATATATATATATATATATATATATATATATATATATATATATATATATATATATATTTATATATATAGATATATATATATATATAGAATCTCTTTATGGGGTTATTAGACAATAAATTTCTTCTTACTCAAAATTTACAACCACTAATGTGGTATAGGTTTATTGATGATATTATACTGTTTTGGCCACATGGACATGACACACTCACTGACTTCCTTACAGATTTAAATAATTTCGGACCCTTAGATTTTACATACACTATATCAGAAAATCAAATTACATTCTTAGACGTTGATCTAACTCTATCCGAAGGCACCATTAAAACTGCAATTCATATAAAACCTACAAACAAAGAGCAATACCTACATTTCGATAGCTGTCATCGTTTTCATACCAAAAAGTCAATTCCATATTCAATGTCCATTCGCGGACACCGTTTAATTAATAATAAAGAAAATTTAGATAAGTACCTTTCTAATCTTAAAAAATCACTAATAGAAAGAAATTATCCTGCCTCTTTGTTAGATAAAAATATAATAAATTCCGAAACAAAATTTTCACCTAAACCTAAATTGGTGTCAAATTTAAATAAAAATAAAATCTTTCTAAGTACTACTTATTTTCCTGGCACTGAGAAACTGCGACCTATTTTAGCAGATTTATTCCCTATTATAGCTAACGACCCATCAACCAAAGGTTTATTAGATATACCACCAATTTTATCATTTCGAAAACCTCCTAATTTAAAATCAATACTTAATAAAAATAATCGAAATTATCTTAGTAATAACAAATTTTGGGCCTACAGCCTTGCGGTCGATCACGTTGTAAAACATGTCCTTTATTAGATCGAAGCATTTATTTTACTAGTCCTAACACTCCCAACAGTTACAGAGTTCCTTTTAATAGTAGTTGCATTTCAAAAAATATTGTATATCAATTACTTTGCCGGACCTGCAATGCATTTTATATTGGGGAAACAACTACACCTCTTAGCATTAGGTTAAATAATCACAGGGCCAGCGTAGGCAATGAAAGTCAACTTCCAATAGCATTGCATGCTAAGGCACACAATTTAACTTTTGATAATTGTTTTAAAGTAAAAATTATTAAGTGCCTTGGCGATAACGCTAAAGAAAGAGACGTTAAATCTTGGGAGTTGGCTTTTATAAATATTTTAGGCGCTTGCAAGGGTCCCGGTCTGAATAGGCAAAATTAATACAGTAATTATATTTGTTCAGACATATTCATTAAAAGCTTATTAATATTTTTCATTTAAAAATCATTATTAATAATGTTTTTCAAGGTCGGTTATAGTTCATTTATAACGATATTGCAAAATATTATTAACCCATTTCTCTATGTTCAGTTTTTTTAAAATTTAAATTTTGAAAAAATTGTTCTATCTGAAATGTCATAGAGATGAATGAAGACGACTAGTGTCGAAATATTCTCAGTCATATAATTTCTTCTAAAATAAGTTACTAACATCCATTTCTGTTACAGAAACCATCCTCCATACTTATTACATCCAAGGGCATACAGTAATTCGGCTGCTAAGAACATCAAGTAACTAATAACATCATAAGTTATAAATTTCGGAAACAGGTACTGCTGCCCTAAGTATTTAAAGAGGACATTAACTATCGTTTAAATGTTTCTGGTCCACCAGGACCCCAGATAAATAACTTTTCATGAATCTAATTTTACATATTATATATATATCCTATACTATTATAAACGCGAAAGTTTGTATGTATGTATGGATGTTTGTTACTCTTTCACGCAAAAACTACTGAATGGATTTTGATGAAACTTTACAATAATATAGCTTACACATCAGAATAACACATAGGCTATAATTTATAAAGATATAGTGTGAATTATCTAAAATATAACGATAACTGTCAAGTAAGTAGGAAAAATCTAAGAAATTGATATTCGAAATTTAAATTCTAAGCGTCAACATATATTTTGAAATTTTTCTGAACAATCCTACTTCCTACTAATATTATAAACGCGAAAGTTTGTAACGATTGAGCGACGTTACTATGGCGACGATTGCGTGACGTTACTATGGCGACGTCATTGACAGCTGTGTTCATAATGTGTCCGTAATTAATGTTATCATCGTAATCGTAAATTAATTATTACTTACAATAAAACAACAAAAGCGTAATTTGTTTGTGGTTAGTAGGTAATTATAGAAATTACTTCGTTTTTATCTCCATTGCATAGGTAAAAAGCGTGATTTTGTTTCACAATTAGCAGATTAGAATTATTTTTTGACTACTAATTAGTATGTTGCTGTAATTTTCATTGAATAAGCAGGTATTGTATTATTTAGGAAGAGTAGAAAAAGTCGCCAGCGTTCATAGAAAGATCAGAGATTCCCGAGTGCGACAAGGCCTTCTTTCAGACTTTTATGCTTATCATAATATGATGGTACGACGCAACAATTTTAATTTATTGCTTCGGTGTCGACTTCTCCTACATCAATTTTTGGTGGACATGTACGTCAAAGTGGAGAGTGAGCGCTTAAGGTTTATTGCCTTGAACCAAACGAAACTGCGAGCAGAAAATTATATACATTTACAAGACGCGATAAGGAATGATGTGAATTTAGATCCAAATAACTTGGGTCAAATGGTAATTCTCCCGTCATCATTTGTAAATAGCCCGAGATATCTTCACGAATACACCCAGGATGCGTTCACATACGTGCGTAACTACGGGAGGCCTGATATGTTCATTACAATGACATGTAATCCCGCCTGGCCAGAAATCACTAAAGAGCTCATTCCAGGTCAAAATTCAACGGACAGACATGACTTAACAGCCAGAGTATTTAAAATAAAAGTTCAAAAATTAGTTGCTCTACTTGCAAAAGGTAAAATATTTGGTGATATGAAGTGCTTCATGTACTCGATCGAGTGGCAGAAAAGAGGCTTGCCTCACGTGCACTTACTGCTGTGGTTGATGGATAAATTACGCCCTAACCAAATTGATGAAGTCATAAATGCAGAGATACCCAACGCCGAAACTGATCGAAAGCTCTATGAAAGCTCTGTGACCATAAATATGATTCACGGTCCCTGTGGTGCACTAAATCCGTCATCACCATGCATGAAGGAAGGCAAATGTACCAAAAAGTATCCAAGGGCGCTTTTAAAAGATACTCAAACCAACGACAAGGGCTATCCTATGTACAGGCGTAGAGCACCAGAAGATGGCGGCCGTACGATAACTCAAAAAATCAGAGGTGGAACACAGGAAGTATTGGTTGACAATAGCTGGATAGTACCATATTCTCCTCTTCTCATCATGATTTTTAATTGCCATATAAATGTAGAGTTCTGCAATATGGTTCAGGCTATAAAATATATTTGTAAATATATTAACAAAGGTAGTGATCAGGCTATTTTTAACATACGACAGCAAGGGAATGTTCACATTGACCCGAGAGATGAGGTGCAAACATTTCGAACCGGTCGATATGTTAGTAGTAACGAAGGAGCGTGGCGGATTTTGAAGGTCTGCCTCTGCATGAGAGACATCCAACAGTCACTCATCTTGCGGTACATCTGTTCAATGGCCAGCGGATTTATTTCACTGAAAACAATTTTAGAGAGAGAATCATCATCATCATCATCATCATTTATTCATTCCATAAAAGCATTTCACAATACTGAGGAACATGTCAAATTTTACAATCATAATTTACCGGATGATAAAACCGCTTTGATTAATTAAAAGGAAAAAAAATAATTGTAATCAGAGGTGATTACTTAAAAATAGTCAAATTTACAAAATAATCAATAATCAAACAAATAATAATCAATACCATAAAAAGAAAAATTCTAAAACATGCGTAATTAAAAACAATGTCAATAAAATCTAAAACTTAGTTCGAAAGTATAGTCATAATATGGTTATTTATAATCAAGCAATTGTGGACGCAATATCATAAAAGTCGTCCAGTTTGTAAAGGGCATGTTTGACTAACTGATTTTTCAAGCAGATTTTATATGCTGCCATCTCAAGTCTTTTCGTTGATGATGGCAAAGCATTGAACAATTTAACCCCTCTCCTCGCGGAGTAAAAATTCAGCCGTCCCATTCGCGCGCGACCTTTTCGCGCGCAAAATCGACGACCTTGATAAAAACGACCATAACTTGAAAACCACTATACGGATCATAAAAAAAAGAACTGTAAAATGATCGCATTGAAATTTGACATATAAAACATTATAACCTTATCTCGAAATCAATGAAGATAATAATTGCCTTTTCGCAAACGGCCCCCATCGTGTCGTCATCACTGGACCAAGTGGACGCCTCTCATTTCAGTGTATTAAAACTTGCATCCCCAAAAGGACGCCTTTCATTTGAAGGGTTAAAACTTATATATAAAAATGTTTTTTGATATTTAGTCAAGCCTACTTTAAGCAATAACACATTGTTCTTATGTCGCGTATTATGGCTATGCCGAGTGGAGTGAAGCTCGCAATTTAAAACATTCTCTTTGGCGTATAAAAGGCACTGATATATGTACATAGACGACATGGTAAGGATACCAGCTTTAATAAAAAAAGGGGCGCAATGTGTTTCTCTGCTTACACCAAACATTGTCCTAACGGCTTGCTTTTGTAGCACAAAAACGCGATGGGTATCGGTTGCATTACCCCATAGTAGTATCGCATAAGACATCTTTGAATGGAAGCAGGAGTGATACACACTGATCGCTGCACGTTCGCCAGCCAGAAATTTCACCTTTCTTATAGCATAGACTGCCGATGACAAAGTTGCACACAAATTATCGATATGTTGATTCCAGTTTAAATTTTCCATCTAAAGTGATCCCTAAGAATTTAGTATTTTTGACAATATTTATATTTTCTGATTCCATTTTAATCGTAATATTTTTGTCACTCTTTTTAGTGGTTGAAAATTTCATCGCTGAGAATGGCCGCACCACCTAAGACGACACTAACTGCATTCTTCCTGCTTTGCCAAAATGACGCATTTGCAAAAACATTACTTTATGTTGAGGTACCCCGCTATACTTGGAACGTGTCGTTGAAAGAATGGAAACGTCGTTTACAAGGAACATCTGTCGACGGCTGGCCAGGTGTGAAAGCAGGAGATGCTCTTGGGCGCATTTACACAGTGCACGTTAGTAACTTCGAATGATACTGTTTGCGAATGCTGCTAAATGTAATACAGGGCCCCACTAACTTCTCGGATCTAAAAACAGTTGACGGCCAAGAACTTGAAACTTTTCGACAAGCGTGTGAGAAGTTGGGGTTGTTGACAGATGACAACCACTGGGATGCCACAATGGAAGAGGCCGTGCTGTGTCGCTCTCCTTCGCAAATAAGGGAGCTATTTGCAATATTGATATGCACTTGCGGTTTATCAAATCCTCTTCAACTATGGGATAAGTATAAAACTTCATTATCAGAAGATATCTTGCACAAATTTGAAAGAAAGGATCAAGTCAACAATAATCTTTGTTTGAATGAAGCACTGAGACTTATAGAGGACAAAATAATATCAATTTCCGGAAAGAAATTGTCCGACTTCGGTATGCCCATACCACAGCGTCGAGGAGAGCTGTCGACCGATGTCATCAAAGAGCTAAGCTACGATACCGCTTTATTAGATGCTCAGGTAAGCGAAACTGAGCCACGCCTGCTACCCGAGCAAAAAGACATTTACAACAAAATATTACAACGAGTTGAGCTTGGTGAAGGCGGCCTTTTTTTTCTTGATGCCCCGGGGGGTACGGGAAAAACATTTTTGCTTAATTTGCTTCTAGCAAAAATTCGTAAAGACCGTAATGTTGCATTAGCAGTGGCTTCCTCTGGGATCGCTGCTACATTACTGAGCGGTGGACGGACGGCACACTCGGTTTTTAAATTACCTCTTAATCTGGCAAGGGAAGAAACCCCAACGTGCAACATCAGTAAGAACAGTGCCCGCGGCGACCTGTTGCAACAATGTAAGCTGATCGTGTGGGACGAGTGCACAATGTCACACAAACGCGCCATCGAGGCGCTTGATCTCTGTCTACAAGACATTCAACGCAATAAAAAGTTGATGGGTGGTGTGGTAGTGTTATTGGCAGGGGATTTCAGACAGACTTTACCTGTTATCGAAAGAGGTACTGCAGCAGACGAGATTAATGCATGTCTGAAAGCATCATATCTGTGGACTAAAGTTGAAAAGCTTTATCTTACCACTAACATGCGAGTCCAGTTATTCAGCGATGTCGAGTCAGGAGCATTTGCTCAAAAACTCATAGAAATTGGTGAAGGCCACCTACACACCGACCAAGAAGGTATGGTTCTTTTCACACACCACTTTTGCCATGTCGTGGAGTCGGAAGACGAACTCATTAATCAAGTTTTTCCAAATCTGCAACAATATATTCTTGACGAAAATTGGTTGTGTGAAAGAACCATACTGGCACCAACAAATGAGACTGTTGCGAAAATAAATAAAAAAATCTTGGACGAAATAACCAGCGAAACATCAGTGTATAACTCCATCGACACAGTTATATCATCCGATGACACTACGACTTACCCCGTGGAGTTCCTCAACTCTTTGGAGTTATCTGGGGTGCCATCACATAAGTTGGAATTAAAAGTAGGTGTACCCGTTTTGTTAATGCGTAACTTGGACGCGTCAAGATTATGCAACGGTACTCGGTTGCGAGTCACCGAACTAGGAAGGCATATTGTGAAGGCCACAAACTTAACTGGAGAAGCCATGGGAAACAATGTTCTTATACCACGTATCCCAATTATACCCAATAACTTACCATTTAATTTTAAACGCCTGCAGTTCCCATTAAAAGTTGCATTTTCAATGACTATCAACAAATCGCAAGGTCAAACCTTAAAGGTAGCAGGTATACATTTGGACACGCCGTGTTTTTCCCACGGCTAGCTATATGTGGCTTGCTCACGCGTTTCTAAATCGCAAAATCTGCATGTTTATGCTGACCTAAATAAATCGTTAAACATAGTTTATAGGAGTATATTGCAATAGATACCTATAACTTTTGCATTATCATCAATCATCATATACATCCGTACCTATGTATCCTTACAAACTATAGGGTATAATACCTATTAGTGAGATCATCATAAAAAATACTTAATTCCAATTTACATACATTTCACAATATAGTTATTCGAAGATACATATATATAGTTGTTCGAACAATATAGTTGTTCGAACACATATATATAACTAGAGAACGGATTGACCGATTTTCATGATTTTTAATTTGTTGGATTTGTCTCCGCCCCGAATAGCAAAATAATATAAAAACATTGAAAAATTAACGAAAATATAAAATACTTTAAAGCATCATTATCACAATTTTTCATCACCATGCGGGTGAAACCGCGTTTGTTATAACTCGAGAACGTATAGACCGATTTTCATGGTTTTTGTTTTTTTGTATTTGTCTCCGTCCCGAATAGCATAATAACTACTAAAACATTGGAAAATTACCGAAAAAATAAAATAAAAGTAAAACATTTACCATACATATTATTTCCAAAAAAAAAAATAAAAAAATATAAAAAATAAAAAAATATTAATAAAATAAAAGAAAAAACATTTTCTCAAACATTTTATTTTTTGGGGAAAAAAAATCCAATACATATTTGTTTTATATATATCTATATATATAAAATAAAGTCGGGTTTGTTCGAACACTTATAACTCGAGAACGGTTGGACCGATTTTTATGGTTTTTGATTTGTTGTATTTGTCTCCGTCCCGAATAGCAAAATAACTTAAAAAGAAAAATTGGAAAGTTGGTGAAAAATTAAAATAAAAGAAAAACATTTTCTCATACAAAATGTAAATCCGTGTTTTCCCATGGTAAGTTATACGTGGCATGTTCACGTGTCGGCAAATCATCCGCTTTATTTGTTCTTGCGCCTGATAAAAAAACAAAAAATGTCGTAGGTATATCACAAGGTGCTTCAATGAAGAGAATTAAACCGAGTGCATTCCATGCTGCACAAGAGTTTAATTCAATCATGTCTTGCTGACACGCGATTGGTATATTTAATTTTTGTACTTTTATATTTCTTTATGTGTTATTATCTTAATAAAGTAGTGAACTTAATATTTATTTTGTATTAATTGGATTACTTTAATAAAATCATAAATTGAGTTCAGCTAATCTGTAACACGACATTCATTGACTGTTAGGCGGTACGAAGTTCGCCGGGTCAGCTAGTACATATATATATATATATATATATATATATATATATATATATATATATATATATATATATATATATATATATATATATATATATATATATATATATATATATATATATATATATATATATATATATATATATATATATATATATATATATATATATATATATATATATATATATATATATATATATATATATATATATTTGATAAGGTTTGTAAAGAAATCCGTTTAATGTTTTTATTTAAAATAAAATAAGTAAAAGCTACTTAAAAAGTAGCGAAGGAAATCCCAGCTTGTATTGGGAAATGCTTATGTTTGAATGAGATATACTTACGGATGTGCACGACTTTCGACGGTGCAATGTAAGTTTAAAGGTCCTTTTGCAGTCGACTAACGATCACTATTCATCCATATATCTCATAAATAGGGCTTATCCTTATGCAACACAAAATGCCTTCAATTGAGACGAATTAAGCGAAAAAATAAAAAATTAAACTATTGATCACTTCGGCAAATATGGATATATGGATGAATAGTGATCGTTAGTCGACTGCAAAAGGACCTTTAAACTTACATTGCACCGTCGAAAGTCGTGCACATCCGTAAGTATATCTCATTAAAACATAAGCATTTCCCAATACAAGCTGGGATTTCCTTGCTACTTTTTAAGTAGCTTTTACTTATTTTATTATATATATATATATATATATATATATATATATATATATATATATATATATATATATATATATATATATTTATATATATATATATATATATATATATATATATATATATATATATATATATATATATATATATATATATATATATATATATATATATATATATATATATATATATATATATATATATATATATATATATATATATATATATATATATATATATATATATATATATATATATATATATATATATATATATATATATATATATATATATAAGAAATTATATGATTGAGAATATTTCGACACTAGTCGTATTCATCTCTATGACATTTCTGAAATGTCATAGAGATGAATACGACTTTTTGAGAAATGTCAATAATGAGAACATACTGTCGCCACCTATCGACATTATTTTTGAGAAATGTCAATAAAATGTCTTGCTACGTGCCCCGTTTATAATGGTTATATAGTATTGTGAGCAGTTCGGATAAATGCCATTATGTCACGGATAATATCTAAATTTTTAGGAAACCGTCAAGTTCCAGGGCGCCAATCCGTGATAATTCTAGGGATGGGGTTCACGCACAAAAAGCTAGACGCACGCCTTCGCCTAGCGGTTGGTCTAGATTATGGGAGGAGGAACGTCACTGACGGGGCCTCACTAGCTCAAGTCGGAATATATGATCCTCAGGGGTGGTTTTTATCCCGCCTTATTAGTGGCGTCCTCGGAAGTCGGGATCGTCTGTTAGGCAGACGGGCGATCAAGTTGGATGGGGTATACTTGCTATGGATTGGAAAATATACTCGAATTATTTAATTATGGGCTATTAATTATGGACTGAAATTTCCTATGCTGGCTTTTGCAGATTATAAAATTTATTTAATTATGGAGAGCGTTTCGTGAATTCAAATCCGTACTCAATTCGCGGGAAGTAGATTGTGGTAAAACGGCGCAGCGCCCTCTATCTTCGGATACGTCGCACCGGCAATGGCCCCCTCCTTCACCTCCGCACCTACAGGTGGCGCCGGCGCTCGCCGCGCTCGCCGGGCCGTCGCGGGCCCGCCTATTGATAACGAACCGGTCTGAGATCGCTCGCCCGGCGCGATTTAATATCTTTTACAATCGGTCCGGAATTACTGAATGATAATTTAAATTGAAATTTATCTTTATTATTGGGTGATGATTTTGGATCTATTTATTTATTATATTATCGAATTTAATTTCAAATTTAAATGACCTGTAGAAATGAATATTAAGGAGAATAGCTAGAAGTTTCGCGATTCTATCTTTATTGATTCGTGTTTTGAACGATTGACTAAACAAGAAATGTATAGAAATTTCCAAGACTAGAGTTCGTAGAATTTAAATGATAAGGCTCGGTTTTGTCCGAACATAAATTAATGGATCTTAACCCTGTGAACTTTTCTTTTCTCTCCCTGGCACCGCTTGCACGTCTTACGTCTTGAATTCGAATTATTACGAATTTTTCTGAGAAGATTATAGAATTACCAATTTTTAAACCTTTTTTATTAAATGAAACATAATGCCTTACAATGGAGTTTTTATTATAAAGAAGAATATATTTTACGAAAATTTATGGTACATGTTACGTTCCTGTGCATAGGTTCTCCGATCTTTCTATATAATTTTAATTAATGCGCATATCAAGGCCGAATTAAGTTTCGAAGGTTTTATGAATTTTCTATCGAGCTTCCGTGATTTTCGTGATTGAAATTCAGGGTTTCGGATTTTTTTAGGAGTCGGGTAGGCGTTGAAGTCTGTCGGTATCGGGATGCGGGTATCTCCTTCGGTTGAACCGTAGATTTTTCTAGAGAGACGTCGATTGATAATGATTGGAAATGATTTATTCTTATGTTTAGGATTATGGAAAATGATCGCTTTAATTTTATGTTACGGTGGAGTAAGAATCTAATGGGGTTTGGATAAGTCGGGAATTTATGTTCTATATTTTCTAGGTAAGTGTTTGAATAGGAATATTATTTATCGGGGACCTGACCTTGGTTCTATCTTTCTACTGGGTAAAGATTCTTTAATAAAATAAGGAAAATAGTTTAGCTGATTAATATTTTGTATTATTGAGACGTGATTTGAAAGATAATATTTTCGAGACTTTGGACTTGTACTTTGGGAAAGAGATTCAAAAATTAGCTTGCGATTTGGGATTTTGTTTCGTGGGGTAGAGACTTGAAAGAGGATATTTTGAGGGACCTGATATCGAGGGAATTGCACTCCGAGAATCCGGTATTATAGAAAGGGTTTCGCGGGTCGACTTTCACCTTTTCGACCTAATGGGGGGTAGCACATTTTATGAAAATTTAGGAAAAGTGAACTATGCACGTTTATTCGGCGGACAAGCCGGCTATGCTATTTAATCTATTTCTATCGGTAGAACGTTATAGTTAATTTTAACCTAACCCTGGCCTAACGGCGATATTACAATAACCTGGGTTCCTTTCGAAGCGACGCGGTTTCTGGCGTCTGCTTTACATTAGTTTAATTATAAATGGATTTTAAAATTGTAATAGAAAATTATAAAAGAGCGAGAAATTAAAAGAAGCGAGAATAGAGGCGGTTAATGGTACAGTGAGCGACTTGCCTTGTAGGGTTGAGGATTCCTCGATGGCCTGCCCCAGGTGTTACACTGAATTTAGTAAAGATTCAAATGCTTCTATATCTCGTACTGGCTTTACATAAAGAATTTTAATCTGCAATGGCTGGATGCAGGGTAGTGAATGAATCGGGCGCGCCGCGCCGCCATAGCGGGCGCGCCCTCTCCGAAATATCGACCGTCTTCCTCGAGGTCCGGTCGCCAAAAAAAAAAAACTATTACCCGCAATGGTAATACTGAAAAAATATCTCTCCGCTGCGGATGAGCTGACTAGTGACGTACAAAGACTAGACGTCGATTGCACGGCAAGTTTATACAATGAGTAGGTTTGCTTAACTAGATTAAATATTTTATAAGTATTAGACTATAATGGTATACTTTCTAAGTATAGGGTAATGCAGCAGCATTACATGCCGGGTAGATAAAAACGTCACCGCCCACGGTGGCACTAACAAAAAGAAGCAATAGACAAAAAGAAACAAATTATACTATGAGTCGCTACGCCTAACACTTGCTACGAAGCGTAACTGCTGGTGCGGTACTGTATTTGTGCTTGGATTTAATAATTACTTATTATTAGTTTTTTTTTTATATGCCCTATATATTAGACCTAAATTATTTTATTTTGATATTTATGATTATGTAAGTTTAACTTAACAAGTGGAAAAGATGGAAAAGTTATAAGATTTGATTTAAAGTTCTATTTTTCTAAGTATTAATATGGTTTGTGTCCTATGCATTTGGTTATGAATTATGATGTAGATTATGAGATCGGAAAGGAAATATATGGAGTAATATGGAAATGTCACGGGTATTTTGTCGCTAGAAGTTCAGTCATGGAAGTCACTTGCTCGTTTTTTAACGTTAAGTGGATATATAGTTTGGATATGGCCCTTTACAATTTACAAATTTAAATGTAGATCGCGTTGACATCCTTCCGGTCGCATCCTGGGTCCTGTAGACGTCTAAGTGTGTCCTCGAATAATGGCTGATCGTCGATTTCGTCGTGACACTCTAGGGTGTCGGCTGCAGCGTGGTTTACGTCACCTTACGACAGACAAGAAAAATGGAAACAAGCATTAGTTTCTTGAATTCCGCTACGAAGCCAAATTTCTGCTACGAAGTATAGAGTCTTTTAAAACTGTATCTTCCTATGCTACGCCACTTGCTTTGCAGTAAAGTCTATGTGTGCAGGAGCAGATTATAAAAGTCTATATGTTGGGTCATTAAGTTGAAGTAATGTTGTAAAATTCGGGTAATGAATTAAAATTGACACTTCGCTTTATAAAGTCCTGTGTACTATTACGTTGTCGTGGTAATTTTCCTCGTAGGTGGCAATTTATGAACACTTTGCTTATGTAAGTCCTGTGTAGAATTGATTAATACGGGAACTTGAATAGGTAGCTTAGCGGTTTCAAATGTCCATTCCACTGAAATACCGTAAGATATTAGACTCAAATTAATTGCACTCTCACTTTTAACGATAACTAACTGAATGGCACTTTCTTAGTGTCTTTCACTCAAAGAGCATCTGGGAAAAGAGCTGCATGCTAGTGGTACAATATATGCATGATATGCATGGTACTTGCTGTATTCCTGTGTGCATATCCATTATACGGACGTCATCGGGTACGCTGTTTGTACGGCGACTAGTGGTCCTCTGGTGTTGGTCATCTGGTCTGAAGTCCTAATGTCTATAGAGGTAAGGAAAATGTGTCTTTTACCTGCTATGACTGCTTGGAGTTATAATTTCCGGATCGCAAGTTGAATTTAACGGTGTTCTTCCTTGGCCGATCGGTAGTAAATTTGTCGTATCCAATTGATTAGCGTGTAGATCCCTTTATAATTATTGGGTCGATATTCGCTGCATCGGTTCATCATAGTAACGTCGTTATGAGTATGGCCTTTTCTGCATCGTTGCTCCAATTTTTCTGGAATTTGAGAAAGGTATGCGGCATCATCTTGTCGAGATACTAATGTTTCTTTATCTGGTACTACTAGGATGGGTGAGGTAAGAAGGATAGGCTTGTTTCACTGTACCATGAGTAGGTATTGTGATATCCTCGTTTACAAACAATTAACTATATATTTCCATTCTTATTCAATTTATACCCTTGTGTGATCTTACAATATTTTATTCCTCAGTGGAATGTATAACAGAATGACAGTTATTCTATTTGCTATTTCCTTTCCTAGAAAAATTTAAATAAACAGAAATAAACTAGCATTAATTTTCTATGTACTAAGTTGCTATTACTATGTATGCAGTTAATATTATGTGTCCGATTAGGTACATATGGTATACAAATCAGTACTCTTTATTGACGGAGTTACTGTAAAAGTTCTTATGAAACAACCGTTATTAATATTTAAAAACAACATTTTATCTAGACATAATGACCTGATTAGTGATTATACGATATTTATATACTTATATTCTATGCTGATATGTACATTTGTAGCTCTCTTTTTCCTTTCTTTTTTACTGACTTTAATAATATGGACGCAGACGTGCGTGTGCGTCTTCTGCACTTTGATGTAATAATTTATGGATTATAAAGGGGAATGAATGTGGTCCGTTAGCGAGATGCGCTACGACCTTTGATTAAACTTATAAAAATGTTGTGCAATGGTTAAATTTTTATCGATTTATTGTGATATTTTATATATGGGGCTTGATTTTATTTGCATTTTATTTCTCCTCGATATCAGATCTCTCCTATATTTATTTTTTTAATGCCCTTGTTGTATTTTATTATTTTTATGACTTTTAGGCAAAAAAGGGGGGAAAAAAGTGAACCGGTTGTAATATTGAACTTGATTTAACGTCATTTTGGGTGTAATATTTAATCATGGATTGTTTTTATCTATATGTGCATTGTATATTAGCATTCGCGCATTGGCGCATAAATAATATTAGGAAGGCTATATGTTCCTTATTAATAATGTATATTTTTAATATATATAATTTTGCCGGTTTGTTTATAATTTTGTGTATGTATATTTTGGGGACCTGTCTGAAGTATACAGACTCGGGTTCACGTAATTTTAATTTGCGAGACCCATGATCGACCGTGTTTTTATTTATGCATTTTTATAGGGTTTGTATATTATGTGAGTAAATGTTGCTATTTATTTGCTATTCTTTTAAGTATATTGGAATGTAATATTTTATATGGGCTTTGTCATGTATTATTGTATAATTTGTGTTTTTATTTTTTATAGAACCTTGTTATTTTATTTGCTTTTATTTGGACGGGAGGACTGAAAAAGTATGCGCGCTTTTCGCGACAAAACCACAGTCTTTGACTTTCTAGTCATTTTGCTCTTGATGGTATGTAGTTAATATAGAATGTCTAATATGCGTTGTTCCGCTAGATATTCCCTAACTGTTTAAGATTTGTGAGATCTTTGGTATCCAATGTTTGTATTGTATATAAATTCTGTCTGATGGTAGTTTTTCTTAGTCTTAGTAATAATAATAATAAATGGTATTTTAACATGAGTTTACTCTTTCGTTGTCTGTTCGCGCTCCTGTCTTTCGTCACCGTTCAGGACCCCTATCATACTTTCCTTTCATTCCTAAAGCTGTCCGTCTTGTACCTTTTTTTACTATTCTTGACCGTATGGTATGAAATATATTTACAAAAATTAAGAGTAAATGTATACAGATGTTTATATGCAATTAAGATCGGTTTTATATGTTAAATTTGCAGAGCTTTCGATGGGCAAACTAATTTGAGCTTTATACTAAAAGTATCATTACGGGTTAATCTATGGGGGGGTGTTTTATTATGAAAACTTTCATGGTATGGAGTGACTCCATGTCCTGGCAAATGCCGGGATCGAATAAAGATTTTTCTGTAGCTGTTCATGTCGAATTCACAACGGTTTTGTGTACGGAGTTCTAGTCGCTACTTAGTTCTGCCGACTTACTCGCCGCGTGATCGAATAATAATGATAATAATATAATATAATGATATTCATAGTGGTATTCTGCGCAACAGAGCTGACATGTTGATTTTAATTCTACGCTGACAGTTGATGTACATATACCCGGAAACCAATGGTTCCAATGGTGTTTCTGTCCAATGACGGGCTATATAACCACCAAACCCAATAAATAATAAAAACCCGGATATTCCGGAGGTGTTTTCTCTCTATATTTGGATGGGTAGCACCGAACCTAATATGTATATAATAATGGTATATTGAGGTAGAGAAACATCTTTATTCTTAGATCGGTCCGTAATGGCTCAGGCAAAGGGACGTTATTTGTTTATTTTTTGAATTTATGATTTTATTTTTTATTTGGTAACTATATGACCTTTATTTTTTTAGATTTATTTATTTTTTTAGGAAGTTTTGAAATTTGCATAAATGGAGAATGTTGTCTTATCGAGCCCGGTGATTAGCCGGGTTAGATAACTTGTAAAAAAAATTTTTTTTTTATTAAAAAAATTTTTTTTTTAACTTTAAAATTGTAAGTTTTGTATTTTTGTTTATTTTTGATGGGACAAGGCTCTTTGTATTGTTGTTTTTATCTGATGTATTATTATTGTGTGTTTTTATAAGTCAAATCGATATCAATTCAATGCATTTCTTTTAGTCTGTTTTATTTTATACTGTTATATATTTTATTAGGCTTTAATTAATTTATTATTTTATTCATTTTGTTAATATGTGTACATATATATTTATTGTTTTAATTTTTTGAAAATAACACTGAGGTCCGTTTCGTGCCTTTAATACTTGTTCGTAAATACCTTTTAGTGTACCATAATACGGTGTCTTCGAGTTTTTATAGCTTTTCCGAGCGGTTTATTTCTGTTTATGAGAGTATATTCATTCCGACGACATCACAGCTACCATTTACTTAGACGGGTTTAATCGCTAGCGATATCTTTGATGTGGAACGTTCCGCGAGGTTTCCCATTCATGTCAGCTAATTCATAGGCGATTGGCGATTTTTTAGCGATAACTTTGCATTTTGTATACCTAGGTGCTAATTTACTAGAGAAGAAATCTATTTTCCTCGATAAGGTGTGGTTCTTTGCCCATACAGTGTCACCTACTGAGAATTGGATGTTTTTCCTCCTTAAATTATACCTGGCCGCGCTGTTTCTAAAAGCTTCCATTAATCTATCCTGCACGACTTCGTAAGTATCCGCCAAGGCTTCTAGTCCCTTAGCGAACTCCTGCGGGCTGTCGACTGCTATTTGGGAGTTTTGATCTGGCACGTACCCTAGCATTTTATGGTACCTTCCATCAACAAAAGGCTCTCGAGCAAACATTAGATACGAGGGTGAAAATCCTGTCGCGAGATTTATGTGATTATTTAGAGCATTTTGTATCAAATAAATGTATTTATCCCACATTCTTTGATTTTGGCCTGACAAAATTGATAGGCTAGTTTCTATTGTCTGGTTGTAACGCTCAACCATATTGGATTGCGGTGCGTAGACGCATCCGTAGAATAGTCTAGGGATTCTGTATTTATCGATTAGTGCTTTAAATGTTTTTGATCTGAAATAGGTCGCGTTATCTAACGTTATAACGGCCGGAGTACCATAAGTGAGAAATATATTGTTTTCTAGGTGTTTGTTTATATTCACCGACGTGGCTTTTCTTAAAGGAAATAGCCAGCAAAACTTGGTGAATACATCGACCACGGAAAGTATGTATGTGAAACCACTCATTGATCTCGGAACGGGCCCTATAAGATCGATGCTGATGGTATGCATCGGGGTTTTTACAGATTTTGGAGTGACCATCAGGCCCTGGGCTGGCCCTGTTCGAATTTTGTGGGCTTTACAAGTGTCGCAGCTTTTTATGTAGGATTTCACCTGCTTTTGCATTCCTGGCCAATAATAGTACGATTGCAGCTTCCTTAGAGTTTTGAATATGCCGAAGTGAACAGCGAAGTCTCCCTCATGTATTTCTTTCATCGCGTTTTTCCTGTCTGCGAGCTTTGGAACGATTCTCCATGGGTTTAGCAGTTTCTCGCCTCTCCTGGGAGCGTGGTATTTGTACAGTGTATTGTTCTCTATCTTGTATTCCGGGGCTGCGTATGGATCGTTTCGTACCGACTCGTACGTGCGATTGTACCATTCGTCTTCGCCGGATGTTGCTGATAGGGCCATGCATGGAATCCTGGAGAGCGCGTCTGCTACCACGTTCAGGCTACCCTTTCGGTGAATGATTTCCATATCAAATTGTGACAACAATGTGCTCCACCTTGCCAGTCTGCCTGTGGGGTTTTCCAATTTGGTGAGCCATTTCAAGCTGCTATGGTCAGTCACTACCTTAAATCTGGTGGCTTCTATGTACGTCTTGTAATGGAGAACGGCCCTTAAGACGGCCAACAATTCTCTTTCGCTTACTGAGTAATGCCTTTCCGCGGAGTTAAGGATTTGCGAGAAATATGATATGGGTAAGTCCATCTTTTCCTTTTCATCGTACTGGGTTAAGGCCGCGCCTATGGCGATGTCGCTTGCGTCGCAGCTTATTGTGAATTCCTTGCTAAAATCGGGACATTTCAGGATCGGGGCTGTAGTCAGAGCTTGTTTTAGCATGATAAATGACTCTTCCGCCTCTTCTGTCCATGTGAAAATTGTTTTTACACCTTTCTTTCCACCGGTTAGTTTGCACAGTGGTGCGGCTATTTTTGAGTAATTTTTCACGAATCGGCGGTAATATCCGGTTAAACCGAGGAAACTCCTCACTTGTTTTACACGATCCGGTCTCGGGAAATTCGTAACACAGGCTATTTTTCCTGGGTCTGTCCTCAAGCCTTGTCTGTCGACAATATAGCCGAGATATACTAGTTCTGGCCTGCAAAACTCACATTTTTTCAGGTTTACCGTCAGGCCTGCTTCTTTCAGGTTTTCCCTCACTCGTAATAAGGTGTCGATGTGCTCGTCGTACGTTGTTGATGCAATTATGAGGTCGTCGGCGTATGCGAATACCTTATTTCCGTACTCAGGTCCGAAGATCTGGTCCATGAGTGCCGAGAGGTCCGAGGATGCGTTGCAGACGCCAAAAGGCATACGTACAAAGGCGAACATGCCCTTTCCCGGTATCGCGAATGCGGTTTTGTAGATCGAGGATTTTTCTAGCGGGATTTGCCAGAAGGCTTTCGATAAATCGATAGATGTTAGGTAACGTGCGTTCCCTAAGTTGTCTAGAATTCTTTGCGACGATGCCATCGGGTAATGGTTTTTCACGGTTATCTCGTTTAATTTTCTCGAGTCTAAACACACCCTTGGGCTGCCATCTTTTTTCGTTACGACGAGTATCGGGTTGCACCATGGGGACTTAATTGGTGTGATCACCCCTAGCTTCAACATTTCGTCGATCTCATCTTTTATCAGCTTATCTTTTGCTGGCGATAACTGATACGGCTTTTGGCGGATAGGGTCGCCAGTGGTGACAATTTTGTGCTCCATTAAATGCGTTCTTCCTAGGCCTTGTTTTTCGAAGGAAATGTCTTCGTACAGCTTCTTGACATGATCTAATCGTCGCATTTGTTCCGGCGTAAGATCTTCTATGTCCACGATTTGTTGGCATGTGGTATTGTTTATTTGTGCCACCTGGATGTCGAGATTTTCTCCGATTGAGATTTTAACGTCGAATTTTCTGATGAACTCGATCCCCAGAATTACGTCTTTTTTAATCGTAGGACAAACGAGGAAATTTATTTCTTTCGATCTTCCTTTAAATATCACCGGTAAAGTCAGGTATCCGAGGATTTTTTGCGGCGTTCCGTCGGCCGTTGCTATGCGGTTTTCCGATTCTTTGATATTTTTTCCCAGTGACATGTAACGTTTGTGCACTTCGTCGCCCAATATGCAGACTGCGCAGCCGGTATCCACCAGTCCTTCATAAGATTTTCCCATTATGTTGATATTAGCGTGTGGACGGGAATCGTTATATTGTGGTTTAGCCGACAATGTATAATTTTCCACGGTTATGGCCCCGTCTAATGCCTGTATCCGTGGGTGTTCCCGTTTTTTGGCTGGTTTTGCTGTTGAGTTCCGTTGCATCTTACGCAAAATCGCGTGGATGTGTTTTGCAACTTGCAGTTAAAGCACATAGGATTTGGGTACTTTTGGCATTCTCTGAAGGTGTGTCCATGATTTTCGCATTTCTTGCAAAATAAAGCCTGAGGTGAAGGTCTCTGGGGGCGTCTCTCGAAGTTTTGCTGACGATGTCTGTCGAGTGGAGGATTTTCGTAGTTGGAATTTCTTTGGAGTAGCGGCGGTATGTCGCGGCGAGGTCCGAATCTGTCGTTGTGCGGAATCGCAGCTACTTCATCTTGACTGCTATTATTAGCGCATACGTACTGCTCGTCCACGGCTGCCATCGGTATTTTGTTTTGCGATCTTGGGGACAATGATTGACGTTGCTGGGTGCTGTTTGTCGCAGTTGGTGCTGGATTTAGCGCGTATTGTTCGAAATTTTTCGCCAAGTCCAATAATGTTCCCACGTCGTCCAGTCTGGTCGTTCCCAGTAGAGTGTAGTACAATGGAAGGACGTTCAATTTAACAATTTCGAGTATTGTAGCATCTCGTAGTCTTGGAGACAGCCTCGTGTTCATGGTGTCTATGCGTGTAACGAAGTCGTGCATAGTTTCTCCTGCGATTTGTTTTGTGTTACGCATTTGATTTTCGAGCCTCGTTTGGTAATTGAGTGACTCATATTTATTTATTAACGCCGCCTTTAGAGTTTTCCATGTCGTTACATACTGTCTGATGCTGCGAAACCATAATAGTGATGATCCTTCTAGTAGGTCCGTAAAACCTTGGATGAGCTCCTTTTCGGTTACTCCTCTAGCTTGCACCTTATCCTCAACTATATCGATGAAGTCCAGGATGGGAGTGGATCCGTCGTACTTCAGGTTCCATTTGTAGATGCTGGGGAATGTCCTATGTTTTCCGATGTCAATAGGTTGGAAGATATCTGATGCTGATGCTGTATCTTGAGATTTTTCTCTGTTCCTCGTGTCTGATCCTTCCTCGTTTCCGATATCGTATGCTTCACTGATCCTTGAGTTGTCGTTCGATTTTTTGTAGGTTGTGGGTTGTTCACGTCCTGACATGTTTTCTGCATTGAATTCTCCGGTTTGTTGTTTTTTCAACTGATCTGGAGTTTTTTGAATAGGATTTTCCTCACTGTTTTTGTCTGGCGATTGCTGGCGGTTCCTTGCAGCGGACCTTGTTTTCTTTGGTGCCATGATGTCACTCTCAAAATCGGAGAAAACGATTTATTTTAAATCCTTGAGGTGTAACGATCCTTTTTATTTTTTAAGTTTCAAATGTATATGTCAGAAGTTACTAAGTGTTCTGTAATTGTTTCTTAATTGTGTTGTAGTGTGTTCTAGTGTTGGTCTTAATGTTCTTATTTATTGACTATGCGTGAAGAGATAAAGCTAGAAGACTATATCTTTGTATGGAGTAGCGAATTAAATAGTAAAGAAATAAATTTAAACGAAACAAAAAAAAATTTTTTTTTTTGAAACACCCTGTATGTGTGTGAGTAAGTGTTGATTGTGTAATCAAAGTGTTGACGTATGTAATGTGTGTTGAAAGTAAACGATGTGAGATTATAATTAAAATTTACAATGATCAAATTATTATTTTTTGAACACCCTGTAGTTATGAAGATGTAAATATACTTGAAAAAAAAATTGTAGACGAAGTGTTGATGTGGTGTGAGTGAGTGAATGTTAATAGAAACGACAAAGAGAGAAAAAAAATAATTAATGTTTGGATTTTGCGAGTTCTTGCGAAAGTATTTTTTTAGACACCCTGTTCCGTATAAAATGTTTACTCTAAAGTTTTGCGAAGTAAAATGGTAACCGTTCTAAGATTATTTTTTGATGATTTCCAGCTGAAATATAATGTTTGGTTTGAAGTTATGATGCTGTGATGTGTCGCCTGAAATAAAACCTTTTGCACAAAATACTCGAATAACAGTCGTATTATTTTATGGTACCTATGGTTCTTACTTACTCCTGGGCTGAAACTTGAGGTAATATGAAGACAAGAAAATTTAATTGGTCTCCTTTCCTTCGATGAAAGCTGAAATAAATTTCTAGATCTATGCACCTTGTATGATGTTATTTTATTTTGTTTGATATCGATTGACAAGTGGGTTAAATATTTAGCAAAGGGTGGGCTTGGGTGGGTTAAATATTTGGTACAGGTATTTTGTAAAATTTTATGTTTTATTTATTTCCGGATTTAAATGTATTGAAGAAAAATTTCGGTTCCGTTTTATTTTTTTTTTAAATAAAAATCTATATATTTTATTTAAATTTGATTGTATGGTAATATTTATTTTTGAAACTATATATATTTTGATTTTCGAGATATGTTCGATGTTATAAATCGAAGGGAGGGTTTGGGTGGGAAAGTGAAGTTTTAAATTTTATTTAAAGAAATTATAAGATATTTGAAGACAAATGAAGAAAAATATAGGCCCCTAAGTTGAGCGCCAATTTTTGCTATGTCAAAAATTGCGCGCTTATGATATTAAAGACTATAGATTCTGGCCCCGCGTTGGGATCCAATTTTTGCTACGTGCCCCGTTTATAATGGTTATATAGTATTGTGAGCAGTTCGGATAAATGCCATTATGTCACGGATAATATCTAAATTTTTAGGAAACCGTCAAGTTCCAGGGCGCCAATCCGTGATAATTCTAGGGATGGGGTTCACGCACAAAAAGCTAGACGCACGCCTTCGCCTAGCGGTTGGTCTAGATTATGGGAGGAGGAACGTCACTGACGGGGCCTCACTAGCTCAAGTCGGAATATATGATCCTCAGGGGTGGTTTTTATCCCGCCTTATTAGTGGCGTCCTCGGAAGTCGGGATCGTCTGTTAGGCAGACGGGCGATCAAGTTGGATGGGGTATACTTGCTATGGATTGGAAAATATACTCGAATTATTTAATTATGGGCTATTAATTATGGACTGAAATTTCCTATGCTGGCTTTTGCAGATTATAAAATTTATTTAATTATGGAGAGCGTTTCGTGAATTCAAATCCGTACTCAATTCGCGGGAAGTAGATTGTGGTAAAACGGCGCAGCGCCCTCTATCTTCGGATACGTCGCACCGGCAATGGCCCCCTCCTTCACCTCCGTCCGCACCTACAGATGGCGCCGGCGCTCGCCGCGCTCGCCGGGCCGTCGCGGGCCCGCCTATTGATAACGAACCGGTCTGAGATCGCTCGCCCGGCGCGATTTAATATCTTTTACAATCGGTCCGGAATTACTGAATGATAATTTAAATTGAAATTTATCTTTATTATTGGGTGATGATTTTGGATCTATTTATTTATTATATTATCGAATTTAATTTCAAATTTAAATGACCTGTAGAAATGAATATTAAGGAGAATAGCTAGAAGTTTCGCGATTCTATCTTTATTGATTCGTGTTTTGAACGATTGACTAAACAAGAAATGTATAGAAATTTCCAAGACTAGAGTTCGTAGAATTTAAATGATAAGGCTCGGTTTTGTCCGAACATAAATTAATGGATCTTAACACTGTGAACTTTTCTTTTCTCTCCCTGGCACCGCTTGCACGTCTTACGTCTTGAATTCGAATTATTACGAATTTTTCTGAGAAGATTATAGAATTACCAATTTTTAAACCTTTTTTATTAAATGAAACATAATGCCTTACAATGGAGTTTTTATTATAAAGAAGAATATATTTTACGAAAATTTATGGTACATGTTACGTTCCTGTGCATAGGTTCTCCGATCTTTCTATATAATTTTAATTAATGCGCATATCAAGGCCGAATTAAGTTTCGAAGGTTTTATGAATTTTCTATCGAGCTTCCGTGATTTTCGTGATTGAAATTCAGGGTTTCGGATTTTTTTAGGAGTCGGGTAGGCGTTGAAGTCTGTCGGTATCGGGATGCGGGTATCTCCTTCGGTTGAACCGTAGATTTTTCTAGAGAGACGTCGATTGATAATGATTGGAAATGATTTATTCTTATGTTTAGGATTATGGAAAATGATCGCTTTAATTTTATGTTACGGTGGAGTAAGAATCTAATGGGGTTTGGATAAGTCGGGAATTTATGTTCTATATTTTCTAGGTAAGTGTTTGAATAGGAATATTATTTATCGGGGACCTGACCTTGGTTCTATCTTTCTACTGGGTAAAGATTCTTTAATAAAATAAGGAAAATAGTTTAGCTGATTGATATTTTGTATTATTGAGACGTGATTTGAAAGATAATATTTTCGAGACTTTGGACTTGTACTTTGGGAAAGAGATTCAAAAATTAGCTTGCGATTTGGGATTTTGTTTCGTGGGGTAGAGACTTGAAAGAGGATATTTTGAGGGACCTGATATCGAGGGAATTGCACTCCGAGAATCCGGTATTATAGAAAGGGTTTCGCGGGTCGACTTTCACCTTTTCGACCTAATGGGGGGTAGCACATTTTATGAAAATTTAGGAAAAGTGAACTATGCACGTTTATTCGGCGGACAAGCCGGCTATGCTATTTAATCTATTTCTATCGGTAGAACGTTATAGTTAATTTTAACCTAACCCTGGCCTAACGGCGATATTACAATAACCTGGGTTCCTTTCGAAGCGACGCGGTTTCTGGCGTCTGCTTCACATTAGTTTAATTATAAATGGATTTTAAAATTGTAATAGAAAATTATAAAAGAGCGAGAAATTAAAAGAAGCGAGAATAGAGGCGGTTAATGGTACAGTGAGCGACTTGCCTTGTAGGGTTGAGGATTCCTCGATGGCCTGCCCCAGGTGTTACACTGAATTTAGTAAAGATTCAAATGCTTCTATATCTCGTACTGGCTTTACATAAAGAATTTTAATCTGCAATGGCTGGATGCAGGGTAGTGAATGAATCGGGCGCGCCGCGCCGCCATAGCGGGCGCGCCCTCTCCGAAATATCGACCGTCTTCCTCGAGGTCCGGTCGCCAAAAAAAAAAAACTATTACCCGCAATGGTAATACTGAAAAAATATCTCTCCGCTGCGGATGAGCTGACTAGTGACGTACAAAGACTAGACGTCGATTGCACGGCAAGTTTATACAATGAGTAGGTTTGCTTAACTAGATTAAATATTTTATAAGTATTAGACTATAATGGTATACTTTCTAAGTATAGGGTAATGCAGCAGCATTACAGTCTTTTTGAGAAATGTCATAGAGATGAATACGACTAGTGTCGAAATATTCTCAATCATATAATTTCTTCTAAAATAAGTTACTAACATCCATTTCTGTTATATATATATATATATATATATATATATATATATATATATATATATATATATATATATATATATATATATATATATATATATATATATATATATATATACGAGTATGTGTCGTATGTATATACGAATTTGGTTTGGTTTTGAAATGCAGAATTTAAAATTCCTCCATCTGTCAAGTAGCTCGTCTTGTCTTGTTATTTCCCTTTAAATAATAAGTAATTGAGTGATTTTACGTGTAAAGAAGGATGGTTGCTTAATTTTTGAGATAATTGGATGAAGGTGAAGGATCAGATAGATTGTTGAAAGCCGGTGTCCGTCAGAAATTTGATGCCCGTCAGAAACATTTGGCACGTGTCAGAATCCTCGGGATATTTCAACTGCCTCAATAACGTTATTCCTGCAAATAATTGTTTCGTAATCCAGTTTCTATCCCTTTCGGGATCGAAAACTTGTTTGAACACTTCTTTACTCCTTTTCTCAAAATAATTAGAGTTATGATTTAAAAACGCCGTTACATTGATCAGAAGAGAAGATTAAATCAATAATTGAAACTACGATTGCCATGACAATGTGCACATTGCTTTTTGTATTAAAATCCTATTAGTCCAGGAAAAGTAGACCAAAAAAAACTAAATAGCGGAAATAATTTATGTAGAAGCCAATTTTGGCACAATTTTAAGGTAAGGTGTCCTTAACAACATACTAAATTTGGCTTTTAGTTGAATTATTTCCGCTATTTTTCGTTCGTTGCCTGGACTGTATCTGCCACAACGCACTATGGCACTGAGCAATCTAATGTCTTATATACACAATGGCAAACTAAGAGTCGATTAAAGATATCTTCGATGATATTAAAAGTTTCGGCATAATAATAGGTACATGATTTTTTTGGAGTTTAGGTACTTCTTGGATCAAATTCATTTAAAGTAAAACAATTTGATGGGTAGTAAAAGCTAGCGTTATCAAAAAGCGTTACGTTTGATGTATTAAAGTTTGAATATTGAAAAGAGTTTAGATCGAAAATAGCGTAGAAAGAACTGCGTGCGTCTCTTTCGCACGCATTCGTGAAGTAGACAGACAGCTGGGTTTTTTACCCGCTGATACCGGAGTCTAGAACGACGAACGTAGAAATGACGTATAAATAGAAATGTCAGATGTGATTTGGAGCAGGTGGCTGTTTTTCGTCGTATTTTGAGGTCCGCTCGATAGGTGGCGACAGTATGTTCCATTCGAATCGCATAATTTAGCATGAAATGTTAATGTTATAATAGGTATGTTGTAGCTATATAAAAATGACATACAATTAAAAAAATATTATTAGTTTACTCCTTAAGAATCGATTTCATTTAAGGCCACCGGTGCGACGATTGATGGGTAGTATAATCTAGCGTTAACAAAAAGCGTTATGTTTTTTTATAAATGAATTAATGTTCTCGCCATTTAAGCAAAATTTTCAAAATTAATAGCTTTTCGTAACATAGTAATATACGTTCAATTAATTAATCAATAAATACGTCAATCAATCAATTATCAATCATCAATCATTAATCATTTGAGCTTGTCAATCATAATCATGAGAGCTTGTACAATGAATCTAAAGTCCTTGACGTTCGTCAAATATACGCTAAGGTAGTCCTACTCTACTACTATAATCATGAAAATTATCATCTATATTCAACACGCCATAAAGGAACACGAGTAACAACAACCAGACAGCACTTAATCCAACAAAAGAGAACAAGTTTTCCACAAAAACACTTCTCTTACATTGCTCCTCGACTGTTCAACAAAATTAATGGTGTTTTTCCTGCAGGACTGAAATCTAGGAATAGTCACGGCGTAAAGAAAAACCTAACTAAGTACTTTTGACTATGGGTCGACAAGAAACCGAGACATTAATAACATATATATTAAAATAGAGCACGATTTGTGAGATACAAAGATGTATTACAGCAAGTTACGAAAACCACTATAAGTACCTTTTTTTATATTAAGCCTACCTTAGTACAGGCGAGGCCTAGTTAGGATGGCTTTGAATTTTAAAAATACATGTAATATTATAGATAAATAAAGAATTTTGAATTTGAATTTGAATTTGAACTTGATTTAATCAACCAATCAATCAATCAAGCAAGCAAGCCATTTTAAATCAATATTTAAGTATATACTTCCTTTCAGTATTATAAGACATTCTTCTATTTACCCCCTTTGCCTATTGCATATTCAATGACAATCGCACCTTAAGAGTAAACTCCAGTTGCGCGTCGGAGCTGACATCAACATTTTTTTTGTTTGATACATTAAAATACGTTAAAATAAAATAAATTAAAATAATTATAGTAAATTAACCTTTGTCTGACGAGGTGATTTTTCGTAACTTAACTGACGTGGTTAGGTCCAGCAGACTCCAATAATATTTTATTATTATTTGTTTAACTATTTCAAATTGTAGCTATATATTTTATTAATCCTGTTTATGGTTTACCACTAAATGACTTTTGCAAAGGAAAACCCCTCTCAAGTTTTAATTAAATATATAAAAAAAAGATCTTAGTAAACATGCCAAATATAAAAGTATTTTATGAGGGGTGCAGTATTTTTTTTTTATAAATTTGGGAATATTATTTTCTAAAATAAATTTATATTTTCATTAAATATAAGAGTATTTCTATGTAATAAATATAAAAACTCCAGAGAAAAATAAAAAAATCGAAAAATGTAGTCATTTGAAATTGATATTTTTCAATAATATTTTTGTATCTGATTCCAGAATCTAAAATCTAATTGAAAGTATGTATGTATAGTTAAAAAAACACTTTAATAATAAATATATATATATATATATATATATATATATATATATATATATATATATATATATATATATATATATATATATATATATATTTTATTTCTGTATTAATTTACATTCATTGTGCATTCAGTACATATGTATATTTTTTGAACATCCCAGGCAAAATGGTTTGTGACACTCACAGCATGCGAACCTAGTTTTTCCTTTAAGTCGGCTAGGACAGATGACACAGTACTTCCTGGAATTACTTGGATCCTCGTATACTCTAGGTGGTGCTGGAGGTAGATCTTTTCCAAAAATTCTACTTATGGTCATTTTTAATTCGCGTGTCAGTCTGTCGTTATACACACGATGCTTTAGTTGTGGCAGTACCAACGTTCAAGCCAAGCTTTTCAAATAGTTACCTCTTGATATGTTTTTAGGATTCAATGAGCTTTGATACAGAACTTAAGCGTTCACACCACTTATATCTAAAGTTCGATAAAAAAATGTCATTGGTCATCGTCGCGTTCTGCGACTACATGTATAGTTTGAGCATTTCTTGTCGACTTCGTCAACGCCTCCTTTTGTGTTATTGTAGTCTGCGATCATCAGGGGTTTGCCGGTTAGTGGATCAGTGTCTGAGCTATGGTGCATTGACGATATCATAATGATGGCTTTGTTTGGCTTTGTAACATGAGAAAGCATGGTGAAATCTTTCGTGAATCCATTCAACGACGTACCAACTTCTCGTTTCTTCGATGGTTGAAACTCTAACAGTATTTCTCTTTAATTTTTTTTATCATTCCTAGATAAGTGATTTACTTTTCCTTTAGCTTATTCATCAATTCTATAGAGCTAAACCAATTGTCAGCTGTGATATTTCTTTGTATAAATTATATTTGCGATAAATTAAAAAATAGCAATACGTATACTGACAGCGAAATAACATAACTACTGAGGTGGAGTCTGATAGGATCTATGGAAAAGTTATCATTATAACTGACCTTAGGTCTGGCAGACTCCGCTCGCTCTCTCTGGAGCACAGTGTCGACGTCACAGTGGCGCAGACGCTACTGGCCGGAGCGGGAGGGTTAGTTGCGAAGCTAGCGAGCGAGACAGAATGATCAAAACGCGCTTTCAAGAAATACAGGCATATACACAGGCACGGAGTCTGAGAGACTCCCACCACGTCAGTTAAAGGTTAAATAAATCAAAATATGGAATAATACACGGTTGCAAAGCAAATAAAAATAGGCAAATTAATTTTCTCTTGTATTTCGAACTACATTTCATTGAAAATGCTGCACTGCATGTTAATGTCAGTGGAGATCGCTACTGAACAATTCATGAGCCATCGCTCGTCAACAATAATGTCATACGACATTATAAGATTATAATACGGCGAATATGAGTAAAGCAATGAACTTGTTACGGAAACAATTTCTGAATCGTGGCGTGTCTCAAAAAACAGTGACGTGAGATGACGTATTGTAAAAATGAACTGTATGAAAAAAAATGCACTAATGAATCTCATTTGCACTTCTTTTATGTTATCACCCGGAAGTATATATCCCAGTAAACATTTTTGTTATTGTATTTCATTATTGAAATTTCGGGACCCTCATACATAGCAATGAGTGGAGAAACTCAAAAACTACACGGTGAACTACAAATGTATGCAGTGTCTCTCGGTATATAATAGATCTGCTTGCATTGTCAGCGTTCATCCCAATTCATGCAGGTGTCACTGTTTCCTTTGTGTATTCACACGGCATATATTTGTCGAAACTTTGGCGCAGAGCGGCGAATAAACACTGTTTGTATATAATAATATACAATGTACATGTTGTGAACCAATAGTTGTACAGGGCTAGGTCCAATCTAGTGCGGAGCGAATCCTAGTGCACCGGATCTAGGTTGTATATGACAAGACCAGGTCTCCAAATTCTTGTAGAATACGGAACCTTTAGCCTATTCGATGTGTTGGTTTTATGTGCTGAGCAGTCGCAGGTAGCCAGGGAGCAAGCAAGTAGGTACCAGATCTTAGGATCCTATTATGATCTTGGGATTGGGATCCTAGGTTATGTGTGATTGCCTTTTATTATATACTTTTTCGCATTTTAATCCATTGAACAATTTCCTAAAATATTTTTTTAAACTATACAAAACTACATAGCATAACACAATTATATATTATTTGGTAAACATATTCCATACATTCATAAAAAAAATATAATAGGGTTAAGTTTAAATTCAGTATCAATTCAGAAGGATTATTTGAGAACATTCTTTCATTAAAATTAACATATCTACTTTTATGATATTTGATTTCATGGCTGGCTGATAACCACTCAACATCTCTCTCTCTCTCTCTCTCTCTCTCTCTCTCTCTCTCTCTCTCTCTCTCTCTCTCTCTCTCTCTCTCTCTCTCTCTTCCTTTCTCTCCCTCTCTCTCCATCTCTCTCTCTCTCTCTCTCTCTCTCTCGAAATTAAATGTTTCTAAATTTTATATAAAAGCATTTTCCTTAAATCCAGTAAAAGTACGATAAATTAAGAAAAAAAAATACGTTTTTTTTTGTCTTTTGTTAACTACAAAGTAAGTATATTTTGAGTGGCACTGTTAAACAGAGAATATTTTTTAATTGTAACAAGTTTTTTTCGATAAGTGGTTGAAAAGTTTATTAGGGACTTTTTCTATAAACCATTAAAACTTTATATATAATAAAAAAACGTATTAATTAATGTAAAATCTAAATAATGAAGGAAATTGCATAGCAAAATATTTGCAACGCGATTCGCTTTTCACAAATACAGTGTATGTTTAGTTTACAATAATGTGGGTATGTACAAAGGGAGTGAAATTCAAACACATTATCCTATTTAAAGATAAAATCGTCCTAACAAAGAGATCCAGCATCATAATTTCGTCATAATTTTCAGTAAACAAGCATTAATAGGTATTCTGATTACAATGATATATTCATAAAACCTACCACAGTGCTAATGGCTATAGCATCATTAATAGCATTCAAAATAACGTCGCGTGTCGCTTACCGTGACCTATTACAGGAAATAGCGTTGCTGGTCTTTTTGTCGATTGCCTCCATATGTCTAGTGCCTTTAATTGACACGGCGGTATTGATTTTGGGTCAACTAAAATAACTGAATAATTTCAGACAATTTTCGTTCGCGGATTAAGGTCACCATTTTATTTTATTTTATTCAGAAAATTGATAGGGTTACAGATAATTTATAGCATTATTCATCCAATACGACATAATAATAATCGGCATAAGGCTAATTATAAATTTTGGCAATTTCGAAGGTTTTTAATAGTAAAACATATGTAAGTTACCGTTTATATACCGATAGACGAATGAATAAAGCGTTGATAGACAAATGACCACAAAATGTGACGAGTTATGTCCGCTAGGCGAAGACAAGGCTGGCAGTCCAGATTAAGGCAGACCAGGTAAATAGAAGCGCTGAGCTTCGACCGCATAAGAAAGGACGAGGTCCCCGCGATACTGCGGCACACAAACCCTGTTCCTCGACTATGATAAGGGATTTGTATGTATGTCATTGTATGTCTCGTTCACCAGGACTCTGAACCAGCTAGGGCGCCAGAACAGTTCCCACACCTAGTAATCCTGATAAAGCAGGACGTTTCCCTTGTCGGTCCTAGTGCCTACAGCCCAACTTAAGACTGCCACTGAATCAGTACGAGAGGAAAAATTATATCTAACCAAATATTTTTAAAAGTAAGTAAACATTATTATTTTACAATTGTTTTATAATCACGCTGTCGTTGAGATGGGTGTGACACTCCCGGAAAATAACAAATTAGGTAAATATTATTAAGATATTGAATGATTTATATATTTCTGGAAGAAGTTGCTAAGTTTTCTGGGTAAACAAAGTAATACAACTAATGATTATATAAGTCTAGAAAACCTAATGGAAATAAACGAATTAAACCCTATAAGCTTAAATTGATCGTTTATAAGCTTACATAAATAAATCACGTAATAATGTAGAGGAAAAATTCGGAAAATATATCTATTCCCCGGGATGTGCTTTTAATGAATGTTCATGAATTTCATCACTGAATTACATGAACTAATAGCCTAAACCGCGCCGTTTCAGATCATTAGGTATAGTATGCAGATCATCAGATAGATTACGCAAAACATCAGATATTGGATGAAATTGAAGTCTACTCCACGCCGCTTCGGATCATTAAATATAGTATGCAGAACATGAAATAGATTATGCAGAAAAATTGATATTATATGAACTTGTAGTCTACTCCACGCCGTTTATAATAATCAAATATAGCAAGCAGAACATCAGCTAGATTACGCAGGACTTATTCCTAAATTTTATATAAAAGCATTTTCCTTAAATCCAGTAAAAGTACGATAAATTAAGAAAAAAGAAATACTTTTTTTTTGTCTTTTGTTAACTACAAAGTAAGTATATTTTGAGTGGCACTGTTAAACAGAGAATATTTTTTAATTTTAACAAGTTTTTTTCGATAAGTGGTTGAAAAGTTTATTAGGGACTTTTTCTATAAACCATTAAAACTTTATATATAATAAAAAAACGTATTAATTAATGTAAAATCTAAATAATGAAGAAAATTGCTTAGCAAAATATTTGCAAAGCGATTCGCTTTTCGCAAATACAGTGTATGTTTAGTTTACAATAATGTGGGTATGTACAAAGGGAGTGATATTCAAACACATTATCCTATTTAAAGATCAAATCGTCCTAACAAAGAGATCCAGCATCATAATTTCGTCATAATTTTCAGTAAACAAGCATTAATGGGTATTCTGATTACAATGATATATTCCTAAAACCTACCACAGTGCTAATGGCTATAGCATCATTAATAGCATTAAAAATAACGTCGCGTGTCGCTTACCGTGACCGGTGTCGGTTTGTTGGTTTTTTGTCGTATTTTACATCATTGATAATTTCATAGCGACTACTTATCATATCATCAGGATAACGAGTGAATATAGATGTAGGTAGTTGTTCTCAGAAATGAGATACATTAGTAAATAAAACTCTTCCGAAGAGTATCAAATACAAAAAGAGAATAGCGGTCCTCAATAATTAAATATGTGTCCTCAGAAAGTAAAAACCCGTGAAACTCGACTAAATTCACAGATGTGTCTCTTATACTTAAATACGCACATAAACATTTATATGAATCTCCTATTTTATCTCCACGGGGCGGAAAGGGGTAGCGGAGCAAAATAGGAAATGGGATTTAGTCCCGTCGCATTCGCCTAAATTGCACGAATCGCATATTATAGAATGCTTTAGTATCGCGCAGGCTAGTGTCAAGCCTGGTTATGTTGCAATTTTTTTCAATTTAAATTGTCTACTTTTTGCAGTTGGAATTCTCGCGAAGTCTTCTATTTTGTACTAAAAATCGTTTACATTGAGTCAATGTGGGTTTATAAGTTACTTTTTAATGATATAATTGATATTTATTCATATAATTGATAGCATTTCTATCAACGTTAGTTACCATTTTGATAAAAGAGAAGTAAAGATATGAAAAACAAGCGAGGTTAACTAGTAAGGTTTTAATATTTCGTTAAATTTTAGGTTACCCCATTTTGCCCAACTTGTGGTACAAAACTTTCTTTTTAAATTTGTAACTTCTTTTGCAAGATTTTTTTGATTTTATTTTCATGGGTGAATAATAAAATCAAACGTTGAAATTGTGATTCATTTCCTAAAAAAGTTATTTGCTTCATTTAATACTTCAGAATTATTAGAGCCCTGTCCACTCTAGAACGGGTTAGTCCCAGTTGCGTGACTGAATCGAATAAGCATGAGGTTAAGGTTTGGCATTCTGTCCCTGCAATATTTATAAGCAAAATCAATGTTGTATAGAAATTAATAATTTGGTTAAATAAATAAATAAATAGGTTTAATCGTAAGCTATCCCATCCCGCCTGGAGTCATAGTTTTTTTTTTGGTTATACGAATAGATTTCACGTCGAACTATTCAATCGCTAGCGCCATTAAGTATATTTCTGTAAAAGTCATTAAAGCTTCAATACGTATGATATATTTTTATTGCAAAATTCTTCCAACGGACATCTCCCGTTCAAGTCTTGATGCGTGCTTTCTGTATGTGTGACGAAATGGCACTAATGATTAAAATGTCGATCAAAACCTTTCTTTGAGTGTAGTGATACTTTTTCTTTTAGAAAATGCCATCCAAAGACTTTTATTTATTTAATTGGCTTCTACTTATACTTCTCAGCCTGTTTTTCCGGCTTCTACTTTTTTGCAAAACTTTATCTTCGCCAATCCAATATGGCAAAAACAATTGATACATTTTTTTTCTATATGATTTTTTATATTTTCGTAATTTGTTCTACAGATTCTGGTCAGAAGCAAGTCATCCTTATGTAAATCATGTAATTAAGCACGAATATCGTATTCGTTCTGCTGTATTTAATATGCATATTTTACTAATTATTAAATGATAGTTTTTAAACTGTCTAATGTTTCCTTCCTTTATTGCATATGATGGAATTATTTGGTAACCTTGTTCTGCAATAAAGCCAACAATTTCCCTTCGAAACATAACCATATTTATAAACATTTTTCATGTTTTCAAATCTTATTTTTAAAAAACATTCTGAATTTTTTGATTAAACTCGTAATATGCGTCTCTATTCTATTTTTTTACATATCATAGATTAAAATTAAAATATACTATTCGAAAGCCAATGAGCACTTTTAATTTTCTCTATTAATTATTTCATAGAAACCTCTGTCAACTGTTGTTTTTATTTAGGGCCCGAAAGACTCTGTCTTGCCCGAACTTTGGATTGCCTGCTATTAGCGGGTTAGCTTTTTCGATATTCATTTTTTTATATCATAGGTGACATTTGACATTGAGTTTGCCATATATTTTTTTTCGTTTCGTCATTGCGATTTACCGTTGCCCAAAGCTAAATCTAAAAACGAGAAGAATTTCTCGTTTTCCTGCGCCGTTTAATTCTCGTGTCATGGCCGGACGGTATTAGGTGCTTGTCATTGGCACATTTGGCGAAAAATGCGGTTCTTTTCGTGAGATTGTTGGTAAGTATAATAATGTAATAGAAAAAAACTGTTTTTGTAAGTGTGCAAATGTCTGACAGTTATGTTTTTTCATATTTATTAGCTTTGTGAAAAAGACTGCGTGGAACTCAGTTGGTCCGTGAGCTCATAATGTATGTACAGGCGACTGGAGATGTGGCGACTCATGAAAATTGACGCTTAAACGCTGTGGATCCACTGAACCACATGTACACTGAAGATAGCCTGCGAGTAGCAGTGGAATGTGACGCCTTACCCATAACATACTTGTATAATGCAAATTTGCACGATTTTCATTTTTATTGAATAATAGCAAACAAAACATAAACTCAATTCATTTCCATTTTTAATGTAAAAAAGTAAAGTATTGAAATAGATGAATCTTAATACTAAAAGAAATATTTATATTTTTTTGTCTTTATCGTAATTTGAGTTGATGAGCAATGTGTTTCCTTTAATCCATTAGGTGTATAAATGAATAAACTTGATGGTTTACCAATGCGAGAGCACGCATCGTATAAATAGCCTTGCGGAACCAGGGATTTTCTAGATCCAACCGACAAATGGATATTGTTTGCCCTTGTGACGTATTAAAAATCATTACGAATACCAAGCGAACTGGAAATTGCAGTTATCTGGTATGGAATGGGCGAGTCTGAAGGGATCTTTGGGATCCGTGGCAGGAGAACAAATACACTTTGAAACTTTCCGTTCCAAATGGCAGCTTCAAGAACATTTACCATGATTTTTTTATGACTAATCGCTTGTCATTGCATAGCATAGGTGCATTCAAATTACGAAACATTATTTTTTATCGCAGGTTAGGTGATGGCCTTTTCACTAATCCAGTGAATTCAAGAATTCAACAGGATAGTTGACTGCTTTGTCAGGATCGAAAACAGTGTCGATCGATTAAAACGATATCTCATTGCCAGGCAACGAGTGTTGTATTTTGAAATTAATAGTGTCAACATCATTATTTTTGCGGGAAAAATAGCATGTTTACTAAGCCACCCGTGGTTAATGTAATTAGCGCGCAAATATGGGAATATGTGTTCAATCAGTACGCGTTTAAGTCCTTTATTCAGGATTTACGTTATTTCAATATGTTTTACGATGAAAATTACACTCAATATTTACGCAATTGTGGTGCATGGAATATCGAAACACAGCGAACATAAATTGATGTGTAAAACAACGCTAGCTACGATGCAGGTCGTGACTTGCGCATGTATTGAATGCGTATGTACGTCAATACCACAGAATTCGAAATCAGCGCCACTTATGATACAAAAACATAACTTTGAATTATTCTCAGAAGGTCAATTATTTATGAAATCCTCAGAAGGTTTTAAACAGTCACTTTTTTATGAACTTATGATTATTTTCATTTTTAAAAAATATTGGGGGTTGGTAGGGATGTGGAATTTTAGGGTTATATGTTCTGATACGCAAAAATAAAAAATAAAGGACAATAAAAAATCTTTTAGAAAAAAAGAAAAAAATCCTAGAACCAGATTGCAGAGCCATCACTCGTGTCCAATTGTAAAAAGTCGAAATCTTTCTTTAACAACAATCAAACCTTCTGCTACATTTTTCTCTAATTTTCGATATACCTACGAGTACTTGATGCTTTTAATGAACAATACCCTTAATGATCGAAAAAACTATCAAAACAAAAATTATTTCAAACTAATTTATATCCCAGTCATACTTTATTTAAAACTACATCATTGGGTTATCGCCCTTTAATTATTTTTTTCTGCAAATTATTTCTACGAGTATATAAAAAAAATACGGACTATTCCAAAAAAAAAATAATTTAAAAAAAATCGCGCACAGTAAATTGTTTTTTTAAAAAATTAAAGGTTGTATATTTAACAGTCGAATACTTTTCACACTTTCTCCCTTTTTCAATTTTAATGAAAATATTATCATAGTTATTTCAAACCCGAAAATAAAGCGCCATGTATCGTAACCTATTAAGATACATATTTTTCCCTACAATTTATTATTTTTTCCGATTGATCATAAGCCGAAAGGATTCTAGTGTACATTTTTTTTAAATATTAGTTTTTACCTGGATTTATATTAAGACAACAGGGTGTAGAACTTCTTATAAATTTTATGTTTAATCATAAACTTAAATATTGAATCTTTATAAGTATATTTTTTTATTCAAAATATACGTAAAGTCAAAACTGCGTAGTACTTTTTTTTGTGACAGATATAACTTTTATATTTTAATCTTAATATTGGTTTTCGTTAAAAAAACTCAATGACTATATACATTGATGCCTTCTTTTTATAATGTGCAAATAAATCATGGAAAATATCAGTAAAAATAGTTAGGAGAAATGCATGAAATCGATGTGAAATGCGATCGTTTATTTAAAAGGCTTATTTATTTATTGCCTTTAAAGGCTTAACGGAAGAAGGTGAACTTCAAGTAAACCGCAAATTATCGTTATTGGTACCATTTTATAACTATGGTTAAGCATTCACTAGTTTTTAATTATGTTTGGCAGCAATGCATAACCCATTTATTTGCTACGTCACTCTCGTTTTTATGGGAGTCCCGACTTTCTTTTCCGTCCCTTTAGATGGCCCTACGTGAACGGTCGGATTCGATCCATTCATACGAGTCACAGTGACCCGAAATAAAAATATTAGTTTGACTTTTGAGGCGCTTACGACTCTAACTACCACGAATAACCAAGCGACGAGTAGTAATATGAAGATCTGTCAGAGCTTTATTGCCTCTATAATATTGGGAATTACATTTTGCAGAAACGGAAAATTGTAAAGTCTTTAAACCGCTTACCCTTTGACGCTGCGCATTTCCGTTTGTAAAATTATAATATCAGACTTATCAAAGGCGCTCAATCATGTGCAAGGAAAATTTAATGCACAAAGCTTGAAAGCGCAATTTGCTATTTCAATTACTGAGGGCAAATTCGTAAGCTGCTTTGAAGGAAAACTGCTCGAGGCACAGCTGGGATGCATACCTACTACATTTTACATGAATTAGAGGATTTAGCTATACTCGCATGACATCGCATTTTGAGGGAAATGTCATAAACACTGCCGAGTCTCTGCCATAGCCATAATAAGAATGACTTCCTTAAATTATTTAATTATACTCTTATACCTACCCTTATGCCTAACTACTATTATTCGTTTTTGTCGTGAATAGTTGAGAAAAATAACTTAACTGTATCGACAGCCAATTAGTCTGTATGACTATCTGGCTACCTGTAAACATTATGTTTCATAAGCTAGTTGACTGATTTAAGCAATTATTCGGCTGCAATATTTGTCAATGGGAAGAAATGGCTTGATTTAAGGTTCTGTATCTAGAATGAATCGGGGAGCAATTATACAGACGGCGACTATGAAATCGCATGTTATCCGTACAGCTACATTTACAATCTCTTTGTCTTAATGAGATTAAATCAAGTAAAAGGAGATTTTTTGGAATCAAACTGTCCGATCTTGAGTTACAAAAGTTGAAAAGCTTAAAAGGTCATAATTTTCAAATATATTAACCGAAGCTCAGTTCTTGCAATTTGAAAGTCCTGTCAATTTTTTACTAGTCTAGAGTAGAATTTCAAAATTTCAAATTATTTTATTGAGTTAAAATTATGGGTACATTCAATATACAAAAGTCTTAACCTAACTAGGCTGCCGCCTGTTCCAAGGTAGACAATTTATTTTAGTTATCCTAAGAAATCTATAATATTATATTTATATAAATAATCAAAATCATACTTAATGTAACAGAAATATCTTAATTACCTAATAAAAATTCGTAAGAAAATGTCATGAAAATTGTCAATATTATTTTATTTTAAAACATGATAAAAATTAATATATATTTATATATGTATTAAATAATATGTTTTAATAATATACAAAATAAATTCACAAAAATTAAAATAAAATTACGTTTAGAAATCATCAATTTATATTACTACATATAATATTATGTTTTTATTATAAAGATTATAGAGATTCAATTATTTAATAATGTTTTCAATATCTGCATATGTACAATTTAAGAGGTAGGCACTCAAACTATTTTTAAATTTATATGATATTTTAATGTCTTTAATGTTAGGTGGTAGGCAATTATAAAATTTGGGGGCAAGATAAGAGAAACTGGATTGGCCAAAAGCGGATCTCCTGAGTGGTATTGAAAAATTTGTTTGTGTCGATCTTCTTGTTACACGAGATTTCTGGCTTTTTTTCTGTTCTCCTAACTCACTCTGGAATTTAGTGAGAGTTACCAGCACAAACATTTTTCTCACACTCAACACTCTATACTCTCGGAAAAGGTCATCGGAAGAATATGTTTGGGGTTTTTTATTGATCACCCTCAGTATAGCCTTTTGCGCTTTGTAAAGGGTGGCCACAAGCGTTTTTGCCGCACAGCCCCAAGTTATAATGCCATATCGAATAACCGACTCGCAGACAGCAAAGTAGACACTTCTTAGCGTATTGAAATCTAAGATGTTCCGCAAACTCCTAAAGTAATACACAAGTTTTATCAGTCTTGCCGCAACCTTCGTTAAATGATCCTCCCAGCGCAGTCTGTTGTATAACATCACGCCCAAGTACTTAATGGAGGACACCCTGTCGACATTCATACACTGGCAATCTTGCGTTCTGATGCACGAGTGAAGCTTAATAGTTGAAGTTGGTTGGTCAGTGTTTGTCTTGCTAAAGGTCATAAAATTCGTTTTACTTATATTTAAGGTCAATAAGTTTCTATCCAACCATCTCTTCGCGTTTCTCAGTACTAATTCAGTATCGGTCAACAGATCTGCCCAAGTCGAAGACTTGACCAATAAAACGGTGTCGTCGGCAAAACTGATGACCTTTCCTATTGCCGGGAGTTTGCAGAAATCATTCAGATACACCAAAAAGAGAATTGGACCCAACACGCTGCCCTGTGGGACACCATACGTTATATTCTGTGTAGAACTATATTCTTCGCGGAGTCTAGTCATCTGCAGTCTTTCTGATAGATACGATTTAAACCACTCTAGCGCATTTTCTCCGAGTCCGATCCGTTTCAGTTTAGTCATCAGCAAGGGGTGCGAGACAGTGTCGAAAGCCTTAGCAAGGTCGAGGAAGACTGCCGCACATTTCTCTCCTTTATCTAAAGATTCTTTGACATGTTCAGTGAGTTCAATTAACGCATCTCCTGTACCGAGCCCCTTCCGAAAGCCAAACTGGTTATGTGCCAAAATATTGTATTTGTCTAAAAAACTGTTAAGACGCCGTTTGACCACATGTTTTAGAATTTTACTCACCGTACTCAAGAGTGATATGGGTCTATAATTCTCTGCGGCCAAAGAATCACCACCTTTAAAGATAGGTGTTATGATACTTGTTTTCAAACATTTAGGAAATACTCCCATTTTTAGGCTCAGGTTAATTATATGGAGAAACTCTGTATGATTTTATTTGTTTTAATACAAAGGAAGAAATACCATCCTGGCCTGACGATTTACTACATTTCAATTGGTTTATTATTTGAAGTATTTCTGATTCATTAGTTTGTTGCAGACATGGCATAATGATAAGAGCATCCGCTTGTGGGCTATTTGCCAAGTTTACTAGTTGACTCTCGCTCATTTTTAGGTTCTGCAGGTGAGCATGAGCTAGATTACTACCAACGCTTGAAAAGAAATTATTTAAGTGTTCCCTTATTTCATTTGAATCTGTAGTGGTGTTTACAATATTCCCGTTTATTTTCATTTTGTTTATATCTACCGGCTGTTTTTCTGTGCTTGTTATTTCTCTAATGGTTTGCCATACTATCTTAGTATCATTTCGGAAACTGCGTAATTTATTTTTATAGTATAACTCTTTCTCAGTTTTAATTAGTTTATTGCAAAGGTTCCTGTATTTTTTGTAATATATATATAGTTCGTAGTTATCCGGATCTCTAACCAGCTGTTTGTGAATCTTGTCCCGTTTGTGTATACTATTTACAAGACCTCTGGTAATCCAAGGTTTTATTTTTCTACTCCTGTGTCTAATATTGCCTGTATTAGTAACTGTGGACTGATCAATATGCCTTTTTAATATAGATATGAATTTTTCGAAAGCAATATCTACGTTTGTCTCTATAAAAGTATCTTCCCAGAGTTCAGAGTATCTGACCTACTGTCAGTGAGTTTATCAAATTCTAGTGTTGTCCTTGTAAATGTTTTGTGATGATTATTTCTTTTATTTTCGCTTGGAATTATCAGCATAATTGGAAAATGGTCAGTGAATTTACTTTGATAAACAAACGACATACATTTCTTTTTAGATTTTATCATCGCATGGTCAATGCAGGAACACGATCCATTTTCCACTCGAGTTGGTTTGTTTATTCCAACTTGAAGTCCAAGCTCAGCCATTAAGTTTAGATATTCGTCTGCTTGCGGATGCATTCGGTTTATTATATTAATATTTACATATCCAACAAGGGCAACATCTGAAAACGAAATACTCATCGACTTTATTTTTGAGCTAATCGATGCAAGGAACGGGCTTATATTTTTGTAAGATGGAGATCTATAAACTGCAAAGATACATAACTTATCGTCTATTAAAATTTGCAAGCAGTTTGATTCAGTGACGAGTAGTTCCGATATGGTCACATTAAGGTTTGATTTGTAATAAACAATGATACCATCGTTCTGTCGCATTGATAATTCAGTTACTTTTACTACATAACCATCAAGGTAAATAAGCTGGCTTATATTTTTGTTCCAGCATTCAGTTAAAATAATAAGGTCAAAATTTATTTTCAGATCTTCAAGCAGTACTAATAAAGCATCGATGTTTTTTGAATAGCTCCTAATGTTAACACAGAAAACCTTCAAAAATGGTAGGTTGGCGATTGATTTAATATCTTCGCTACTGCTTATTTCAATGGTATCTATGTGAGTATAGTCGTCAATTTCACCATTAAAGTCTTTAATCACGATGGAAGAATTTACGCATAGTAACTTCAGTTGATTTGTGGACCCTCCCCATGCCAGAAAATATATTTTGTGGGCTTGATATCGAATATTAGCAACATCCTTGGAGTAAATATACATAAAAATCTAAGTGGTGTACTGCATATTTATAGAATAGCGTTAAAATAATAAAAACATTTATTATATTTCGCGAAGAATGTAAAATATAATAATTAACAATATATGTATGATTTCTTACTGAAAAAAAGTTTTTTTTTATCGTAATTAATTTAAATATCGAACATAATATAAATAAAATAAATAAGTATTGGAAGCACATAATATAATATAAAATAATATAATCTAAACAGAAGCACATATAGTAATTATAGGAAGACAGACTAGAAGTGGAAGTGAGTTTTAGCAAAAGTTTTAGTCTAATTTTTAAATATGTTTGGTCAGAACAGGCGGCTAACCGTCAAACGGATTTTAATTCCTGAAGTTGTTGTTCATTATTTATGGCGAATATCTTGCTTTCTTTGCTCTGCCGAAGATATAACCTGCCGTTCTTCATCCAGACGAATTTCCAAGCATGAGTTTTCGAGTAATTGCGTGCCAAGTAAAATAGATGTCGTTGTCTGTACGTGTAATTTTCAGAAATGAATATCGGCTTTTTGTCTCCGTTGAAGTTGGGATCCTGTGTATGTAACTTATTAGCATTTGACCTGCTTTGGTTATAAGATTTTACGGCGTCCAAGAATTCATTTCTTGTTTTTATATTTCTTAACCGGGCGACGACTGTGCGTGGTTGGGAGTATTTTTGGTCGACTGGCGCAACTCGATAAATATTACTGAAGTCTGTTTCATTTAACGAGAGAGAGATGACTTTGGCTATATTCATCAGGATTTTTGCTAGATTTTCTTCTTTGTTCTCTGGAATTCCTCTTATCTCAACATTTAGTTCTTTATTTTTGTACTCCATTTCATCGAGTTTCCGTTCCATTCCACTTAGTCTCACTTGTAGTTCCGCGTTTCTCTTTTCCATATGAGAGATAACTTTAGTATTGCTGTCCACTTGAGAATGATAACGCAAAGCCTCGTTACAATGTTCTTCAATATCCTTTAGTTTGTCCGATGTCTTTTTAATCTCAACCTCGATATGGTTACGAATTGTATTTTTTTTAAAGAAATGTCGACTTTACAGACGCAAAAACATGGTAAGAGGTAAAAAGGTAAAAAGAAGAGGCAATGACGATTGTGTGAAGTAAGATTTAAAAAGTCGCACTTAGTGACCGACAGATACAATCTACGTAGCATGTGCGACGATTTGCCGCCAACCCGGACAACGACAGCTGCCGATAAGACTGACAGCTCATCAGTCCATCCGTGGTAGCGGTGAATACAATTTCGCTGAAACGTCGGCTGCCATAAATCTCATGCGAAAATATCCAATTTTGGTCTTATTTCGACTCGATATAACGAATTCAGGAAATACACATCTCCGGTTCGTTGATCAAATCTCGCGATAGCCCTAAAATTAAGCACCGTTATCTTCCAGATATATATTTTTTTATTTAATAAAAAAAATAATAAGTAGGTACCTATTTTGATACCTAATGTATTGATACACTTTAAAGTTTATTGCGATTGTATATGCGTGATGGAGTAATATTAGTTTACTATCAATTTTAATTTTATTTTACAGTAAGCTTACAATTATTAAATACAAGATAGAAGCGTATTTGCAAAAAACTATTTACACAAAACTAATTTACTGTCCTAACAACACAAGTGGGAAAAGTGGGGTATATAAAGGAGACTGTAATGTTAATAATAGGATATTAATATTTATTATACATAATATACTACAGGGCATGTTATAATGAAATAAAATAATATAATACAGTAGGATGGCACTTAGTTATATCTTAATAAAGTAGGAGAATATATTGGATCGAGTCCTTAATTTAGTTCTTGGAATCATTTAATATGTCTAATCCTTTACATGTGGTATCAAAAATACGACACACTCTGTTGAGAGGTATATTCGACACGATATTGCTATTGATAGCGACAACGGATATGTAATATGTATATATGCCGCTATAAAACATGATAGGATGAGATTAATGGCATTATGCACTTGATATAGGAGGAGGTTCATTAAATGCAGTAGTATTAACGCATTACAACGATAATACTGACCAATAATTGCGGATCACAATATCCCACAGGGAATCTAATCGGATTTTAGTTTGAATAATGGTCATTATTAGTAGTCATCGGTTGATTGATTCGCTAACGATGCATCATTAAGCTAGCTAACTAACTTAAGGTTTCATTCAATGCACTTTTACCTACTTGTTTCTATACGCGTTTTTGATTTTAGCATAACAATTTTTTTTTTGAGCTAACAAGTCTATCAACCCAGCAAGATCTACTTACATATTGGCTACTATCATGGCAGCTTTTAGAATTAAATATTTTCTTTCTTTTATCAGGTTTAATTATTAAATAAGGGTATATCCCTGAAATTCTTTCTAACAATTTAAAATATGGCAAGGAAATATAAACGCTACTACATGGCATTCGTCGATTACAATAAAGCTTTTGATTCTTTGAATCATAACTATATCTGGAAAACGCTGAAAAACCAGGACGTAGAAAGTAAATACATAAGAATAATAAAAGAAATCTATAAAAACGCCACAGCAACGGTCCGACTGGAACAACAAGGAGAAGAGTTTAGTATACAGAAAGGCGTCAGGCAAGGCGATCCACTTTCTCCAAAACTTTTTACGGCATCTTGCGGTGTCAACTACAACGGGCGAGCCCGTCACCACAGGACGTTTTAACGATTAGTCGTTCTATCGCCCTGCAGTGAACGTAGAGACTTTGGACAGTACATTCTACGTCCAGCTACGTCAACAACCCGTGAGAGTCCAACGCCTTACCGCGAGTTAGCCAGGAGTAACCCGGCGGGCTCGAGATACTCGCGCCCTCACTTCCAATTGTGACCAGATTTCTCCGGTCTCTCGATTGGTACCGAGTTCGAGGTCGCTTGCGCGGTCCTCTCCCTTATGAAGCGGTGAAACGGAGAGCACAACCGATTGGAGCAAACCCCGCACGGTGCGCAGACCGTACAATCTTCGCGGACCAAGGCGTCCTTTGCCCGCCTCTTACCCGGGATCGGATGGCCAATGGTCAATTCCAGAGCAGTCGCCATAAGGTACGCAACCACCCCCGCTCTATAGGAAACAGTACAGTTCCCAGACTCCCCCGACTGTTAGTCGGAGAGCACAACCGATTGGAGCAAACCCCGCACGGTGCGCAGACCGTCCAGGGGCGCCAGAGGTTTGATTCCCAGGGGAGACTGGTTGACCCAGTGTCCTACCCAGGACTCGCACCCCATGCGAGGAGGCCGTCGATGTTTTCTAACACTGCCGTAACACTTTTTACGGCAGTGTTAGAAAACATATTCAGAAATATAAATTGGGGAGATTTTGGAATAAACATTAACGGATTAAACATAAATCACCTAAGATTCGCCGACGACATTGTGATATTCGCTGAGAGACCAGACATATTACAAACTATGTTACAACAACTAGATTTCGAAAGCAGAAAAGCAGGTCTATCCATGAATCCAACGAAGACCAAAGTAATGACGAATGCATTAAAGGAAGACATAGAAATAGGACAAGAAATTATCGAATATGTAGATGAATATATATATTTAGGACAGATAATATCAATAAAAGACAAATACTCAAAAGAAATCGATAGAAGAATAAGCAACACTTGGAAACGGTACTGGTCACTAAAAGAGATAGTTAAAAATGAAACGATACCAATGTCAATAAAAAGTAAACTTTATAATACATGCATTCTCCCATGTCTTACTTACGGGTGTCAAACTTGGCCTGTCATGAACAAAAACAACCATAAACTTATAGTATGCCAACGAAACATGGAGCGAAGCATGATAAACATAAGGCTACAGGACAGGTGGACGACCTCAAAAATAAGGAAAACAACAAAGGTGAAAGATGTTTTAAACAAAATTAGAAAACTAAAATGGAACTGGACTGGTCACATCATGAGAACCAACAAAGAAAAATGGACGAAGGACGTAATGGAATGGTATCCTAGAAATGGGAAAAGACGAAAAGGACGTCAAATTAAAAGATGGGAAGATGACTTACCGAAAGGATGGAGAAGGTTGGCTTGGGACAGAGATGAATGGAAGAAAATGGGGGAGGCCTATGTCGAAGGACAACCTGACCAAAACACTGGCTGCTGAAGAATAATATTATGATACCTTATTTAAAAATTAGATTTAAAAAATAATTAAAGATATTGTTTTACCACATAAGGCAAAATTGTATAATACGGTCAGCGAATAAAGGCTTATTATTATAAGGAAATAATAATAAGGAAATATTCATAATTATTATAAGGAAATATTCATAATGTAATATAAACCTCTGTTAAAATATTATTTTGCACATCTGATTGGCTTTGATAAATGTAGCTTCTTTGTAATTTTTTTCGACATTTATGACGCGATTTCACGTAATGTTATTTTGTAAATCGTCTTTTTTAAAAATAAATAATCTATTTTTGAATATTAAAATTGTATTTACATTTATTTTGGTTTCAAAATAAAAGAATATTAAAAGTTATAATTTAACTTCCAATATTTTAACATGCAGTCCAACTTTAATGTTAGTAAAAAGCTCTGATTTGTTCAATCTCGGATATTTTGTTGACTTTTTCCCTTAACACATACCACCTATTACTTTACCGGCCCACCAACTGACGCGTCGGTAAGTAAATTATCGTGAACGCGATTTTTTTTCATTAATAAGACGGATATTTCCATTTTACCCCGCCCCCTCTCCCTCCTCGAGACGATTAAGACCATTCCCAGATTAAAGTCTGTCTGTCTCCCCGATAGCGTCCAAACGTTTAATCCGATTGAGCTGAAATTTTTCAAGCAGCCATCATTTGGTCATCATTTGGTCATCAAGTGGTAATATTATTGTGGTTGAAATCGGTCCACCAGAGGGTGCGCTAGTCTTATATTAATCTCAAAATGATTGGACTTGGAAACTTGAAATTTGGTACTTATGCGCCTTGTTGACCGGAAATCACATTGTGAATATCTTATATACAAACATCACATTTTGGTTAGAATATCTCATATACAAGCGACGCAAATAATATTTAAAATCCTCCGTGCATTAACTAAATAGTATAGGTTTAAAAGCGGTGACGCTAGCGATGAGTGGCTTATTCGAAACTCGTATTCGAAGGCTTACGGAGACCCGCGTTGGTATTTTGATTTTTAAATTGAATGAGATGACGCGTGTTCGACATTCGAATTTTCATTCCGTTGCGTCGCATATTAACAGGAATTTCGCAAACTGCTCATGACATTATTTATGAAATGAATATTCAGATGAAAAAAGTACCTGTCTACTTGCCAGAAAGTCTTAGGGTGACTTAACCGATTTTATCAGTGTCAAAAAAAACTGAAAAATGAACACAAAATGGATCTTAATTGGCCCAAATTATTATATATTATTGTTGTAATTGTTATAAAATCATTAACCCAAAGTGCATCCAGCTATGTTTGCCTATCTATAATTGATTTTAATGAATTTTACCTATTTAGCTATAATTCCATTTGATTTATTTTATGTGAGCTGATTTCAGTACTAATTATTACGCCAGTACTAATTATTACGCCACTCACTAAAAATCCTATCGAAATGTGGATAAAATTAAATAAAATTACAAAATTACCTAAATTTTATAAAATTTTACTAGATAACTATTTATTTCAAGAGATATTGCTTAAATTCTTGCCATATTACCTTCAAAACGCTCAATAATCCCCTCTCGTCTACTTCAATCATCCTAAGTATATTAATTAATTTATCACATTTGACGTTGTCATATTTGAAGCTTTAGCATACCGCTAAAGCAAGCGCGTATATCATGAGTCACATCTCTCAATCGTAGGATTAAAACGTGGAGTGAGATTAATTACCTTTCTCTACAAGTGGCTGACTGACGTTCTCCAATATTTTCGATAAAACGTTAAGTATTTTAGGTACAAGAATTTCTTCATGATTTTAAATGATATTTTTCATTACCATGGCGGATGGAGGATATATGTATATACTTTCGTATTTCATTACCATCAACTTGGCGGATATATATTATACTAACTAGCAGCGTGGTGCTAACTAAAGAATAGGATCTCGATTCAAGACTAGATATGGATCTGTACAGTGAAGTCCACGGTTGCGGCGTTCGAACAACGGCGTGGAAGATAAAGGACTTTTTGACTATATCCTAAGAATGGCCTTCTCAGGCCTGGAAGAGGAAAATCGTAGCCAAGATTTTCTAATCCCGATCTGGACAAGGCACTCAAAGAAGAATGATAACACATTTTTTTTAAATATTAATACAATCAGGGATTTCCAGTGGTAATATTCCGGCTCCTTCTTCAGACCCTCGTGATTAAGTGTAATTGAAAGTACTCAAGACACAAAACAAATGAGCCCTTCATTAGGGAGCTTCAATGGCAATCCCCGGGCTCCATCTTCAGATCCTCGTCATTATGTGTAATGGAAAGTACTCATGATAACAAAACATACTAGCCCAAATTCCAATGTCCTACCATTTGCCATCAGGCAGTTTCAGTCCCTACATTCCGGCTCCATCATCAAATCAGCTCGATTGTACCATAATATTGCATTTTCACCGAACTTACAAATGTCAAATTTCAGCTCAATCGGATACCAGCAAGTATGTAAAAAATAATTTACAAATTTTTAACGGACAATTTGCATGCGAACATTGCAGGTTATTAAAAATCTTGTAAAAATATTGTTGTAACAATAAAGAAAATTGTAAATTATGAGTATACGGTGAATGTGAAATTGTGTACAATGTTATAGTGCACATTTAGGAGACTTTTGCGGCTGTCGCAAGATCGACTATTGAAAACACATGTCAGCAATGTTGTTAGGCGACAACAGCGTCGAAGTCTATATAGAATAGAGAGATTTTTGTATGCAAACGAAAGACACTTAACGTCGTTATCGTGACATCGAAGTATGGCGTTATCGGCAAGAGGGCGGAAGCTCCAAGACGAGCCGCTTCCCCGACATTTTTCCTTATTTCCGAAATACGTATGCTCGTTATCTTCCCCACCTTTCCTTCGTGGAAAATGATTTTAAAGTGCTCAAATGTGGTTCGATAATATATTAAAATCTATAGTCGTCGATTTTTTTTAAACATCTAAAATAAAGTCAGTGCGTCAGAAAAGAACAGAATAAGAATAAGAGATGATAGTATTTATGTGATATTTAATTTATGTGATACAACTTTATATTTAAAAAATGAAAATATTTTTAAAATATATTCTGGAATTGCAAATACCTTATAAATGTAGTTAAAAAGTTACATTTTATAATAGTGGATATAGTTAATAAACGTTATAAATAATTTGTATAGTAACTTGTGAAATTTATTTTACTATCACAAAAATAAGAATTTTATTTAAATATTCAAAATATCGTTTTAATTTCATGTATTATACAACGGAAAATACAGTATAACTCGTAGGAACACCTATTGATACTATGAAAAAATAAACTAACATATTTTTAACAATAATTAGAGGTCAATTATAAAATATTTAAAAGGTACAGCGAGATAGCTGCACGGGCTAAGATTTTTCGATGACTCGATCATCATAGGTGCCGATGAAAATGGGTTGGCGACCCTATTACGCAGGATGGAAAAGGAAAGTAAGAATTGTGGACTGCACATGAACCGCAGCAAGATCAAACTCATGTTTGTGGATCAGGCTGGAACAATGCAACGCACCAACGAGCTGAGTGACCTTTAAGTTGTGAAAGAAGATCTATGTCTATCTGGGCTCCATGGTATGCAACGACGGGAACTGCGAAAAGGAGGTCTCACGCATAAGCCAGACGGCAAGGTCGGCCATAAGCAACCTAGAAAGGCTGTGGAAGAATCGGGGTATTAGTAAGCGGTCAGGCTGGTTCGAGCTCTGGTTTTCTCGATCTTTCTCTATGACATGTATCAAGACATGGGTCTCCGATGCAGCCTTCAAGGTCCATACCCTGAAGGCTCGGATACGTACCAAAATTGATGCACTGGAGATATGGTGTTGGCGTAAAATGCTAGGAATCCCATGGACAGCACGCTGCACCAACAAATATGTCCTTGAAGAACTCGGCATCCAAGTGAGGCTCTTCACTGTATGCACGAGAAACGTCCTCCAGTACTTCGGTCACGTTACCAGGAGAAACCCAGAGAATCTGGAGAAAATGCTTTCCAGGGGTCAAGTGATAAAAGAAGAAGTAGTAGCAGATCACCGGCCAGATGGAACGACCTCATAAAAGAAGCAACAAAACGGTTTATAGTCAAACTGTTGTCTAGTGACCACGATCCTCAGTAATGAGGGTATGACGGAGAAGAAGTATTAAATGAAAGTTTTTTTTTATGTTTTACTATTTAAATTTTTATTCCGAATAATATTTAATTTTACTATTTCAACGCTATTAATTTTAGGTATTAATTAAACATTTTACATCACATTTTTTTATCGTGACTCCTATTTCTGTATTCATTTAAATTTGTATTTAATTGATTTGGTTTTAAATTTTTATTACTTATTTCATATTTCTTGTTCCATGATTTGATCTTTTTGCTAATTTCTAAAAATGTTTTACTGAATTCGTACCTAATTCGAAAAAAAACATGTTAATCAAAAATGTCTATAACGACTGTATTCCCCTTAAGGGTTGCTATGTTTATTCCATTTGTGGTAACTCAGCCAGGGAAAATCAACAGCTGCGTCGTTCCCGTTTAACAAGTCGGTGGGAATTTATGTCGGCCTGTAATTGGAGCGTGTAAGTAGGGATGACATTTCAATTTTCGCAACTCGTTTTTGCAGTAAAGTCACACATGGAATGTTTATATGAGGATATTTATAGCAATCGACTTACCCATATTCGGTTTAACCGCAAGTTCAGTGGCAAGTTCTCAAAAGTCACGGAAGGAGATACTACCCAAATTTAAAACAAGGTACTTAATAGTACCTTGTTTTCCAAAGGAAACATGATTTTATTTTGCTAGTTAGTATGAAAAGGTATGTATGTACCTATATATGAAACAAATTTAACAGGGTGAAAAATTTAAAGCCCAAATATAAAATAAAAAACTATTTTTGGTATAAACAGAGCCGCACTTTGGCAACTACAATGTTATTTTTATTGCGTGTGTTACGTTCATGTAAACTAGAGTGCTTTACCCGGTTTTCCATACGCGTTATAAATTGTGATTGCTGTCTTTTGATCAATGGCATCTTTTGAGACCTGTAGAGCAAATCCGAATTTCGATAACTTATTGTAGCTGATTTATGTATACTATCCAATCCTATCTAGATGTGTCATTTCAGAAATGTTTGAAAAGAAACCTAGCTTTCCATGTTCGCTATAATTTGGATGAATTTGACAAGGCTGTCTTATAATTTAAAAGACAATTATAGTATAATATCTACCAAATCTCTTTGGTAATTCTTAAACAAATATTTTTTAAACCTATATATAATATGGATTATGTGTCAACATGATATTGTTTATTATTATATCATCCAGAGTTAGTTTTTTATAATAAATAATTTTGTTTTATAATTTATTTAAATCTCAGTGTTACTTCTAAAGTTGATAATTTTTGAACACATTTTTTATTATTTATATATTTTATTGACTATTATTTATTTTTTTGTAATCTGATTCTGATTATTATTTTGTAATTGAACCAAAAGTACCTTGTTTTTATATATAAAGAAGTATATATGTTGATTTTATGTCATCATATGTCATCATATGAAGTTATGTTATTTCACAGTTTATATTTTTTGGTATTAATAAACTTTTACTATAACTATGCACATTCCTGATCCAAAAATGGAAAAGCTCTATGGGGAAATAATAATATAACAGATTCTTTAAAAAACTTTATTCTACAGAAACTATACTAAATTTCTCCGGAAATAGTGTCATCCAAACCACATATTAAAACAGAAATCTCCATAATTTACCAAGAATTTTTATTTTAGAACTTGTAACAATAATATAAAAACCACAAAATAATTTACTGCAATTGCGGGACCGACATGATCATATTACCCGAAAAGAATACTTATTATAAACCCAACTAGACCGCTACTAGAAATACAATAAAAAACCTATTTTATATAAGAATATATATTTACATCGTGAGTTTTTTTTAGTGACATCCTTGTAGTGGGTTAATCAGTAGGCAACTTTTAATTTAAATTTTTGGGAAAAATCAAAAATTAAAAAGAAAGGAAATTGTATATTCATAATATTTTACCTACCGCTAGATAGCGCAGCGCAATCAACGCAATTGATATATTTTTTAAGTAACAAAAAAAAAATATATAATAATGTTGTTCAAAAAATAAAAAATATTTACTTTTTTGTTTAAATTATCAAAACCTGCTTGATTGCTCGTAATAATTCACCCACTACAAGTATGTCGCTATTAAAAAACTCACCTGTGTAAGAAGCTACCGGAAAGTATCAAAGAAACATATTAGAAAATTTAATATTTACATTTTTTATGCATACATGTTATGCATACATGTTTCATAAAATAACAAAGCTGAAATAATTATTATAATGTAATTAAATAATAATTTTAAATGAGTAAAATATATTAATGACAACACATTGTATGTTTCTATATCGGTCCACTTTTACTTCTTGGCCAGTCGCATACCAATATAATATATCGGTGGTAGGTTAGTAAAGTTGATAATGTTTGATACAGTGAAACCCGCCTATATTGAATTTTAGGTGGTCGGAGTAAAAAATCGATATAAGCGAGAATTCGTTATAAATGGGAAACGTATATTTTTGCTTTTAAAGGCCAAAAAATTTGTAAAAATCAAAGATCTTGGAAATAAAATAATGTCTTCCCACTACTAGCCTTACAGTTTTTCAATAGAGGACACTAATATTACGGTTGAAATTTTGATAATTAATTTGATCAAATACAAACATACATATTTTCGATATATTTCTGGTTTTCTATTTATATCATTTTGAACTTGAAAATTTACGCGCCCTACGCGCTGTGCAAGCGCTCTCATGCTCTGAGCTGGGAACGCAGAGATATCCAGGATGCTAGAGAAAGTAGAAAATCTGACCATCACTGCAGTTACCGAACACCTTAAGCAATCAACCCTTGATGACTTTTTCAAGAAGTGATGAGCATCTACATTACTTAATTTCTGTCGCGTCCAAGTTAATTGTACTATAATTTTCTAGCCATGTTTAGACATCGCCTGACATCTAGTCAGGCTTATTTTTTTTGCTTGAACGTTCAATAAAAACACGTTTATCATTTAATTTTATAAATGTGTTTTTTTCTGTAATCATTGCTTTTCCCTTGTTTTTATCTAGCACATTTAAAAAAAATCTGGTCAAGGTCTTTGCTATATTGGGCTCGATTGCGTTTCTTCGTGAACTAAAATCGGAAATTAGTCCATGTGAACGAGACAGGGTAATACGCTAGAGCGAAGTGTGAGATGACCGGTTGTCACTTTTCGCATTAAAACTGCCCGCCAAGGTCAAATCTTACACCGCACGAAATATGCTCGAATTTATTCGGACGAGTATAAGTTCGGCAGGTAGTATTTATCGACGATCGTTCGTTTCATATTCCGCTCTAACGTATCGCTCTGTCTCGTTCGCTTGGACTAATTTTAGTTTTAGTTCACAAAGAAACGCAATCGGGCCCATTATCTGGTTAAAATTTGGATCAAGGGATCGAAAATTTGGTTCGAAATTAGCGGGTTCGATATATGCGCGAAAATTAGCACAGGAATTAGCGTAGGAAAATTCAAGGAACCGCAAAAAATATTCGATATAAGCGGAAATTCGTTATATGCGGGTTCGATATAAGAGGGTTTTTTGTATATTATATTAGTAAATTTTATATTGTTGGAATTATATGTAGGTACAATAAAAAGATAATATTTCTTAAAATACTGTTTTTTATGCATACATGTTACTTTATGTTGTTATATACTCCGATTAACTTAACTCCGTCCTTAAATAACTCTTTTACAATTTAGCGCTCTCTATAAATTTATTAATCAACCTAATCTTCTCCATTTCCAGTAGGTACTATTCGTCATTCTGTGCCATGACTAACCGAACGGTTTGCGTCCTCGCTAAATACCTATCAGAATGGAATATTATTGCCATCTGCACGCAGAGGGAGTAGGTATCAGCGAGAATTCATATAAAGTTAAACATACCTTTTACGGGTTTTAGGGCATTTTGAAGCATAACGCATAGATGTCGCTTCAGTGCATGTCTGTGAACTTACCTGAAAAAATAGAAAATGTAACAATCAAACATTTATTTATAAATTCTTTTCAAATGATGTGAGGCTCCATATTAATTTACTTGTGGTATTGTTTAAAAATCATCAGATTTTGAGTAGCTATTTTATTTTGAAAATATCAATTATTATTTTATATCCATAATATACAAAAAAAAAAGGAAAAAATCACTGTTCAAAGGACAACATGTGGTTTCGTACCCAGGATGTTACACTCTAAGGCATAAAATATAATACTTTGGATTAAATGTGCTACGTTTAGCGAAAAATGATTTAAATAAAAGTTTAACGTGGATTGTCATCTACGTAAATCACATAGTATTTATGACAGAATCTCCTAAAGAATCTCGTTGCGGGAATCTCATAGAGAGAATCTTAAGTAAAAGTCACAGTTTATATTCTCGTACAATACGAGATTTTTGTAAAAAATTACATTAGCCCTTTATCCACCAACTTTATATTGTTATAAAAGTCAGACTACGAAATGATGTTTTCGGGTTTACATGTATCATTCCCTTAACTCAAATAACACTTCAATTGCTTAAATGTTTATCGCCATCATCTTCCATAAAAATATGAAAGATGTTGTTCAACGTTCATATGATGTTCAACGTTCATACCTTGCAATACCGACGTTCATATCTTATACCTTAATAGGTATTTATATTATACTTGTTATTTTTATTACTTTTGACATAACCAAGTGTAGGAACTCCTATCAACTGTTTTAAAATTTAAAAAAAAAATGACCTGCAAAATAGAGGAACCCATTTATCAACTCGAAGCGAAATCATATCATATCAGCTCGAAGCGAAAACCTGTGAAAAATAAAATAACGAAATAGGCCATTAGGACGCTGTGTAAGCGTCCCTGAAAACAGGCTCGCAAGAAATTTTGTTTGTCCCAAAGACCCTCGTCGTTCCAGGACCAATAAGCCGTAATAAGTATTCCCAGCGGTAGGGCCCCCACTTTCCCGATATCACCGACGCGTAATGTAGGCAAGATCAAGGCAATAACATAGGCGGGTGCGCGATTCTATGTACGAGTACGTGCACAAAATTTTGCGAGTTTCGATTATTATGAAGTAAAATGTATATACTGCTCTATCAAACGAATACAGGGAATTATTCAATAAAATACAAAATATCGGATTAATCGTTTAAATTTATTAAGCTATTGCATAGCTTTTAAGCTATTGCATAGCTTTTATCGCGGGCCTAGGCCAGCGCGGCGACCGAATGAAGAAATTTCTTAACGAAAATTAATCATTTTAAACTGATAATTACGTCTAAACGAGTACGGCTTACGATTCGAAAAAAATATATGTTAAACAAGAACATTTTCCTAATATTCTTAGCTTTCAGTATTTTAGATTTTGTTTATATTACATAGTGTAATTAATTAGTGAAATTATGTCTACCCGAACACAAAAACGACTACTACGCAAATACTATCTGGCGTATTATTATAAAACCTGAACCATTTTAAAGGTAATTTAATTATCTATCTTTTTATCTACGATTTTTTTCGAATAATCCGGTTTTTTTGCTTTATCGAATAAAAAAATCGTGCGCGGCGCTCTATCGGAAGACGTTTAAATTATTCCCAATCATTTGCTACCGCAGCAGCAAATGATTCCGAATAATTTCAACTTTTTACGATAGAGCGCAGTTATCTGATATCAGAAAAAATAAAATAAATAAATAATTATAATTGCATAAGTTGTTAAAAATGCTATGCAATAGCTTTACCGCGGCAGTCCCCGAGTGCCACACGTATTTTTTTTTATTACTTTAACGTATACCAATTTGATGCGCTATACACCGCTGCACCGTGGTCCAAGTTAACGGCGACATAATTAAAAGTAAAATATTCTAAAATGAAATTCGTCGCTTTGAGGTTTTTTTTCATTCCTATTTATCATAGCTTGGTGGGAAATTAACATTGTTTGTGTAATGGAAACCTTTAAAAATTAACTTTTTTGCTATGTATTTGCAACGAGCAGCAATAATGTTGACATATGTAGTACCTCTGTTTATAGCTTTATATAAGCTAAATATTGCTTGACAGAAGGAAAATATTAAGTTTAAACATTTTAAAAAGGCCCAAGTTCACATTATCGGCGTCAGTTGTCAGTTGATTTTTTTAACTATCTAACGATACAACGAGGTTTGCCATATTAGCGACAGTCCCAGAAGAGAAAGAAAAGGGTTGTTAGGACGCCAGGAGCCGACACAACATCACAAGAATGTTGGGTCGCGATCCACACACCATATTATCTGGTTTTATTTGGTGTGTAAACAATTATCTGATTTTATCCCCTCACCAGTGGCGTATCTACTAAGGTGCGAGGTGGTGCAGTGCTCGCAGTGCTAGGGCGGCCATGAGGCTTTCGGTTGTTTCGGTCCTCTTAACAGACAGAAAACTAACTAGACAGAAAACTAACTTAGTACAAAACCTAACTAGACAGAAAACTAGTAGAATTATGTATAAAAACTCCATGTCTGGGTGCGCACATTTTGAGTATTGCGGTATTGTTTCAATTAGCACAAAAACAAGAAGCATTTATTGAATTATGAAGTGATTTTTTTGCAAGTTTATGCAAAATGAATAGACAAGAGATCAAAATGATAACCGATCTAGTTGCCAACACCCTATCGTAGTTACAAGTAACAACTGCTAAAATAATCGAATAATTAGGATTTAACTAACGTTAATTTTAATTATTCTGTCTCCCTCACAGTTGTGTGATATAATGACACTCACACACTTACATAATTATTACACGTCTGCAATCGCGTCGAAAACAGATATGGATTTTTCGGAAATTCGTTTAAGGCCAACATTTTCCTATTATACCTATACAATCGGGAGCAATGAATCCGGGTCACCAACCTAAACCTAAATATACCTATGAAAAATTACAATGCTAACTTATTCAAATAGAAAAGTATTTTATAGAATATTTAATACCAATTGAATTCAATCAATAACACTAGTTAGTTGATATCAGCTAATGCCATCAAAAAGGCTAAATCAGTGCATATATTTTTGCTTTTATTTCTGTTCTATCACAAAAAAGAGGGGTTCTCCTGGTATTCAATATTCATTATGGCAATTATTGAATAAGCTATCATTCTTAGTTTCTGTTATAAATATTTAGGTTTATGTTGGTGGCCCTGATTCATCACACCCACATTTAGGAAGCACAGGTTGCCATTTCTAGTTAAACGCCAGCCTGCTACTTCGAGTCTACAGTCGCTTAAGTTTTCTTAAGTTAGCCAGGTGTGCATAGGTTGCCAAAAAAGACTGCCAGTATTCGTCTGAGTATATAATACCAAGTAGAAACAAGGTTGGAATGGAGAACACGCAATGATCATATAAAATACTTTTTAATTTTAGCAAATATATTCTGATATATTTCAAATATCGCGGTGGCTATTAGATATCCATAAAAGTGTAAGACTTGGGACATAAAAAGTAACAACAAATAAGCAAGTATTTTTTTCAGATTTAACTTTACAATTTGCACTTATAGCTACGATTTATAGTTTTCGAGAAAAACAAAAAATGATAAACTGGAGACGTTTTCGCCGTACCTTGTACTTAGCGCGTTTGTGTGGGTTCATAGCCAAATTCACCGAAGATCACCCCCCCCCCCTACACCCATACAGTTTTTCTCTTACCAAAAACGTATGGGTAATTGTCCTAATAAACCAAATACGAAGGTCTCATAATAAAATAGTATCCAAAGCATTTAAGAGCATAGAGGAATTGAAATAGTGTACAAAATTTCCAAATCAAAGTAGTGTTATTTGAGCAGTCAATTGTAAACTTTGCTAACTTCATTTCTCGTCCCGCGGCGCAGTTGGGGAGCTTTTTATGTCATGAACCCTAGAATGAATAGATCGAGGCCAACGTCGCATCTCGCCCAGTTGAAAAATTAATGGGGCTTTCTCGCGCAATTATCCATTAAGCATTTCCTTTAAAATTGAGCGATATTCTCTTCTTTATCATAAAATTTATAAGATGTCATCGAAGGCGCTCCAATTTATTTCATATTAATGAGTACGATAAATGTTCGTGCCTGACAAGAATATTAAAGGAAAGTGATATTTTATATTGTGAATAATGTATTGAGGTATGTTTTGTGTCTATCGCATACCAGTACTTTAAAGAATAAAAATGTATGTTTATTAATGAATTGTATTTACACTTATTTTACATATATAGTAATATGATCTATCCTACATCTTTATATCTTTACATCAGTACATATGTGTTGACAAACAAACATTTAAAAAATATCTTGATTAACTGAATAAAAAGGTCATTCAGTCAGATTCGTTCGATCATAAATATGAAGATAAAAAAGTGCTAAATCATTTGGCTGGTCAAAATAAACAGGTTGGTAAATCGGGATAAAATCAAAATGTTTTTCATTTATTCTTAATCATCATATTTAATTGCCTCAATTGCTAGGTTCAACTCTTGTTGTTCTTTAGTACCTACTCTATTATAAATTAATTATAAATAATAAATATAATGTAATATAATATATGAAATATTAAAAAAACTTTAAAAATATATTTTATAAATGCGAAAAACTAGTATTAGTTATCATCTTACTCTGTAGGAAAGAAATGTATGTCAAAAAATTTCACTGTATACCTTTTATCATCAGGATATATTTGACCGTAAGTTCGAACCATATAACGGAGTTGTAATTAAAGGTACTTCAAATAAATATATAATATAATCTCTCACTATTTAAATTTTAATAATCGTATTACATAGATACTTAATATACGGCAATGTAAATAATCTACTTGGTTATATACCAACAAGTCATTTTAGTCGATTCAGCCAATTTCATCGGTTATTCCGGATCAAATGATTGGTTGAAGTAATTTCCTAGTTATTTTAGTAATTCGAGTCGGTCGAATTAACCAAATACCTTAATTATTTTAACCATCCAAATCGTGTGATTTAACCGTGTCCTCGGTTGTCTTACCTATATCTAATTTTTGATTAAACAGAGGTCTAAGTTGTTTAGCCAATTCTTGTCGGTTAAATCAACTATACCAATTTTTCGATTACACTAGCATCCTCGGTTGACTAAACTAGACCAACTTGTTCTATTCAACAAATTCACTATTAAATTGGCCAATACTACTTCGTCAAAAAAAATAAGTGCCTTGTTAATTTAAACCATCCCAGTTGTTTCATACATTCATCGCCCTCGGTTGTCCTAACCATACCAACTGTTTAGCAAAGTTCACAGTTTATTATATCTATTATAACGGATTTCGTTAAATATATATCTTTTTGTTTTAAATTTCCTTTTTCCATGGCACCTTTTTTTTGTTTTTATAAAATAAAGTTTATTCGATTCTTGGCTGCAACAAAGGCCTATTGATTCCGCTAGAGGTCTATAGTGGGAGAAATGTTCGTTTTAATTGTCCACTGACAGCGGGGGGTAATTTCGAGAGAGAGAGCGCTACATCTGATTGTACGAACGGGCTGCGGCATTTTAATTGAGAAAAATCGGTTTTTGCCTAAAATCGGCATCGACCTTTTAAATTAGTCTGTGGTAGTAGTGACAGATCTTTAGTTCTTCATGAAAAAAGCCCAGGAATTTTGGCGTTTATCTTGGGCTGGAGAACCGTTGTAGGACCATTGCCCTCTTATCTTGGACCAGCCATTTAACTTTCCCTGCCCCGGCACTCTTCGCAGTAGGTTTTGGCGCGAGGGAACTCTGAATTTTTGCGAGGAAGTTCAGTATTTCACCGTCAGAAGTAGACCCCGCATTTGGTAAAGTTTTACATATTCCTACCAACCATTCGGAATGTTGCCGTTTCTTTATAATTTCAAATTTTATTGTAATTTTTATTGTGTATTTTTGTTGTAACGTTATTTGGTTATGTAAACTTAGTTCTTCAAGTATGGGTACTAGGCGTTGTATAAATAATAAGTTTTTTTAATGAAAACCAGATGGAAACACTGATTGCTTATAATTTACCTTTTTTCACGACCCGTGTATTTGTTTGTCTTATTGCTCAAGCTAGTTTGTAGTCTTTCCGGCGTCCAATTCTAAATTTATATTGTTCTTAAATCAAAACCCTTAGCTTTCCTGCAAGGAGGCTACACTATTTAAATCATGTAAGTGATTTATTCCCTATATATTTCTCTCTAGCCTGAAAATTTAAAACACGCAATAAATTTATTTTATTTGTAAACGTTGAAGTTAAATTTATAAATGTATTTTCAATGTTTTTTATGACAAATTACTGTTTATCAAATGATCATGTTTCAAGTCTCCTGTCCACCCTAGAACGCGCTAGTCCCAGTTGGGTGACAGAATCAAATAAGCAAAAGGTTAAGGTTTTGCTATTTGGCTCCTGTTATTTTTGTAAGAAAAGTTAATGTTTTATAGTAATCAATTCTCAAATAAATAAATAAAAAAAGGTAATATTAGCACACCTGCAGATTTTTTTATTTAGTTTCGGCAAATTATTGTGAATGCAAATTAATCTGATATTATTCGTGTGTTTTTTTATAAAACTTCAACCTATGCATAACATTATTTTTGATCCCGTTGGAATAGTCAGAAACTACGATTTATATTTATTATGAACTGCATTTACTACATTTAATGACCAGAAAATACATATTTAAAAAAAACTTGTTTTTGTTGAATTTTAACTATATTTTTTTTGTAAGAAAAAGAATTGTAACTATTTTTATAACATTATAATACATTGTTTTTCGTCAATTGTGCGGTATTGTTATTTTTTATTTATTTAGTCATTAGAAACAAACGATTATAGCATACAGTTTTCTAAGTGTTCATAATAATAACGAGAAGGGAGCACATCCCATATGACTTAGGTCTTCATATATCCAACTATCGAATCGACAAAATATCACCCAATGAGGCTACGAAGAGCACTTGATAATTACATCGACATGTATTTGTCTAGCATTTTATTTAAATTTCGACCGACATTTTCGGCGAGGAGGGAAAAATAAGGATCCGGCTTCGCGGTTTATGGAGGTTTAGAGCTCCTTTGTTGAGTGGTTGAGAGATGGCTTCCGACCACTTGGATAAATGATGCACTCATCTCAAGTTACCCTTCTCTACGTCTTTGTTTCGGGTTTTATGGTTTCACCGAAGTGCCACGAAAACGTATTTTTTCCCCGAATATAACCTAGCTTATTACATGGCACCAAGTCCAATTTTATTTATAATCCTAACTATTTTACATAATAGTCGGTCTTATTTGTCCAGTAATCTAAACATGAAATTAGTGACATTATTTGCTATGCATTCGAATAAATTTACATCTATGAAAAGGTCATTGTTTCCGATCAACGAAAACTGTAAATAACTCAAAAAATTAGTACTCAGGTGTAAAAAAAATATATCATATTAGTTGGCTAATTATCTTTGCTAAAATAATCTTATCTTCGACTACAAATAAAAATATCGTTAGGGCGATCCTGTTTATCACAGCTGCCGATTATACTAAATATATATTCAGCTGTAAAAAATATATATATTCCAATCGCATATGAATACAGTATACAATTATCTATCCGTTTATTCTATTCTGCATTTTTTTCCAAGTAACATAATAAGTATTTTTTTTATCAAAATGTAACCGGATCATTCTAACCCATTCACACCACTCACGTAATAACACATCGCCATACCACTCAAAGGTAAATAGTGACTAGGTCAGCTAATGGGTTCGATCGAAGTATTCAATATTAAAGAAAGTGGAGCACTTGCGATTCGAAGAGCCAAAAGTTAATATAGAAACTTCTTCCTAAACGCCACATGGCTCACGATATATCTCAAATAAATAGCCATCATATGGCTATCTCCGTGGCATAAAGATCAATAACGTACAAAAGCAGGAACCAACAGCCAAGAAAATATTTATATTAGTATTTCATCTCATTTTAGTACTTACCTATGTCTATAATTTAGTCAATACTAATATAGTTTTCCTACTTATAATAAAAATAACGATATTATAAATAAAATGTTTCTTTAGAATTGAAGTGGGAAAATGACGATATTATTTCCAAAATGTTCAGTTTAGTAGTAGATGTTGAAAAATGCTAAAGAAATTTATAACGAAATCAATAACTATTATACACAAATTTTAAATACCCCACTTCATAGAATGACTTTAGATCCTCTAAATCGATTCCTTGCATTTTTTGTTCGACTAACAGGGTCGACCATACAGTAGTTTGAATGTTTGCAAGAGCGACCTTTATTGTGAATTTTTGTAACTTATAACCGTTCATATCTTCTTTAAAAAAATCTCATTTTTTTCGCGAAACACGTTCTTTATTATTAGCGGACCAAGCACCAGAGATAGAAAAAACTTTTGGTAGTGGTAACCAATCCGATTTTTAATAAGCTTATGATTCGATCAGATTTACCATTGAGTTTCGATAGAGTACAATTCCCAATTGAAGTCTGCGATAATCGGGTGGAGACTCCAGCACGTTGTGAGTTTGAGAGTAACAGTGAGGTTATCGCGATCAAATAGACAGACAGGCAGGCAGACGGGCTTATAGACAGACACATTCTGGTGACTTCGTTTTATAGTTATTTAAATGTAGCGTGAATAACAGGCAACAGGAGGCAGAATTCAGAAGAGTGAGGCTGAGTAGGTATTTGGCTATATTCGCGTTCTATTTTGATGCTTGCTTATTTGTGTGATCTTCAATTCTTGATTATGTGTAAACTAAAATATACTTATAAGACATGAAAGTCGTATTTATGTTTTTGCTAGTCGTATCTATGTATGTGCTTGCCGACCTAGAATGGAATCACCAACAGCGTTGCAGAAATTCAATTTCAACTTGTGCTTATCAACGCCTACTGAGAGAGAGAGATAGAAAGATTTCAATTTTCCAATTGAAGTTATTGCGTCTGACATCAGCTTTGTCGCAATATGAAAAGGAGGAATATTAAGCGATGAAAGCAATGTTGTTTTTTTACTAAAAATTACTAATTTACAGCGTGAAAAAGAGTTTTTATTTTATAAGTGAAATTAATAATATATTTAAATAAAACTACTAGTAGTGGTGGTTTGAACTGGCAACTTATGTACATATATCACAGACTCTCTACATCACATAGATATCGAACAGAGTAAGTATCTTCAGTTTCAGTAAGAGGGGACGACACGGATCGTTTTATTTTGCACCCACGATTGCATTCACTGCCTTTATTGCAGGATGAATATATCCTTTACATATGATACCATATCCCTCAGAAGTAAGCCGTATCTCGAATACAGCTTCGGACATGTTCAAATTCAATTTATTGCAAGCTAACCAGTCATTTAATTGTAGCATTGTTGCCGAAATTTTATCTGCAATTTTAGTACCTATGTTATTTCCTTGCAAGATGCAGCTATTATCGGCCACGAAATTCACAATGTTTGCTTCTGTGCCATTCAATGCGAGATCATTTGAAAACAGAATGAAAGTATAGCGCCTAAACGGAACCTGGTGATCGGCTTTTTTTGATGTATACTTTTTCTTTCCCGGCCAACCAACGGTTAGGGAAAGTATTGCGAACGCGCAAAAAAAATATTTTGAGATGAAGACGAAAGCAGCCATTTTGATCCCCCCCTCTCCCTCTCCCCCTTCCAAAATGATTAAGACAATTTCCAGATTGAAATCTGTCTGTGTGTCTGTGTGGTAAATCGACCCACCCAGGGGGACGCGCTAGGCATACTTTAATCTCGAAATATTGGACTTAAAGGCTTGATACACAGATGCGTCGTTGGGCCGACACTACGCTGGTTGGAATATCTCCTATACAAGCGATACCAATATTCTTAAAATTCCGCGTATTTAGGAATATACTTCTTTATATTAAAAAGTACCCGTTTTATTACCACGGAAATTCTAAAATTATGCTACAAATATACCATATTTTTCGATCATAATCACTTGATATAATCACTATCGGTGGGGGTGGGGTGCCGGTATAAGAGGGGGGGTGGATTTAGGTAACGGCTGGTGGGGAGGGGGGGGGGGGGTAGGGGGAGTTAGGGGGAGCGGGATAGGGGTTGGCGCGCGCGGTGGAGTCTTATCTGCTTGCCGGAAAGTCTTGCAGTAACACAAACGATTTTTTTTTAATAACTATGTAATCTAATATATAAAAAGAGAAGTTCCGATTCACTCATTCATTCATTCACTGACTGACTCATCAACGCCCAGCCCTAACCCTTAGACCTAGGAAGCTGAAATTTTTAACATAGGTTTTTTTTATTAATTTTTTTATTAAATTTTTAACATGAACGCAAACGCTCACTAAGGGCGGATTTTTCGAAATTCAACCCCTAAAGGGGTGAAAAGGGGTTTCACAGTTTGTATGGAAAACCTATATAGATGTACTTTTTAATTCGAAACTTTGAAAGACTACTCTAATAAACAAATAAGGAAATAGGTGTTTCATGTTATTTCAAAATTCTACCCTTAAAGGGGTGAAACAGGGTTTTAAAGTTTGTATGGATAAACGATTTTAGTTGGACTTTTTATTTCGGAAGTTTGTAAGATTACTTTAATAAATAAATAAGGAAACACGTTTTTCATATTTTTTTAAAATTCAACCCCTAAAGGGGTGAAAAAGGGTTTCGATTTTTTTTATGAAGAAACGACATAGATGTACTTTTTAATTCGAAACTTTGTAAGATTACTCTAATAAACAAATAAGAAAACAGGTGTTTCAAGTTTTTTCAAAATTCAACCCCTAAAGGGGTGAAACGGGGTTTCAAAATTTGTATGAATGAACAATATTAGATGTGCTATTTATTTTGAAACTTTGTAAAATTACTCTAATAAATAAATAAGGTAACACGTGTATCATATTTTTTCAAAATTCTACCCCTAAAGGGGTGAAAAGGGGTTTCACAGTTTGTATGGAAAACCTATATAGATGTACTTTTTAATTCGAAACTTTAAAAGACTACTCTAATAAACAAATAAGGAAATAGGTGTTTCATGTTATTTCAAAATTCTACCCTTAAAGGGGTGAAACAGGGTTTTAAAGTTTGTATGGATAAACGATTTTAGTTGGACTTTTTATTTCGAAAGTTTGTAAGATTACTTTAATAAATAAATAAGGAAACACGTTTTTCATATTTTTTTAAAATTCAACCCCTAAAGGGGTGAAAAAGGGTTTCGATTTTTTTTATGAAGAAACGATATAGATGTACTTTTTAATTCGAAACTTTGTAAGATTACTCTAATAAACAAATAAGAAAACAGGTGTTTCAAGTTTTTTCAAAATTCAACCCCTAAAGGGGTGAAACGGGGTTTCAAAATTTGTATGAATGAACAATATTAGATGTGCTTTTTATTTCGAAACTTTGTAAAATTACTCTAATAAATAAATAAGGTAACACGTGTATCATATTTTTTCAAAATTCAACCCCTAAAGGGGTTAAAAGGGGTTCCAAAGTTTGTATGGAAAATCGATATAGATGTACTTTTTAATTCGAAACTTTTTAAGATTACTCTTATGAACAAATAATCAAATAGGTGTTTTATGGTTTTTCTAAATTCCGCCCCTAAAGGGGAGGGGTAATACGGGGGTTTAAAGTTTGTATGGATAAACGATTTTAGATGGACTTTTTATTTCGAAAGTTTGTAAGATTACTCTAATAAATAAATAAGGAAACACGTGTTTCATATTTTTTGAAAATTCAACCCCTAAAGGGGTGAAAAAGGGTTTCCATTTTTTTATGAAGAAACGATATAGATGTACTTTTTAATTCGAAACTTTGAAAGACTACTCTAATAAACAAATAAGGAAATAGGTGTTTCATGTTTTTTTCAAAATTCTACCCTTCAAGTATTCTACCCCAAAATTCAACCCCTGAAACAGGGTTTTAAAGTTTGTATGGATAAACGATTTTAGTTGGACTTTTTATTTCGAAAGTTTGTAAGATTACTTTAATAAATAAATAAGGAAACACGTTTTTCATATTTTTTAAAAATTCAACCCCTAAAGGGGTGAAAAAGGGTTTCGTTTTTTTTATGAAGAAACGATACAGATGTACTTTTTAATTCGAAACTTTGTAAGATTACTCTAATAAACAAATAAGAAAACAGGTGTTTCAAGTTTTTTCAAAATTCAACCCCTAAAGGGGTGAAACGGGGTTTCAAAATTTGTATGAATGAACAATATTAGATGTGCTTTTTAATTCGAAACTTTGTAAGATTACTCTAATAAATAAATAAGGAAACACGTGTATCATATTTTTTTTAAATTCAACCCCTAAAGGGGTGAAAAGGGGTTCCAAAGTTTGTATAGAAAATCGATATAGATGTACTTTTTAATTCGAAACTTTTTAAGATTACTCTTATAAACAAATAATCAAATAGGTGTTTTATGGTTTTTTAAAATTCCGCCCCTAAAGGGGTAATACGGGGGTTTAAAGTTTGTATAGATAAACTATTTTAGATGGACTTTTTATTTCGAAAGTTTGTAAGATTACTCTAATAAATAAATAAGGAAACAAGTGTTTCATATTTTTTTTAAATTCAAGATCTAAAGGGGTGAAAAAGGGTTTCGATTTTTTTTATGAAGAAACGATGTAGATGTACTTTTTAATTCGAAACTTTGTAAGATTACTCTAATAAATAAATAAGAAAATAGGTGTTTCATGTTTTTCCAAAATTCAACCCCTAAAGGGGTGAAACGGGGTTTCAAAATTTGTATGAATGAACAATATTAGACGTGCTTTTTATTTCGAAACTTTGTAAGATTACTCTAATAAATAAATAAGGAAACACGTGTATCATATTTTTTCAAAATTCAGCCCCTAAAGGGATGAAAAGGGGGTTCGATTTTTTTATGGAGAAACGATATAGATGTACTTTTTAATTCGAAACTTTGTAAGATTACTCTAATAAACAAATAAGAAAATAGTTGTTTCATGTTTTTTCAAAGTTCAACCCCTAAAGGGGTGAAACGGGGTTTCAAAATTTGTATGAATGAACAATATTAGACGTGCTTTTAATTTCGAATTCCTGTAGGAGTACTCTAATAAAAAAAACCAAAATGCGATTTTCGTGGTTTTTCCAAAATTCAATCCCTAAAGGGGTGGAAAGGGGTTATAAAATTATTATGAAGAAACGTTATTGATGGTCTTTTTAATTCGAAACTTTGTAAGGTTACTCTATTAAACAAATAAGAAAATACGTGTTTAATTTTTTTTTTCTACCCCTAAAGGGGTGAAACAGGGTTCCACACTTTGTATGAATAAACAACATTAGATGTGCTTTTTATTTCGAAAATTCGAAGGATTACTCTAATAAAAAAGTAAGAAAATACATCTTTCGTGGTTTTTCAAAATTCAACCCCTAAACGGGTGAAAAGGGGTTATACAATTTGTATGGAGAAACGATACAGATAGACTTTTTAAATCAAAACTTTGTAATATTACTCTCATAATCAAATAAACAAATGGGTCTTTCATGGTTATTCAAAATTTCGCCCTTAGAGGGGTAAAACGGGGTTTTAAAGATTGTATGGATAAACGATTTTAGATGGACTTTTTATTTCGAAACTTTCTAAGGTCACTCTAATAAATAAATAAGGAAACACGTGTTTCATATTTTTTCAACATTCCACAACTAAAGGGGTGAAAAGTGGTTTCGAAATTTGTATGGAAAACGATATAGATATACTTTTTAATTCGAAACTTTGTAAGATTACTCGAATAAACAAATAAGCAAATATATCTTTTGTGTTTTTTCAAAATTCAACCCCTAAAGGGGTGAAACGGGGTTTCAAAATTTGTATGAAAAAACGATATTAGATGAACTTTGTAGGATTACTTTAAAAACCATCTAAGCAAATATGTGTTTCGTATTTTTTTGAAATTTCACCCCTAAAGGCGTAAAAAGGGGTGTTTAAGTTTGTACGGAGAAACGATATTAGATGGACTTTTTATTTTGAAACTTTGTAGGATAACTCTAATAAACAAATAATTAAATACGTCTTTCGCGTTTTTTCACAATTCAACCCCTAAAGGCGTGAAAAGGGGTTTAAAATTTGTATGGAGAAACGATATTAGATGGAAATTGTATACTCTAATAAACATTTAGGCAAATACGTATTTAGTATGTTTTTAATTCAACCCCTAATGTGGCGAAAAGGGGTTTAAATGATAATAAACAAATAAGCAAATGCATGTTTCATATTTTTCTAAAATCTACCACTTGGGGGGTGAGAAGAGGTAAATAACCCTAAAAATCAAAATAGAAGTCGCGCGCGACGGTTCCCGGACGTGAGAAGGCGCTAGAACCTCATTATAAATTCATCATTTGTCTCGATAACATGCGTAGCGCAAGCACCGCGATCGTCACATCTTCACGCCTTAATTTCTTAGTTGATCATCATGAAGTACATATTGACAGGAGTACCTACAGAGAAGGACGTTAGATACCTTTATATATTACACGCAAAAACTTACCACTTGACTGGGAAAAAGGGATCTATCTTAACCCAAATTTAACGCGTGCGAAGCCGCGGGCAACAGCTAGTTACCATATATTACTGTGTGAGATTATTATATTAGATAGTTAAACTTCTAGCTAATATAACTAGCATTGTACAGGGAGAATATAAACTATCAATGAAATATCATGACGTCACCATTATATTCGCAGAGAAACTTTGACAAATGGTAATAGATAGAAAAATATGCAAAGTTAGCCCCCTTGTCCACACACGTTTTTTTGCCGGGATAGCCTACGAGTAATTCTTCGTATGTAGGTACGCACGGTCGTGAGTGACGTAAAGATTACTAGGGAAGTTTGTTGAGAGGCCGTGGCGGCCATGGCGGCCGTGGCGGCCGTGGCGGCCGTGGCTGCCAAAAGCTACATAAAGCATATTTTTGTGGTTTGGTTGTGAGAACACGAAAAAGAATTTTAATACAATTATGCAGGATTTTAAAAACCCGGTCCTTAAGCTATCATTTCGCTAAAACGAAATTGGTAAATTATTTCCGTATTAATTGTAAATTATCTTTATTCTGTTAATGTTTTACTAAAAAAATAAAAACGAGCGAGATTTGTCTTCAGTTTTTGAAAAACTAAGAGATGATTCTCCATATTAAAAAATACTGTTTACACCAACCTATGGTCTATTTGCATAGTATTAAGACAGTTTTTGGAACTTCCTTACAAAAATATAAGAAAAAAATGTTTGAAATTACGTAATTTCCATAAATGTTATGTATTTTGGCACACAAACAGCACAACTAGCCCGTCAAAAGCCGTTAACTAGCCGGTAGTTTGCCGTGTCGTATTCAAACACACTTGTTTTTTTCTGCGGCATGGCTAACACGCCATACCGTAAAGAAACCGTGCCGTGAACAAATAGGCTTTATTGTGAATTACACAATTTTCTGATGATATAACAATACATTAAGCAAGTTATATGCCGCAAGTTTTAATCCCACTAATTTCGTTCAACTAACAAAAATAAATGATGTCGTTAAAATATCGCACCTACGGTGCAATAATGTCACTTATGCAAAAAGTAGTTTTTTGAGGAGAAGCATTTGAAAATTTAACATGCTGTAAAGTGATGATAATTCGTCATTCAAACAAAATAAGTGTATAATATCTTTACCACTACTTTCAACTTTAAATTAAAGAAAAATAGAAATACTTTAAATATTGTAATAAAAAAATAGGCCATTTTAAAATGTGGAACCCCCTCAGTAGTGACGTTGTGGCACTAAACTAAAACTAAAACGTGTAATTGTGACATGGTGAATAGAAACAAAAGTCAAGAAATGATGCCAATAAGTTTTATTTCAACTGAAACAATTTTTTTATTAACTTTCCAGCAAATTTACTTAAGAAGTTAATTTTTGCACTTAATTTTTCGTACCTTTCCTCGTAAATCTAATGAAACGATTCCATCAATGCGTGCTCGGGAATCAATAACAGTTCGTATAGTCCTTTGTGTGATGCCCAAAGTGTTGATCAGAAAAGTTTTGCAGACGCGGTTGTCTTTGTTTTCATTGAGTAAGTAATATGCAGTATTTTCTTTCCTCTCGTATTGTCTATTTGTCTTTATGCGACGGTATGCACATTTAAGTGGTCTCGTACATGCATTTTAAAAGTCTCGCTGCCTCTCTAAACTACCCAACTCCCAGTATGACTTAAATATTGTAGTTCTGTTCTCCTCAGTAAATTTCGATGCACAAGACAACTGACACGTCATTGCACACGGCGGGCCAATTTTTTAGCTTGAAATTCTTTTTTTGATTTCTCTGAAATATATCGTTGGCCGGCATTTTTCGCAATATTCTTTTTCCAGGCTGTTGGATTACGAGTTCGTTTTCTTCCTCTTATTTTAGATGCTGGTTCTCGTGGCTGGCTAAACTCCTTGCCACCAGCAGCGTTATGAGTGTTATTATCATCAGACGAACCGCTAGTACTGCTATTGGAACTGCTACTGGAACTGCTGCTGGAACTGCTACTTGAACTACTGGAACTGCTAGATTCATAAATACTACTGCTAGATACTTCACGCTCTTGAGCGAAGCTTGTATTCGTCACCAGAATCAGTGCGAGAGAAATCACACGTTAGGAGGTCAATATCTTGTACTTCCGGATCGTAGATAGCATCAATGTCAGGCAAATTATACGGCGAGTTTAGATGTGGTAAAACAGGCTTGTCTTGCTCTGAAGGTAATTCTAGCAGTTCGTCTGGATAAGTACAGTTTTCTGATGGTTGATCCTTCGAGTTTGGATGTGATAAAGCAGTGTTGTCTTGATCTGAAATTATTGCTTGCGGTTCGTCAGAGTATAAGCACAGTTTGCTGATGGTTGATCCTTCGAGTGTGGAAGTGGTAAAACAGTTTTATCTTGTTCTATGGATAATGCTAGCGGTTCGTCCGAGTAAGCACAGTTTGCTGGTGCTTGATCCTTAGAACTTGGAAGTGGTAAAAAAGTTTTATCTTGCTCTAAAGGTATTGCTAGCGGTTTGTCTGGGTTAACATGGTTTGCTGGTGCTTTATCCATAGAGTTTGGAAGTGATAAAACACAGTTGTCTTGCTCAGGCGGTAGTGGTAGCGGTTCGTCCGGGTTAGCACAGTTTGCTGGTGCCTTCGAGTTTTGAAGTGGTAAAACAGTCTTTTCTCGCTCAGGTTTTTCTTGCCCATCACAAATTGCACAAGTCTTTTCCCACGTGGAAAAATTGTAGGTGTTTTTTTTACTTAAATCTAAAACAAATAAGAAATACCACGATTAGGTCTAATAAAATACAAGTAAGTATATTATTTTAAGATTTAAAAAAATCTAGTCATTAATGCAAAAAAAGTTATAAAAAACTAAAAGAAAATTTGAAAAACGTGTAAGTAACTAATAAGAACACAATAACATGTTTCCAATTTATCAGATACAACTACTGTTTTTATACTGATTTTATTAATTTCTTTCATTTCACACTATTGTAATACTACATAATTGTAACAATAAACGCAATAGTACATTGGAGAATAAAAGTCATTACGTACATAAGAACCGTTGTTATTTCATATACCAAATATTAAATATATTAACTTTATGGAGAAATAATGACACTATTGTAATACTACATCTTTGTAACAGTAAACGCAACAGTACATTGGAGAATCAAAGTCATTGCGTACATAAGAACCGTTGTTTCTTCATATCCCAACTATTAAACATATTAACTTTCTGGAGAAATAATGACACTATTGTAATACTACATCTTTGTAACAGTAAACGCAACAGTACATTGGAGAATCAAAGTCATTGCGTACATAAGAACCGTTGTTGCTTCATATCCCAACTATTAAACATTAACTTTCTGGAGAAATAATGTCACAACTCATATACTACGTATTTTAGGTCATTATTGCTCCAAAATGAAAAAAAATAATTGTCACAATTACCTTTAGTGACGTTGCAACTCCAAGACACGTCTGCTCGTGCGGGCAGTCACACGCAACTGACCAATGAGACGTTGTTTCTCCCGGCGGTCGGTTGATTAGCACCAAAACCATAACGACACTACTACCCTCACACGGAAACTATTCTTACTACACAAGTGACAATTACCCACCAAGTGCAGAGGTACTTTAGGCGTGTTTTTGCATACTCAGCTCATTTTTGACAAATTTGCATAAGTGACGTTATTGCACCGTAGGTGCGATATGTCAAAATTAAATTAGCTCTAACCACGTGGAAACCGCTTTGATCTTCATTGGAAATTTCATGATACCCGTAAATATTATAAATTCAATTTTGCCGAGGGCTCGGCTTGCGATACATTTTTTAATTAAAACGCGGCCGAATATTTTTGTATATAAATTTATTCGTTCAGGTAAAAACTCAGAATACGGTCAAGGGGGCCTTTTTTCAAATGACATTTTAGATACATATTACGCGTCTACATTTTTATCTTTATTGATAACTATCCGAATTTTAAAAGACTCTATTTAGGTAGGTACTCTTGTTTGCTTACGGTTTCGCTTTTATTTTTGAAATGTCTATAATGGCTCCAAGATTTAAATAAAAGTAGGAAAAAACTATTTATTGTCGTTATCATTTATTGTTGTTAACAACAATAACATCTTACAAAGAATATAAAAAAATCGATTTAACAGTATTTACTTTGTGTCCATCCGTCTGTCACCCGTCCGTTCGTATCTGGATATCAGAAGCAATACGTCCTAGTGAAAAATAGTAAATGGCCAACGACTCGATACGACCTAAAACGGGTTCCTTGCTTTTTATTTTGTTTTATTTATTAACATTTAATGTATTCGTTATTTTTAGACTTTCATATAAATTATAATTTAGATGACATTGTCGCTGGCTGCTGCTATTTTCTTCCACCAGAGCGCGAGCGAGCCAGCGACCTTGTACCGTCGCATATAAGTATAATTTTAATGGCCGTGGCGTTGATATATATATAATTTAAATGTATAAATTTCGTAGACTGAAAAAACTTAAATCTCGTGACTTTATTGCCAGTCTATTCTATACCCTTTCATTGCTGATTAACAAACACTGGTTAGTGGCAATAATTTAAAAACTGCGATTTATCAGAACACACCCAACTTTTGGGATTTGCCGTTCTTGAAATTCGAAATCTTGCCATGTATGAATTCTATAATAGGTTCTAATTTTATGATATTCCTAGTTGTAAAATTATTTACTCAGATACCGATATCATTGTGTTATAAAGCAAAATTTATATTAAATCTGGTAGGCGGGGCTCAATAGGAATCCTTCCAATGCCTCGAGGTTTGAGGTTTGGCCTCTGCCGTAATTTAACAGTGTACGAAATCATTGTCGTGGGATGGACAAATCTGCTACAAGCAGGAAGTGGCAATCCCAGGATAAAAATATATTCCTCAATTAAATGTATTTCTACCTTCACAAAAAAAATACATCGTGCAAATAGGGAAAGTCTTGTTTTTGAGCAATATTTGGAATTCTAGTTTGCTCCGGATATCCACGTTTTAAGATCCCATAAATCTAAATAAATGGTTGCCCGAAAATTTCTGTCTGTGTATGTATGTATGTGTGACTGTATTTCAGAAAAAAATACGACAAAGTAGAACCAAATTAAGTACAAAAATAGTTTATCCTAGAATTCATAATCTTATAAGATTTACCTGCTAGTTTTTTCAAAATACCAGCCTTGAAAACATAAAAAAATCGTAAAATCCGTCAATAGCGATCAATAAATGTGAAGTAATTAAAATAAATTTATCTATTCTATAATAATAAAGAGATTCAAATTTAAAATTTTTAATTTTATATCAACCAGCTGAGTGCGCATTTGAAAGAGGGTAGTTTATTAAAATATTTTAATCCCATATCTCTGCCATTTTTACAAATTACAATTGCTCTGTGTGAGCACTCTTTTTAATCAGCGCAGAAGTTGAACCTCTCTGAAGTCTTTAAATACATAAATTCTTCTCGGACGAAATACTGCTTTTTCTGAGACGCCTTCATTCAAAGATCATAAAAATATAAATTACTGTAGATACATAAAATTGACTCGCCAGAATAGTCGGCTCCCGTTATGTCGACATTTGTTTAAATTATTTCCTCCGGCTAAATGTTCCTTTTAGAATGCTTCCCGTTGTCGAGTCCGCACTTAAGCTAGGCGGAGATAAAAGAAGGGAGGCGTAATATATTTTAAGCTACCTTACATTACTAAAAAGATACGGTAATTTTGCACCGTTAATAAATCAACATTCAGGTAACGATGAAAAAAGTGTATGTAATATTTTTATCTGTCTATTTTTATTTGTTTATTTTATTTTGAATATATGATAATATGAATTTATTTTACTTTGAAATAAATATATGAATTTCTATAAAACAATGATTTTGGCTACAAAAATAACAGGGACCCAATAATTGCAAAACCTTAATCTCATGCTTTTTCGATTCTGTAACCCAACTGGGACGAACGCGGCCTAGAGTGGACAGGGCTCTAATATTACAATACATTATTTAAATGTTGTAGTAAAATACTCATAAAAATAAATTGCCTTGAAATATTGTATTAAAAATAAAAAAAATATTGAGAAATTAAAATGTTGAAATTATTAAATATGGTAAAAATCATAAACCAATGGTTGCTACTTTAAATTCCAAACGTGATATAATAGAAAAAGTTATCTTCCCTTCAGTAACATTAAAAACTAGAAAATCATTTTTAACTTTCAATGGAGACCTATCTGTCACACGAAATCCTTAAGCAGTTATTCCCTAAGTAAATGAATCTTTACATGTTCTTTAGATAGTAATTTTCCTTTTTTTCAGACTTTCTGCCCTTGGTAAAAAAAGGTGGAAGAACACCAGAAGCCACTTATTTAGTACAGTTAATGTTACAATAACAACATTTTCTTAAAAATTATCTGTTGAATAGTAGAGTTAAGTAAATGAGAAATCAAACAGAAATAGTGGATTGAAATAAGTGCTAAAAATAGATACGCATGTACAACAGCGCCCCCATGCTGTTGTATAGTCATAGTCATAGTTTATTAATTCCAAAATATACATACTATGGAATGCGTCATTTTTCATTTTCGTACAACTATTATTATCTTCATTACATTTACATATACTTTATATAAAGGCACATATGGTTCAATAATTAAAAAAAAACAAATAACAAAAAATATTACAATAATAGTCAATATTTAAAAAAATAATAATCAATGGGTTTTTCAAGAATAATCAGCACTAGAGTATTACTAATATAACAAAATATAAAAAACTACATTACTTTAAAAGAACATTTAAATAAAATACTGTAAAAGATATGTAGCGACGCTACAAACAGTAGAAGGAAGAGTGGAGGGGCGAGGCGTCCGTGCAGCGCCACGGGCAACAGAAGAATGGCGAGTGAGCACGACGGAGCCCGGTATCAAATCAAATCAAATATCTGTCGACGGGCCTTGCTAGAGGCCCGTGACATCTTCCACTAGGCATTTTGCCTTTTCGTGGGGTTTCGCGTGAGCCGGGCCCATTGGCCCGGCTTTCTGGATATGGCGTCACAGGGCTGTGTGCCCTGTGGCAGGACTCATTGTTAGGTGCTTAGGCACCTTATCGTGATGGATTGTGACGGGTGTGGGTAATGGCATCTTCTGTGGCTAGGCTGCTGTGCTACGATACCCGCGCTGGTGGTCCCCTAATCAAGCAGACTGCGCGGGTACGGCTTCCGGACATCTGGTGGCCTGGTGTGCAGCGGAGCAAGCTGGCGGATGTGCTCGTGAGGCGAGGTGTCGGCCTTGCGGTACATAGCGCGCGCGAGGCGCTTTACGTGTTCCTCCACGGACTCTGTTTCGCTAAAATCGCGTTCCAGAGTCGCGTTACGGACGTACCAAGGGGCTCCCGACACTTTTCTTAGCCCCACCTTCAGCACTCGCTGGATGTTACTCCGCTGCGATGCCGAGATGAGGTGGTACCAGGCCGGTGCCGCGTACGTGAGTTTCGTCCTCACGTACATCTTCAGCATCAGCAGTCGTGTCTTCGCCGGGATCGCGGCCGAACGGAGAACGGGTAGCAGCGCGTAGAAGGCGGATTTCGAAGCGGCAATTGTTGCTTTCGCGTGGTGCGCAAAGTTAAGGCGACGGTCGATGTGCACCCCGAGGTACTTGACCGTGTTCTTCCACGGTACCGGGGTGCCGCCGAGTTTCACCAGCCCGGTATATACGTTAGCCGTGTTTATAAACAGAGCGAGCGAGACAACGCTATACGGAGGGAGAGAGACAGAGAGAAGGAGAAAGGAACCATACAGACAGGGATAAGAGGAAAGGAAATTAGCTGGAAGAAAACTCCCAGACTTCGGCAAGGTCCTGAAAGCGAGCATCGGAAAATATATAGACGCATCGGCCGGCGAGCAGGGAGCGACCGCGAAACACGACCGAACAAAACCGTGGCGGGCGCCAAACTGTCCTCCACAGCGGCCGACTGCCAGACGGCGGGCGAGCGCGACAGAGGAGAGCAAGCGGAGGGGGAGCGAGCAAACGATAGGCGAGCGAGACGAGGTCGCTGGCCTTGTGATATAAATAGAACCAGATAATGTAGGTCAAATTCATTCTAGTGAAATAAATTACGCGCTCGATATCAACGTTATCAATGTACATTGTGTAAAAAGGAAAAATATATTTTTAACACAACATTTTATCGCGGTTTTCAACACGTTCTTCAACACACGATAGAGCCGCGAAATTGGTGACCCCGACGTGATCTGGTTCTATTTATATCACAAGGCCAGCGACCTCGTCTGCCATCACCACTCACCAAACAGCCATCACCACTCCTTTCGGCCTTTTTGAGATGTGCAGAATGAGCTTCGGACTCCGAAACGGAGCACAGACGATGCAGCGTTTTATGGATCAGGTACTGAGGGGCTTACCGTTCATATTCGTGTATATCGACGACATTTTAATAGCCTCAGAAAATGAAGAAGCTCACGCGAGACACATAAGAGAAACGCTCGGGAGATTAGACGCGCATGGAATCATGATCAACGTAGACAAATGCCACGTAGGAAGAACCGAGCTAGACTTCCTAAGATACACCGTGAATGCTACTGGAATACGACCGAAAGCGGACAAGGTAGAGGCGATAAAAAATACCCGAAGCCAACAGACGTTCAACAGTTACGGAGATTTCTAGGAATGATCAATTTCTATAGAAATAGCATCCCAAAAGCTGCTCAATACCAAGAAAAATTAAACAAGTTCCTACAAGGAGCAAAAAAAAAGAATGATCGGACGCCAATTCCATGGACAGCAGAAACCACAGAAGCATTCGAGAAATGCCGGGATAGCGTTGAGGAAGCGGTAATTTTAGCGCATCCGTCGGCGCATGCACTATTGGCAATAATGACAGATGCATCAAATACCTGCGTAGGAGCGGCATTACATCAAAAGAAAGGGGGAGAATGGTTGCCGTTAGGATTTTATTCGAAAGCGATGTCGCACGCGCAGCAAAATTACGCAACTTACGATAGGGAGCTGTTGGCAATCTACTTATCGGTGAGGCACTTTCGGAAGATGGTAGAGGGGCGTGAGCTCACGATATTCACGGATCACAAGCCACTAATTCACGCTCTCAGGAAATTGGACGACTCTATCACGGAAACGCCCATGCGAATTCGTCATACGTCGTATATTTCGCAATTTGCAAGCACGATAGAGTACCTGCCGGGAAAAGCAAACGTCGTGGCCGACGCGCTCTCGAGGATAGCAGAAATCGACTGCCCAAACACGTTCGACTACGAAGAACTGGCGGCGCAACAGACAGAAGATCCCGAGCTAAAAACTATAAGGCAACAAGAAAATTTAAAATTTGAAAAGAAAGGCGACAAACCAGTATGGTGCGAAGTGTCCACCAAGAAAGCAAGGCCATACATCACGCCAGCACTGCGGATAAAAGCAATAAAATTGGTACACGACATCAGTCATCCCGGCATCCGAGCGACAAGAAAAATGGTAGCGGAACGTTATTTTTGGCCAAGGATGAATAAGGAGAGCGCGGAATATGCAAAAACATGCATCGCTTGTCAACGGGCAAAGGTACATAGACATACGCGCGCGCCCATAGGGGCATTCATGGAGGCAGGACGATTGGAACACGTACATGTAGACATCGTCGGACCCTTGGGAATAGCAGGAGATTACCGATACCTCATAACCATGATCGACAGGGCAACAAAGTGGGTCGAATGTATCCCCGTCAAAGATATAAGCGCAGAAACGGTAGCGCAGGTCTTCTACGAAGGATGGATTGCGCGATTCGGAGCACCGATACGGATTACCACTGACCAGGGAAGGCAGTTCGAGTCCACATTATTCACAGCCTTGACACAGATACTGGGAGTAAAAAAAAATACATACCACGGCGTATCACCCCCAGGCGAATGGGATGATAGAAAGATGGCATAGATCCCTAAAAGCAGCATTAAGAGCGCGACTAAAAACAGCGAACTGGGTTAGAGAATTGCCAACCGTATTAATGGGATTACGAGCAGCAATTAAAGAAGACTACGGGATCAGCCCGGCTGAATTACTGTACGGGACAACACTCAGGCTCCCAGGAGATTTTTTTGAAAAACAAACTACAAAAACGATACCAGAAACTGTGCAGCAAATGAGAGAGACATTCGAGGCGCACAGACCGCGAAGAGAACGAGAACACCGCAATAACATTTTCGTACATCGAGATCTAAAGGAGGCAACGCACGTATTTGTGAGAGACGATACGGTGAAGAGACCACTGCAAAACCCGTATAGAGGGCCATATAAGGTGTTGAGGCGGCGAGATAAGACATTTGACATTGAACAGGACAGAGCCAAAGTTACCACCTCGATTGATCGTTTAAAACCCTGCTACGGCGTGGTAAACAGTAACAAGAACGAGCAGGAAACAGACAGGGAGGAGCCCAGGTGGGCGGCGCCCGCGAACAACAGCCAACAAGGACCACAGCAATACAAGACCAGATACGGAAGAACGGTTCGACCTCCGGGGCAACGACACACGACGGCCTGTCGTCCTTCCAAAGAGGGGAATGATGTAGCGACGCTACAAACAGTAGAAGGAAGAGTGGAGGGGCGAGGCGTCCGTGCAGCGCCACGGGCAACAGAAGAATGGCGAGTGAGCACGACGGAGCCCGGTATATACGTTAGCCGTGTTTATAAACAGAGCGAGCGAGACAACGCTATACGGAGGGAGAGAGACAGAGAGAAGGAGAAAGGAACCATACAGTCAGGGATAAGAGGAAAGGAAATTAGCTTGAAGAAAACTCCCAGACTTCGGCAAGGTCCTGAAAGCGAGCATCGGAAAATATATAGACGCATCGGCCGGCGAGCAGGGAGCGACCGCGAAACACGACCGAACAAAACCGTGGCGGGCGCCACACTGTCCTCCACAGCGGCCGACTGCCAGACGGCGGGCGAGCGCGACAGAGGAGAGCAAGCGGAGGGGGAGCGAGCAAACGATAGGCGAGCGAGACGAGGTCGCTGGCCTTGTGATATAAATAGAACCAGATAATGTAGATCAAATTCATTCTAGTGAAATAAATTACGCGCTCGATATCAACGTTATCAATGTACATTGTGTAAAAAGGAAAAATATATTTTTAACACAACATTTTATCGCGGTTTTCATCACGTTCTTCAACACACGATAGAGCCGCGAAAGATATATAAATAATCCATATCAAATTATATAATTATTTATAAAAGAATAAGTTTATTCTGCAATAAACAGATAGATTATATTTATATAATTACATTTTAAATTCAACCACAGCCTTGTTAAATTCATCTTAGTTATAGAGAGCATGGTTAGCAAGGTTTCTTTTTATGCACTTTTTGAATGCCACCTCTTTGAGTTTTTTTTTATTTCTGTCAATATACAAAATATTGCTATCGGCTAAACGATTTTTTTAGATTTAGATATTTCATTTATCCAAAGTTATTGGGAAATTATGAAATATGAATAAACTGCTTACAAAATATACTCTAGTATTGTGATGCACCACGAAAAACTAATATATCTAGCCGAAATTATCTGTACGCAGGTGTAGCCCTGTGGAATATCACATCCAAAGGATATCATACCCAACAGGGATATCACATCCAAGTCCTTGGTAACTTTCAGTTCTGAGTTCCTTCCATCTCTTCTCTCATCTTATCTCTATACCTACTTTAAATTTCACGTCATCCCTAGCATCTCATCTACACATACCCAACCACTCCGTACCACACATACCCACCCACTGCCTTGAATATCAGTTTTTTAAATTGGTTGTGCCTTCCATCAATGTAATCTTTTTTATCTGACAATTCCTTCTTCATTTTAACGCATGGTAAAGAATGCGTTATTGATAAAATCAATGATTATTATAATTTAAAATATCACTGCTCATGTACCTAAATTAGGAGCTGTTGGAAAACTAAATGGTTTATTCTACTCGACTGCTTTGGGATATCATCAAAAACATCCAGAAATTTGATTTTCGAATCAATAGAAAAAAAACGTCGTCATTTTCTATCCCTTTAATTTGGGATTCGAAGATAGAATGCGATATCATCTCTCAGAAGACGTTTTTTCTGTCGAATAAAAAATAATTTCCCTGTTATATAAACTAATACTCCAATATAGCAGTAACGACATGAATAACGCAAACACGGTGAAGCGTTAATTAATTATTATTGATGACCCTCAGCGGATGAGGCGAGTTAGGATAGAGAAAATTGGCGATCTTAACCTTCTGCCTCAAGCGTCTCTGTATTTCCACGAAAACGATTTTTAGAGGATGGTTTTTTTTGTAAACAACCGTTTAAAATATCCCATATACCCAGGTATACGTTACTTTTATGTCATTTATAAAGGATAGTCATGTACAATTTATATGTGACTTTTAGATATCCTTTGCAAAGAAAACTGAGGTGTATTGCAATTATATAATAATAGCATAGCCTGCACTTCATTATTAGAATTATTAATTTTATTCAATTACCTAATTTATGATTAAAAATATGGATCGGTAATTTACTGTCATAAAATCAGTGAAGTATTTTTGCATTGCTTGCATTGCAAAACCAATTTAAATTGATTTCCTTAAAATATTACTTTCAGTGAAACATTTCCAAACCCTTTTTCTGTAACGTTATTTATTCTCCATTTTCATAATAAATGAAAAAACAGCTTTCTGAGTTTACTATATACCTACATGAGCCTAAACTAGAAACAATTGATTATTAGAAGATATGTCGGATCGACTCACATAACACATAATCATCGCACACAATAATAAACAGCTCTACTGTCTACGCGATGACTCTACTCCCAATGCTCTCTCGCCTAAGCGCCTTTCTGCCTCAGCTCAGTGATAGCCTCCGAGCCGCGACACTTCTTAACGACTGCTCATCGGTGACAGAAGCTGTCAGCTACCGGTTACAATTCAATAAATACATTTAAACAGCGTATCGATCCATCATAATGACATGTTCGTACTTACCCATAGGTATAGAATATTTATTAAAGTTATAGGTACTATTTGATTACGAAAAATACAGGTAAGTACGAATTTTATGGCTCTACGACGTTTGGAAGTCGTCCATTTTTAGTTTAATAACTAAATTTGTCTTGTTTTTTCTTTTACATGTGACCATTTTTGACGTCCAAAATTAATCACTTCCAAATAGCGCAAGTTCGTGAAATAAGTTGTTTGGAATGCTTATTGTTCTGACATTTCTTTAGTAAAAAAGTCGTATTTAAAATTTTAAGGTATTAGAAACCTATTGAGATTTAAAAAAAGTCACAAACCACCTCCAAGCAAAATAACAAAATTGACCTTTGTGGGTTGCAGCGTCGATCTCACAAATCGAAAAGTAATTTAAAGTGCGGTCGGCCAAAAAATAGTAAGAATTATTAACATAGAAATAATGCTTATGTGCATAACAATAACGCTTATTTATGCAACATATGAAGTTACTGAGAAGTATACCTCACCCAAAAGGTAAAATTGCAGAAATTAAAAAAATCATCGCAGAAATTATAAATCTCAGAAATTAATATATATATATATATATTTTTGTCAGTGTGTGAAAACGATAGGTTGGTATATGAGAGTTAAACAGGCGTACACATATAATATACCACTTTTCCCTCGGAAAGTAATATTATTGTGAATTTATTCTGAAATATTTGGCGAAAAAACTGTGTCGACACCATTCCAATTCTTCGTTTCAATATACCTATGTATATTGCTTCCATTTCAAATAACTTGTTTACCCCATTCTTTGTGTTGGGCATTCCTTTCAGTATCTCTTTTAATCTCCTATTCGTGATGTACGTTTCTCCGCACGATTCAGCCGAATCCCATTTAGTCCATTTCGCTGTTGTTGGCGTTTTTCGCCCGAATAACTTACTTAAGCCATATGCGGGTTTCCTGGCATAAGCGATGGACATTATGAACATTTTAGAAGTGGGTTACTTTATAGGGTTACGGGTTACTTTATAGGGTTACATTTTAGAAGAGTGTAAATTTAAAACCGTTATCTCTATTAAAGTTCAGGGTTTTTTCTTATTTTAGTGGTTTTTTGGATCATGCGAGGAAAATAAAATTGTTCTTTGGATAGCATAATTGGATTTTGAAACTGCACACAGTGGTTAGTTACGCTATCCAATAAATGTTCGCAGATCGATGATTTTCTCGCTGAACGTTTTAGGAGCTATGATGTGTTTCTTCATTCGAGTGGCTATGGGCCGTTTCGTTTGTTCAAAGCAGGTTCAACCACAGTTGCCCTCGATTTTATACACACCCGGTGTTTGCAGTGGTTTTATATCCTACACAAGGCTCAGAAATCGGGCTATATCTTGGGTCGGTTTGAAGATCGTTTGTATATCGAATTTGTTTAGCATCTTAATTATTCGATCTGTCACACCCTTGACGTATAGTAAGAATGCTTGCGGTATGCTTGGTTTCTGAGTTGCATCGAGGTTGGGTCGTGTGCGTGGGTAGTGATATTTTCCGTAGCCATTTTTCCTACGGACATCATTGATATTTCTATGATTTAGGAATTCTTCCACCGTTTGTATATTACCATTCAGGATGCAGAAAGTGTCGACCATAAGGTGAAGGTTTTGATGGGTAGTCCCTCAAAAAAGTCGCTAAATATGGGCAAAACGGGGCATCCTATCCCCCGTCGATTTGTTTCTAGTAATAGCCGCTCCACAGAAAGTAGCAGGATGCACAAGAGTCCGACTTATTGCGAGAGCATGTGGCCGTCTTCGTACGCAAGGCCAAGGTCCCAAAGCTGAACACCACAGCTGCCCAAAGAAAGGGTTAAGATCTCTGCGCGGAAACAAGGATATAGTTGTGTGGCGACCGGATAAATGTAACGCAACCGTCGTGCTTGATACTGTGGATTACGAGCAAAAACTTGAGACCCTCCTAAAAAGCACAAAAGAGAAGGTGAATTATAATCCCACGAGCAGAATTACCAAGCTAACAGTCATTTCATTTTCTCCTTACTTTTTCTTATTCAAATTGGCAATTACCCCACGGAAGACCGGTAATAGAGCGAGCGAAGGAATCGGAAAATACTAGTATGTTTAATTTACGAAGTATATTTTAGTTTACAACATTTATTGCATGAATCTTCAATGGAGCAACTCAATTTCTTGTTTTTTTTATAGAAAAAAAATGTTGCTTTCATATTGAAACCCCGAACCATAGTAATAATAATGTATTCCCGTAATGTTGGTACGATCTGTGCCTGATGACCCTTTCCTCCCCATTCTTTATCAACTTCCCTCGCAAATATTTATTATACAAGATAAACGCCATCAAGTCCATACCAAGTAGTTCACTCGCTCTGTTTAATTATGCATGAAATTGGCCGGTATACATTTTTATGAGCTACCACGAACATGAACCCACGTAGTGTTCTATAGTAGTCGGTGTCGTAAAGCACGAAGCAAAAACAGCGTAAAATACGAAATTACGGCTCGTAAATCTTTCCATTATGGTCCTATGTTTTCCTGCTATAAATCATACACAGTGGAAGGATTATTTATTGGAATTACAATTTCCAGCTGACCAGCATTTAATAATAGAGGCTTTGGTCACTGGACATATTTATAATCAGTAAAAATTATTATATTTGAAGTTCAATTATTATATTCGAGAACTCATGTGTCGGAATAAAAAAATAATTTCTACTATTATATAAATAATGATTGTTATAATATGCTCTATTAAAAAAATATATTTTATAGTCATTTTTAAAGTTAGTGGAGTTGCAATAATGCCATAATACCGCAATAACAAGCTCCGCTATCGCGTAAATATTTCAATTTTACTATATTTAATAATACATTTATAGGTAGTATACAATATGGCGACCTAAATTATACAAGAAAGAAATTATTAAATGCAAAAGAAACTATTAAATGCTGTCCACAGATGACGTGCCAGTATAATAAACCTAAAATTAGGAAGGGAAGAAGTTATTTTAAATTACAGACAATAGAAGGCAGTATTGTCAATTAAGACCGTCTTGTTTCTGGATGGTTTTGATTCGACAGGATAAAAAAACTGATATCAGATGGTTTTGATTCGATAGGGTAAAAAAACCGATATCAGAATGTGAAGGTCGATTCGCGACAGTACGTGTATTTGTACAACAAATACACGTACAACATAACCATTCTTATTATGTAAATAGCCAATATTCTATATAGTCAATAGTCATTATACTACAATTTATGACAGTAAAGAGTCTACAGCTAAATTATTATTATCAACTATCGGATTAAAGAAGATTGAGTACAGAATATCATGGGTAGGTAATTAGTTAAAATTATAATGATTCTACAGCCATTGATACTGGTATACGTACAATGTAGGTAGGTTATATATCATACTGATATACGTACAATGTAGTAGGTTAAATACAAATGCGTATATTAATAATATTAATCGTATATTCATATTATATTATAGCTAACTAACTAAACTGTCGAATATTCAATTTAACGTTGGAATAAATAAAGGAATAGTAATTTAAAATCTGGCCTTATGTTTTGAAATATTCAAATATTGGGTCTTAACACCGTAAGATTTCTTTTTCGAAAATTTATTTAGATTTTGTTTTCTTAGCACCCTTTCAGTCGATCTTATAATTTTGGTTCAATATAGTTGTAGTGACTCTGTCTAAACGTTTCATCCCTACATTGTAAAATTTTGAGGAACCGCTTGTCTTGTTCATAGGCTTTATTTTATTCTATGTAAGTTATTGGGGTTGTTGTGAAAGTGGCTAGTACACTTGGGTAGTAATTAATACATTGTGCTCCTGAAAGAGTTGAGTAAAGAAATATAATATAGGGTTTTTCTAGGACGCATATCTGTTTTCGTACGTACTGACAAAACCTAGGTACGGGAAACTCAACAGGGAGCATGCTGTTTTGTAAATAATTTTGCAGAATTAACAATTACATAAAGGTAAATAATTTTGACAAAAATAACTTGAATCTATTACCGCCATGCCTTTTCTTAGACTAAAATTATATTATGTAGATACAATTTCTACCAAGAAACTGGATGCCTTCGTGGATTCTTCATTTTTAATATATTTTTTAGGAATAATAATGGTTTGGCTCTATTAGATCTGCGCCCTCACGTGCACATATTCGTCGACGCCACGCTGTTTCTAGATACACTCTTCAAAATAAATTTTCATGCCGAGCACAATGTTTACGAAGATTATCAAACGATTCACATATCCTTACTCTCATTTCATCTGTAATCACATTTTCGCGAAAACACTTGTCTCTAATGTAACCACGCAAGGAAAAATCTTAAATGCAATGCGGCTAGTGCATTTCCATTCCATACGAAATATTCATATTAGAGAGAAATAACAAGTTGCACATTTGCAGATCTGCCTGAATTTGACCTTAATATAAGGTGTAAAATAAGCGGCACGAGTGCTAGTGTGGCGGAAAGTAACTTATCCACCACTGCGCCGTGACAAATGTGTTCACAACCCTCCCACCCCCCCCCCCTCCCCACTCCTCTGGACCTGGCTTGTTATAGGTAGAAATGTGTTTAGTGCGTTAATTAGGCGCTTTTATTTTGATCGGGCCCTACAGAGACATAAAAGTTTTCTCTTAACCTTAATCTAAATGGTGTCCTTTCGCGCACCGAAGCACGCAATTAGTCCCCAGACTTCATATATTTAAAAAAAAGCAATCATATTATGTTAAAAAAATACTTTTTTTCGGGACAATATTTAGAATATATATTCCACAAAAAGTTCCTTATTGGAATCAGCCAGAATGGCATATGGCAGTACAACCATGAGCGATGTGAACTTGAAGAAATTCTCTCTTGCGTGGCGATTACGACAGCAACAGTATGGCTCATGCTATTGGCCTTCAATGCCAGAATGATTGGACAACAATTGGGGACTTTTGCATTCCGCCTCCAATGCACTGGAAGGTAATGCTCTATGACTGGACCCCAGAGAAGTTGAAATTCTATTGAAATGCCGTTCAGCATACACTTCCAGACCCCAGTAACCTCGATCGTTAGAGCTATGTCGAGGATTGTTTATGTCCCCTTTGTAGCAATACTCCTTGCACAGCTAGACATATTCTAGCTGGCTGCAAGGTGGCCTTAGATCAAGGACGGTACACTTACCGCCATGACAAAGTCCTCGCTGTTATTCGCGAAGTAATTAGCCTCTCAAACGCTCGTGCCAACAAGGGCTTGACACTACCCTCCAAACCCCGGATACAGTTTGTGCAGGATGGCTCTAAAGGCAAAAAACATTTAACAACAAAACCTTTCTCAATAATCGAGAAAGCTTCAGATTGGATTATGGAGGTCGATTCGATCTCTAAGCAGTAAAAATTCTCTGAAAGTCTCGGATGCATAGCCCTCCATCCAGATATAAATCTTTACTCTCTATCTCGGATGGTGGCCCTTATCGTAGAATTAATTGTTCCATGGGAATCAAATATCCCAAAAGACCACGAGTACAAATTAAATAAATACAATCATCTCGCAAATGCCGTCACCCGGAACGGCTTCACTGTTCATCTTCACGCGGGCAAGTTGGCGCTCGTGGCCTGCCAGCTTAATCTCTGTTTCACCTCTTTAAAGATCTTTGTCTTTCCAGAAAAATAAACAATCCTCTCCTGGAAAAAATATCTAAAACGGAGATTTAAGCATCTCAAATTCTATGGCTTCGAAGGGGGAGTGAATGGGTGGTATGGTGGTCGCTCACATGTGGCAAGACAGCTGTCAAAAACCTACCACAGCCGGTCGTTAGTCCGGAATCCACTGTTCACCCCCCAGAAGTGTAAAAAATATAGTATTATAATGGGCTCGACTCCGGTCGGTGAATTCCATGGCAGCTCCGTTTGTATTTTATTTTTAAGCTATTGCATAGCTTTTATCGCGGGCCTAGGCCAGCGCGGCGACCGAATGAAGAAATTTCTTAACGAAAATTAATGATTTTAAACTGATAATTGCGTCTAAACGAGTATTGCTTACGATTCGAAAAAAATATATGTTAAACAAGAACATTTTCCTAATATTCATAGGTTTGAATATTTTAGATTTTGTTTATATTACATAGTGTAATTAATTTGTGAAATTATGTCTAACCGAACACAAAAACGTCTACTACGCAAATACTATCTGGCGTATTATTATGAAACCTGCACCATTTTAAAGATAATTTAATTATCTATCTTTTTATCTACGATTTTTTCCGAATAATCCGGTTTTTTTGCTTTATCGAATAAAAAATTCGTGCGCGGCGCTCTATCGGAAGACATTTAAATTATTCCGAATCATTTGCTGCCGCAGCCGCAAATGATTCGGAATAATTTCAACGTTTTCCGATAGAGCGCAGTTATCTGATATCAGAAAAAAAAATACGTGTGGCACTCGGGGACTGCCGCGGTAAAGCTATTGCATAGCATTTTTAACAACTTATGAAATTATAATTATTTATTTATTTTATTTATTACATTTTTTCTGATATTAGATAACTGCGCTTTATCGGAAAACGTTGAAATTATTCCGAATCATTTGCGGCTGCGGAAGCAAATGATTCGGAATAATAATTTAAACGTCTTCCGATAGAGCGCCGCGCACGAATTTTTTATTCGATAAATCAAAAAAACCGGATTATTTGGAAAAAAACGTAGATAAAAAGATAGATAATTAAATTATCTTTAAAATGGTGCAGGTTTCATAATAATACGCGAGATAGTATTTGCGTAGTAGTCGTTTTTGTGTTCGGTTTGACCTAATTTCACAAATTAATTACACTATGTAATATAAACAAAATCTAAAATATTCAAAGCTAAGAATATTAGGAAAATGTTCTTGTTTAACATATATTTTTTTCGAATCGTAAGCAGCACTCGTTTAGACGTAATTATCAGTTTAAAATCATTAATTTTCGTTAAGAAATTTCTTCATTCGGTCGCCGCGCTGGCCTAGGCCCGCGATAAAAGCTATGCAATAGCTTAAAATAAAAATAAAAAATACGTGTGGCACTCGGGAACTGCCGCGGTAAAGCTATTGCATAGCATTTTTAACAACTTATGCAATTATAATTATTTATTTATTTTATTTATTTTATTTATTCTGATATCAGATAACTGCGCTCTATCGGAAAACGTTGAAATTATTCCGAATCATTTGCGGCTGCGAAAGCAAATGATTCGGAATAATTTAAACGTCTTCCGATAGAGCGCCTCGCAAGAATTTTTTATTCGATAAAGCAAAAAAACGGGTTATTCGAAAAAAATCGTAGATAAAAAGATAGATAATTAAATTATCTTTAAAATGGTGCAGGTTTCATAATAATACGCCAGATAGTATTTGCGTAGTAGTCGTTTTTGTGTTCGGTTAGACCTAATTTCAGAAATTAATTACACTATGTAATATAAACAAAATCTAAAATATTGAAAGCTAAGAATATTAGGAAAATGTTCTTGTTTAACATATATTTTTTTCGAATCGTAAGCACTACTCGTTTAGACGTAATTATCAGTTTAAAATCATTAATTTTCGTTAAGAAAATTCTTCATTCGGTCGCCGCGCTGGCCTATAGGCCCGCGATAAAAGCTATGCAATAGCTTAATAATAATTATAATTGCATAAGTTGTTAAAAATGCTATGCAATAGCTTTACCGCGGCAGTCCTCGAGTGCCACACGTATTTTTTAAGCTATTGCATAGCTTTTATCGCGGGCCTAGGCCAGCGCGGCGACCGAATGAAGAAATTTCTTAACGAAAATTAATGATTTTAAACTGATAATTACGTCTAAACGAGTACTGCTTACGATTCGAAAAAAATACATGTTAAACAAGAACATTTTCCTAATATTCTTAGATTTGAATATTTTAAATTTTGTTTATATTACATAGTGTAATTAATTTGTGAAGTTAGGTCTAATCGAACACAAAAACAACTACTACGCAAATACTACCTGGCGTATTATTATGAAACCTGCACCATTTTAAAGATAATTTAATTATCTATCTTTTTATCTACGATTTTTTTGAATAATCCGTTTTTTTTTTGCTTTATCGAATAAAAAATTCGTGCGCGGCGCTCTATCGGAAGACGTTTAAATTATTCCGAATCATTTGCTTCCGCAGATGATTCGGAATAATTTTAACGTTTTCCGATAGAGCGCAGTTATCTGATATCAGAAAAAATAAAATAAATAAATAATTGTAAATGCATAAGTTGTTAAAAATGCTATGCAATAGCTTTACCGCGGCAGTCCCCGAGTGCCACACGTATTTTTTTTATTTTATTGTCTTTCCATGCATAAAACAATCGGTTGTGTCTCTTCAAGATTTCCCGATAAGTACCCAAGAACTAATTTCATCTGAACATTAATTTCATAAATAAAATCGATGAGCGCCTCTCTCGGCCGGCGGATGAAAGGGTTTGGGTTCCGTTACTCAATTGCCTCTGGCGGCGCGGTTCTTTTCGCTGCTAGCGTCGGGCGGATCTGCGGTAGTAGTAGTAGTAGTAGTAGATGGAGTGGAGGGCTTGTTTCCAGCCCTTGATGTCACCTAGATCTGTAAGGTCTTTTGTAACTACCCACTGTGTGGTTAGGTCAATGGTCAGCTAGTAGCCCGGTACTTCTTACCAGTCCAAGTAGGTCACTGACCTTCAAGTTGGGCAGATCGCTGGGTTTGAGAAAGGCTCGTCCCAGTAAACTGTGTCTTTTGGCGGCGAGCCCTGGACAGCGGCCAACAATGTGTATGCTGTCTTCAGGATCCTCGCCACATATTCGGCAATCCTTGCTGTCAGTCAAGCCAAGGTTGAATAGATGAGCTCTAAGGGTCGTGTGTCCGGTGAGGAGACCGATAGTGGTTCTAAGGTTCTTCTTGCTCATGTCAAGTAGGGCCTTGGTTTTCTTCTGTAGTGGTTGCTCCATCATGGCTTTTGCCTGGCGACATCCCTGACTCTGTTTCCAGGAAGCCCGATGTTCCTGCTCCAAGCAGTCCCTGATGATTTTCTTACCTGTAGCGAAGGGGACCCCTACAGCTGGCTCCACTGGGCAATCCAGTGAGCCCAGTTTTGCCAGTCTGTCGGCCTCTTCGTTTCCGGGTATGCCTTGGTGACGCGGTATCTATATTAGGGTGATTTTGTTGGATTTTCCCAATTTGTTGAGCTCCTGCATGCAGTCCCAGACCACAGAAGATTCTGTGGTGGCATTAGCCAGAGCGTCCAGTGCTGCTCTGCTGTCAGAGCAGATGAGGATTTGTCTGTTTTTTACCTCAAGTCGACTTTGTAGTTTTATGCATTCCAATATGGCAAGTACCTCGGCTTGGAAAACCGTAGCATATTGTCAAAGGGGGATGCTGATTCTGTGAAGGATCTGCGGTAATATTTGAATAAAATTTATGGCGGAATTTAAATAATATTGGTGCAGCTTGTATATGATATGTATATAGGTATACCAAATATCAAGACCCTATGTCCAATATTTCGATGATGATATGACTAAGGCGCTCGCCGGTGGACCGATGTCAACCACAATCTTTTCAACTCTTGCTATGACCAAATAATGCATGCATACCTAATTTCAACTTTAATCTGGAAATGACTTTAATCTGGAAATGGTCTTAATCATATCAGGAGGGCACAAAATGGATATTTTCGTCTTCATCTCGAAGAAAAATTTTATCGCATTCCTAATACTTTCCCGCCTGGTCGGTTGGTGTGCCGGGAGAGTGAAAGAACACTAAATAATTAATGATAGACCTGCAACAAAATGGACACGAAACATCATTTTTGAGATTTACAGGGCTTGATTTAAAATAAATACATTTTGATTACATGGTTTTGAAAATTTGAAAGTATTTTTATGTTAATTTTTATTTTATACTTTATCATATTTTTGATAATTACATAAAATAATTTGCGTTGATGTTTTTAACACTTGTCAGGATTACATCGCCCCACTAGGTATACGCCTGTGTTAGGGTGATGGATTTATATGTAATATTTTTAGAAATACCGCTTTGTCAGGAAATGAAAGTGCTAGAGAAAATAACATACTTCGTGCAGTTATTTCCACCTATAGAGCTTAACATTATGCTTCTTTTGTATATTATAAACATATTTTCCTACAGCACTTTTGCTTATAAATTATGCAATGCATCCCGAAGTTTGTGTGAAACTAAAATCCCTGAGGCGTCGCTTCTGAGGTTTTGGTCGATACAATAGTCAGAGAGCTCATCTCAGATTCCCATAATTCAATAAATTTCTAAATAAAACAATCTACTCTATCAAATACCCATATATTCTGATGTTATTGAGCTAATCACGGATTAGTAAAGATATTTAGACCCTAATATATATTCCTCATTCCTCATCGCAGTGCCTAGGTAACCCCTGTCGGAGCAACTGGAATTAGCCCCTGTCGGAGTATTGGCAGAAATGACCGTTCTCAGAGACCAATAATTGCTGCAAGAAGAAGAAGAGGTAAACAGCGCGGTTTGACGTTCGTGTGACGTTTTGCCGGCGTTTTTCTGTCGACAACCGTGTTAATATATATATAATAATACGTAACAAGCAGGTAAATAATGTGTTAATTGTGGCAAGTGTTTTACTCTATATCGCTGCCTATTTTGATGGGGACAGCGAATGAATACAACGTTTTGCAGTTCATAGGCTCAAATATATGGTATTTAACCAAAGGACTTTTAAAAATCTTAAATGCTTATAAAAATCTACTCCGATAACATAACTTTTAGTGCGACTTAATTCACTTTTAGGTCAAGCAATTAGGCGATTCAGTTGAAAATGGAATCCGAGTCGCTTTGTAAATCTGACGTAATATCGAGACATGAGAAGCTACTATCAAAAACCCACCGTCGTGATTCATTGTTAAATACAATATATTATTAACTAGTATTTGTATATAGTTGTACCATTATTTGTACAATTGAAATTAAATGTGAAATAAATTTAAATGGGAAATGTCCTTTAGTACAGCTTTGTACAAAAGGGTGACATAGTTCAATATACGATTGAATATGTAGGATACACAGAAAAAGAAGGATTTTTTAATAATTTATTTCCTGACTGCCAAAAGGAGGGTTATATTTTTACTGCATATGATGTATGTATTTGGATGCCAATTTGGCTATATTACCGGGTTTCAAATGAGTGAATGAAATGATTATGATTGAATAAATTATATTTATTTTAATTGTTCAAAACTTCTCTGTATAATATATTAGATGCAATGTTATTATTTGTTACCAAAATATATAGTCTTTCAAAAGTTCCAACTCGAGATACGGACGTGGTTCCATATCTATGTCGTATTATCCTCTAACCATTTATGCAACAAAAAGGAATTTATATGCCGTAAAAGGGGAAAAGTCGTTTGTTTTATACACTTGAGACGATAAATGTACTTATTTCAATAATAATTCATAATTGTTGACAATATGATCAATAAACATGACATAACGATTTAAATTATTTTTTTAATATAGTAAACTACTTTTTGTGACAAATATAAAAGTAAGACATATGCTGTCCATGATATTTTTGTAGGCATTATCAATCTCTACAACTTTTCTCTAAAACCCATTCATATATCTCTCATCGTTAAGGTAGCGTTCGTAAGAAACGTTTTCATTCGACCGTTTTTTCTCCGACTTACTTTGCAAATCAGACTACCACGAAAGTCTTTTCATTTTTCGGAATAATATATAGCCTATGACACTCACAAATGATGTGGCTTTCTATTGGTAAAAGAATTTTTAAAATCGGCTCAGTAGATCCAGTGATTACTCCCTACAACCTCACAAACTCACAAACACTTTACCTCCTTATAATATTAGCAAAGATAGAAGACATTTGGAATTAAATAAACTTTGAAGTTTGAAGTTTGAACTTACTGTTGTGTGCAAAAGCTTTCACTGAGGGTGAAGGTACTGGCAATGAGCTCTAAGACTATTACTCGCCCAGGGAGGATGAGAAATTTCGTTGTGGTAGAGGCCGGAAAGTTCGCATTTTGTCCGAATCGTATATACTCGTAGTATTGAGGGATAGCTACGCGACGACGAGTGGTCGTACATAACTCCCTGATGAATTGCTCGTGGATTCAATCTGGAGAGTAAATTGAAAGCTCCCCACTTGATTGAAGTTCAGTTTTATTTATTTGCAGATGGTGAAATAATCTGTTAGTCAAAAGTATACCATCTATTGGATATTATTTCCTGACTACCGTTGAACAGAATTAAATCATGGGTGTTGATGTTATCATGAAGTTTTCAGTGACCTACAGGAAACAGTCTAGAGCACAGCTTGGATTTGAATCCTAATTAGTTTTTGCACCGTTTGTGCGTGTCATTATGATCGATAAAATCTTATTGGCAGGATTATAGTAATTGTTTATCATACAGAGATCAAAATTGACGTTACAACTGCACTTTATACCCTTATAAAAGTTACTAGAACCTAGTTTTGTAGATCAATAATAGATCAACATGGTACAACAAATATATACGATAATGCAACAATATAAACTATTGCCTAAGTATGAGCCACCTCACGCACCGTCTGATAAACGAAGTCGAAAGTAGAGCAAGCTTATTACTTTTAAAAGTTTCATATGACAAGTCTGTTCGTTCGTCTGTCCGAACGCACCTGCAGCTCAGAAACTGTAGTCTTAGAGACAAAAGATTAACGGCAAATGACCACTGACCAGGTATGGTTTGAAACGATTTTTATTGTTTTTACTTTTACACTTAGACTTATAGATATAAATTATAATTTCTTACATGTTGTCGTACATGATGTCGTACATTCGCTGCTAATTTATCCCACCAGAAGGCGAGCAATCCAGCAATCTTGTGCCACCGTTGGCGTTTGAAAAATGGTATTTATATTTGTTTCATTACGTTATCAGTTGTAATATGTAAGATTGAAAGATATACCAACTAGGATGTCCATCGTACAAAATACCATGTGTCTACCATTTTATTTCTTTGAAAAATCCCGAAATGTGTTGTGAGAAGTTTTTAATACGTAATAATTTAGAGAATGCTGTACGATTTTATTAAAACATTCCTGGCAACGCTGGCGTGTAACCTGCGCCATACACCCGCTGTCCCAGGTGCTGGATAAACGTCAAATCGCTACTGCGCTTTAACATTCAAAATATATTTTCTAAAAGTGAAAAATCTCTTATAGGTATGATCAATCTGCGTGATCTTCTTTCTAAACTCGTTTGTTTATGTTGAAGTGTTTATTTAGTAAACGGTAGGTCAGCACAGTGCCGGAATAGCCAAATGGCCAAGTAGACCCTGGCCTATGGGCCCACGCCGTTTAGGGGGCCCCCAACCAAATAATTATAACAATCATAATTTTTTAAATTGTTTCTAATAGGAAAAATCATTAAATTGAAATACCAAGGAGAAAATGTGTGAGAAAATTCATTGATCGTATAATATATATAATTGTAATAAATAGCCTAATTGTTATAAATTATCGACAGTTGGTTAACAGTCGACGAACAGATTATTGATGACAGGGAGTTCAATTACTAGATAAAACCAATCCAGAGGTTTAAAAAGAAGAAAAAACAGTTTCTTTATCGAAACATAAATGCTCTGGGACTAGAATATCAAAATGATATTGGGTTATGAGAAAGCATAACTAATGACGTGAACGACTCTTGTACAATACAGACACGTGGATAATGATTTTTCAGATTGTTATGCTCAAATATCTTCCGAACGAAAATGGCGAGGGCTTGCAAGGCTCTGGACTAGTTGTAAAAAGAGCGAGTACTACAAGGTAGTGTGCAAGGGCCGATGCGACCAAGGCTTGTCCCATGGCTACAGCAGCTTTCAGAAGGCTTTGCAAGTCATCAGTGAAAATGTCAATCAGAAAACCGAAACACTTCAAAGGCCAAATGTCGGTTAAATGAGATGTCAAATCAAGTTATGCAGTTTTATTAGGATTAATATTTGTGTAATCATATTAAGTATATTGTTTATCAACGTTTGTTTTTTTTAAAAAATTGTTTTATCAAGATTTTGTTTGCCAAAAGTTATTATAATATAATTTGCAAAGTGTAAAGGGGGCCCCGAGATTTCGATGTCCTAAGGGCCTCTACGTGGGTTAATCCGGCATTGGGTCAGCAATATGCTCAGCAACTGTGGGGAGACGAAATTATATATGTTTTGAGGGGCTAAAAGCTCTAAAATGTTTCGCGAAGGGCGAGTTGGCAGATTTCCAGCGAAGATTGGCATGCACATTATTCTATATACATTTTTGAGCTATGTCAATATACGTTATTGATATACAATATAAAGAGGTTATCATATTAATGCAAATAATTGTAATGAGAAACTTACTGTCCAATCGAACCGATGGAAGCTCTATCGTTGCAGGGTTATGCGTGTTGGCCGGAGAAAACAAAATAGGGCTACGGTTGAAGGATGAGCAGCGCTAGCCAAGCAAGGGCTGCGCAAACGCAGGCCGCCGAAACAAACATCTTTAAATGGCAATTCCATAGTAAAAAAAAAAATAGCAGGACATATTTATGCTAGAGCAAAAAATTTGCACTCGTTCAAGCGTGCGCTGTCCGTACGTTTCAACAACTTAAGCCTCGTATCGACTTGAGAGCGCGACGCTCTGTGAGCGGCTCAGCTCGCAAGACGAAACCTCTTTGCTCAAATCGAGCGGCTCGTATAATAGTGCGCCGCTCAACCCCGCCGTCGCGGGATGTCGGTTTTTTGGTGGTGCTCAAAGGGCGTAAAGTCTGAGCCGCTCGGACTATGGAGACGGTCTACTTGGACGGTCTACGGTGCAACTTGGTAGTAATGCGATAAGTACCAAGTTTAAGTATTTTTGGGCATATTATTCATATTCATTCTTTTTTATGCATGTTATTTGAGGTTCCTATTTTACAGGACTGATTTGTTGTGTACTTAGTTTATTTTTGACTGAGACACTAGTGCCATTACAAGCACGAAGAACTGAAACTTATATCTGTGTTACCAAAATCCAATATTTTTCGAAAGTTGTATAAATTTGTTTACTTCAATTGACGAGTACACATATTGTTTTTATATATTCATGGCTTTCTTTATATGTCTGAGCACCTTTATATCTGAAAAATGAGAAAAATGCCGATTTTTTAAAATTTCCTTTAACCCTTGGAGTAAATGGGTATTTTCATGGAATCATCTGTCACTTTTGCAGGATTTTCGGCGACATCGACGGCGCTCGACTTCAAGGACTATAACTACGAAACTACTACACCAATCATAAAAAGAACAACTGCACAATGATGGCATTGAAATTTCGAATATAGAATATTGAAATATCATTTTGTAAAACAATTGGATAATTATGAATAAATATGAGAACTTCAAAGAAGTGAAAAAAACTCGCCATTTCTGCCGTATAATTGTGTTACGAGAAAATACGGAAAACTATTGAGAAATTGTAAATACTTACGTCATCTGTATTATATTCTTTATCAAAACTATTATTTCGTTTTACTTATTAGCATACAAAAATATTTAGATATTAGCTCATGAAAACCACGAAAATTTTTGATGAATCATCGAGTATTTTTTTTTATGTATGTTTTATTTATGAATGATTAGAGGCTCTTTTTATTTGAAATTGTGTTGAAATCAGTCGACTACTATATCATACTATGCTATAAATAGAACAAAAACCTCCAGTTTGTTTTATAGATATAGAAAACTAAATATGTTTCAAATCTGTCCTCAAAAAAGCAGTACTATTTTTGAACCGTCATAATTCCGAAGTCTTTAATAGTTTTTGAAATTTATTGAAATATTGGCGCTTGTTATATATCCAATAAGTAATTATTATACTCTAAACAGTCACGTTTCATAGTAAAAAAAATAATAAATAATACTGGAAGTTTGCAATAATTCCCATACAAAAAGCTGAAAGCCGCTAGTGATGGGCAAACACATTTGATAATATCGATAAAATTTGCAGTGGTTGTAATAACATAATTTGTTACGCAATCTTTGCAGAATATAAATTCTTTCATTATTTTACGTATAAACTTTATAAAAAAAAAAAAATTTTGTTACAAAAATACAAAAAAAAAATATTTACCAAAAAATCATACGAAGAAATAAAACACGATTTTCCCACAAATCAAACATATTTTTTTTTTGTTATGACTTACAACTGATTCGAAAATGGCCACTCTGAGAAGAATCAGTAAGCAAATCAAGAGGAAACCTATTTTTAATGTTAGGTATACAAAACAATTACATAATATACCTACCAAAGATAATACAGTACAATTTTAGCCAACAGACTTTTTACAACCACTATCATTTTTTCATCGTTAGGTATAAAAATATATATGTGTGAAACTAAAATAAGATAATGATAGATTCATTAATTCATTCATTCATAATCGGTCTTAGATTCATTCATTCATTCATTCATAATCGGTCTTAGATTCAGCTGCTTTATCTTCGGTAGTGAGTTTTAGTGCGGAAAAGTGACAACCGTTCATTTTACATTCGACGCGCAGAAAGTCGTCCGTGTGAAATGTATCACATGTATCACTGAAACAAATGTATCACAAAATATATGTGTGAAACTAAAATAAGATAATCATTGAACATAATAATTTAGACAATTACCACATTAGTTCTACTTCGCTAACAAATTTTGTAAGTTGTACATATAAAGTAGATCGAAGCTAACATAGCTCGTAAGTTGTACATATAATCTAGATCGTAAGAACATAGTAAAATCAAACTAACACGCGAATAACCTGCGGGACTACAATAGTTCTGCGGGACTACAATAGTACAGGACTTTAGTTTACGAAGAAACGCAATCAATCGAGCCATTATAAAGATAATACATTGCATTTTAGAAAATAAAAGGTAGAGGTGGAGGTACTCGATGGGACGGTCCTGGCTGTGGCGAGCGAGATCTCGACCGCGGAGATGACGTCTAAAAGATACAAGAATTCCGTGAATCTCCAAAATCAATTTGCCAAACTATATTTATTATATATACAAACCGTTCTAAGCTGCGACGACAACAGACGGGACAGTCCAGGCGACCATGGCGGAGACGTCTAGAAGATACAAGAATTCCGTCAGTTGTATGTAATAATATCTTCAAATCAATTTCTTTATAATACTTTGATACCTCTCTAACGACAGCAGCGAGTAAGGGATCGGGCGGCGGCGGTGAGTGGTGGAGATCTGGGTGGGCATCCGACAGGTCGCTGAAATTTAGAAAAAAAACACAAAAGAGCAGAATATGAAATGAACGATCGACGATTCTGTCGAACTTATAGCCGTCGGAATAAGGTTGAACGCATTTCAAGCGGTCTTAGATTCAGCTGCTTTATCTTCGGTAGTTAGTTTTAGTGCGGAAAAGTGACAACCGTTCATTTTACATTCGACGCGCAGAAAGTCGTCCGTGTGAAATGTATCACAAAATGTATCACATGTATCACTGAAACAAATGTATCACAAAATATATGTGTGAAACTAAAATAAGATAATCATTGAACATAATAATTTAGACAATTACCACATTAGTTCTACTTCGCTAACAAATTTTGTAAGTTGTACATATAAAGTAGATCGAAGCTAACATAGCTCGTAAGTTGTACATATAATCTAGATCGTAAGAACATAGTAAAATCAAACTAACACGCGAATAACCTGCGGGACTACAATAGTTCTGCGGGACTACAATAGTACAGGACTTTAGTTTACGAAGAAACGCAATCAATCGAGCCATTATAAAGATAATACATTGCATTTTAGAAAATAAAAGGTAGAGGTGGAGGTACTCGATGGGACGGTCCTGGCTGTGGCGAGCGAGATCTCGACCGCGGAGATGACGTCTAAAAGATACAAGAATTCCGTGAATCTCCAAAATCAATTTGCCAAACTATATTTATTATATATACAAACCGTTCTAAGCTGCGACGACAACAGACGGGACAGTCCAGGCGACCATGGCGGAGACGTCTAGAAGATACAAGAATTCCGTCAGTTGTATGTAATAAAATCTTCAAATCAATTTCTTTATAATACTTTGATACCTCTCTAACGACAGCAGCGAGTAAGGGATCGGGCGGCGGCGGTGAGTGGTGGAGATCTGGGTGGGCATCCGACAGGTTGCTGAAGTTTAGAAAAAAACACAAAAAATTAATAATAAATCTATGATAATAAAATCATACAGAAGTCTGAAGAGTAGTCGACAATGGAAAAGCCCTCGATTCAGTCAAGACATCTTGCGCGTACTATTCAAAATGTATGGATAAAGTTAGCACAAAGAACAACCTAAATGAAGAAAAAAGAATTACACTCATACAGTAGAATCCGAATATAACGACTTCGTTTATAACGGCTAACCGGTTTTAGCGACGAAAATGCAAACTGAAGTTAGGTTTCATATCCACTCCACAGGGCACTGCATATGTTGTGCAACGGGCGCAACAACGCCAGTAATAAATATTTATATGCATAGAATGTAGGTACATTATGTACAGTATCTCGGATCAAACAGTAATACATACATTACCTATGTATTTATGTATGATATGTGCAATGTTCAGGAGCACGCAGGCGCACAGAGACGCCGCTCGACAACAGACCACGAGAGATGTTATGTATATTCAATGGCAATTTTGAATAATTTAATCAGCCATATGTTTATTTGTTTATATGATAAAATTGTAATTCACTTACATTCGCCTTTCAGTGCCAGATGGACTCAACGAGTACATCTCTAAAAGCGGCGACAGATCGCCAAAGCCGATATACTGGTCTCCGTCTTCCGCTTCCTCGTATGTCTCCACCATCAGTTCTTCCACGGGCCCCATACTTCCATCGCTGCTCTCATCCTCAGAAGACTGCTCCTCCACCAGGTCTAGGATTCTGTCCCGTCGCGATGATGCCATCTAATTGATGAAACGATAACGAAATTTATTGAAAAATAACAAAATTGAATTCGAAAACTTTCTAACTGTTTTTTTTCACTAAATATGCAGTTATGTCAAAAAAGTTATGTATACTTTTCTACTTTATTTTATATATTCTATAATTCCCGATATAAAGAAATCCAACTGTTATGAAATTACGAAATTTTATCGAAAAAAACTGAGGTTATGTTTTTATCGTATAAAATATCGATTTTTTTATAGAATCCTCTTTTACCCACCCGCAAAAAATGATAAAAAACACGAATTTTAGTATTTTTAGCGGGAATCTTCGAATGCTGAAAAACCTGGCTTTCGAGAAATCCACCATTATCAAAAAAATATTACTTATTGCATAAGTTATATACGGGGAAAACATAATCACATCCAAACATTTCTGAGATATCTAGAGAGATTATGCGAGAATCACAAAAAAACATTTATGAAAATTGTAATGGCGGATATTAGGATTTGCGACGCGACATTGAAAGACCCGAAATACTTCATATACACGATAAATGGTACATCTAATCAGTTTAGGGGGACTATATGATGTTGTAGAAATGTTTTTACTTACGATTCGTTCAAAAACACGCCGAAATCCACTCGAAAACCGTTTCTCAAATGCAGCCACGCGCAATGGCGGATTTGACGTTTCTAGAACGTGTGCGTTCGACTTCGCGCGTTCCGTAATAATACTTCATATGGACTGCGCAGTTACTGCGGCGCATGATAACAGAGAGAATTTAATACTGTACCCGATCTGCCATACGCATGAGAGACAAAATGCTTTCGATGGTAAACAAAGCGTTCGAAAGCGCGCGCGCCGACCAGAACCAATTTTGGTCGTATCAGATCCAACGGATAAAAGTGTCAGAACCAAATTCGGTCGTATCATACTCAAAGGGAAAACCGATTGTGTATCTCACAGATACGACGCATGTATCTGTGTTCGACCAGGTGGCGCGGGTAATTGAGTGTTAAATACATTATTGCCACATACGGGCTCGCCGAACCAACTGTGCGTCGTCGCCCAAGTGGCCACCGTGACACCACTTGTGTGACGCGAATCAAACCAGAATGCGCTGTTTAGTTGTGCTCACTCTATTTCGCGCTGAATTGGTCAAACAAATCAAATCGTATCAGAGTGAAAAACGAATTGCGCACAACAGGGAATACCACACCGAAATAAAACGTAACTTTTATTGTTCCATTTTAAGAGCCCACTCATTCGCTTGCTCACCATATAAAAGAAGAAACGAAATATCTCCCAAACGAAATGATGTATTCGGATGGAAATTTGAATGACGGTAAATATTGACTTCCTATGGCATGAAACACATTTTGGTAAAAATGTGTTTTAATGTCGTTATTGCGTTTGAAATATTTCAATGAATCCTTGTCCCTGTAAATTAAAAAAATGGGTGGTGTTTCTCTCGTATTTATTCGCAATACAAATAGGCTCCGCCCCTGCCTTAACGAGGACGTTGGTATTCGAGTCACTTACACCCTCATTCCCCTTACATAGCGATTGTAAGTATGGCCTGTGCCTATATAGGAAGACATAGATACGGGTGAAAATAGTGGAGAATGCCTGCGCAAGATATCGTTTTACAATTAATCCCTAAAATAGTTTTTTTTATTTTTTTTTAATTATAACCACATAGGAACAAACTTTTCCATTTGTCATCATGTCACCCTAAACTTTATTCTAATATAAAATAAGGCTTAGATATACAAATATCTAACGGATTACAAATAATGTTTGATGTTTTACTTTATTGGCACACATTTTTCACAAAATCTGCATCAAATCGTCGCTATAGAAAGCAAATATTAAATGTCATTCAAATTTTCATTCGATTTCATTATTTCATTATTTATGTTTCTTATCTCGTATAGGGACAAAGTGATTGGAAATCTCGAAGATTTGTTAGATGCACAAATGCCTAAACATGCTTGGATGCTTAAATGCGTAAACATGTGCAATGCGCAAACTGGTCTTTGAAAGACAGGTAAGATTAATACTTCAATAATATAATTATATCCCTCCTCCTTCCATTTGTAGCTTTGCAGCTCCTGGATTAGTATACGAGTATAAACAGAGGCGTGAGCCTCCACTAATTTGCAGATCTAGACGAGTAATTAAACCGCACACACTAATAGTATATCCCGAAATACCGCAATATTAACCTCTATCTGCTCCTGTATAATTTCAGTTCGCTAAGAATACCTGACGTTGATGAAAGGCACAATAGAAGGGTCTTTGCTTAAAGCCCAGTGACAGGTAAAAGCCCATTTCCATGAGGAACATATTAATAATTAACCCCTCTCCTCGCGGAATAAAATTCAGCCGTCCCATTCGCGCGCGACCTTTTTGCGCGCAAAATCGACGACCTTGATAAAAACGACCATAACTTGTAAACCACTATACGGATCATAAAAAGAAGAACTGTAAAATGATCGCATTGAAATTTGACATATAATACATTATAACCTTATCTCGTAAATCAATTAAGATAATAATGGCGACAAATTACAAATTTGGCGAAGTGAAAAAACTCGCCTATTTATCATTTCGATGTTTTTATCACAAAATACGAAAGTCTATGCGGAAATTGTATTTACAGTTATGTTCTTTATTAAATGCTTTACCAAAACCATTATTTTGTTTTACTTCTTTGCATACAAAAATATTTAGTTTTTCAGTCATAATAACCAAGAAAAATTTGATGTCTCCTCGTAAAAATTTTTTTTTTTAATTTTGTATTTCTGACTACTTAGGGACTTTATTTATATGAAATTCTTTCATAATAACTTTTCCACTACACTACACTTCTTATAAAATCATACCAGTTCTTTCAGCTTTGTCTAATATTACAGAAAAATCCAAACTTTTGCGAGTCGGTGACGAAAATTTGGCATTAACTTTGACAGGTCATAATACAAAAGTGGATAAAGTTTTTCAAATATATTGTGTTATTATGTGCTTATTATATGTCTAATAACTAATTATTATACTCTAAAGAGTCACATTTCATAGAAAAACTATAGGAAATCACACTCAAAATATGGTAATTCTTCTATACTAATTACGTAAACAAATAGGTATGCGCACCCCGCGATTTCGCGAATATCGATAAAATTAGGCAGCGCGCCTGTCTATGCAATACGCCGCGGTGCGATCTCATTTGTTTAGGCAAATTCGGAGTGTGATTTTCTAGTTTCTTCTATGAAATGTGACTGGAGTATAATAATTAGTTATTGGACATCTAATACGCGTCAAGTTTTCAATACATTCGAAAAACTTCTAACCACTTTTGTATGCCTTTGCAATTATTATGAAATCAGACTATCGCGGTTGCTTCACATTATAGCTTTATAAACGAATTTACCGCGTGAAGTGTGTAGCACCCGACGTTTCGGCGACGTTGCCCAGGGTAGACTGGACAGCGGCGGCTGCAACGTCGCCGAAACGTTGGTGTCCAAACTTTACGTGGTAAATTCGTTTTTTAACCACATTTGTATCATGCCTTTGCAATTATTATGAAAAAGATTATCGCGGTTGTTTGACATTATAAATAGCTTTATAAACGAATTTACCGCGTGAACTTTGTGGCACCCGACGTTTCGGCGACGTTGCAGCCGCCGTTGTCCAGGGTAGACTGGACAGCGGCCGCTGCAACATCGCCGAAACGTCGGGTGCCACAAAGTTCACGCGGTAAATTCGTTTATAAAGCTATTTATAATGTCAAACAAACGCGTTAAGTTTTTGATTTCATAATAATGGCAAAGGCATTATACAAAGTGGTTAAAAAACGAATTTACCGCGTGAAGTTTGTAGCACCCCACGTTTCGGCGACGTTGCAGCAGCCGTTGTCCCGAGTAGACTGGACAGCGGCCGCTGCAACATCGCCGAAACGTCGGGTGCTACAAACTTCACGCGGTATATTCGTTTTTTAACAACTTTTGTATAATAATTATTATTTTCTAGAAGAAAACTCAAGAAACCATTTTTTTTTTATTTCAAAGTTCAAAGTTCAAAGTTTATTTATTCCAAAAAACCCGGTAAGGGTATAGAACTTACAATTAATAAATACATTTTTTATAATATTCATATTTTAAACATATCATATATCTGGCAAAAATAAAATTAAATCAAGTTAGAAATCTGAAAGTCAATAAACTATACAAAATCAACCATTACATTGTCTAAATATTAAAAATATCATTTAGAAATATCAAAAATAGAATAAATTTCCAGTACAAAATTTTACAGTAACAGTCATTTGATAAAAATAAAACAAACATGTCATAAAAATAAACAAAACAATTGTACCGACTAAAATAAAAACTTTCATCAGTTGGTATATTAGGTATACAATTATTCGTTTCTTTATATACAAAAGAAACATAGAAAAATATGAGATTGGATTTTATCATTTATTTTTTATGCGAATTATGCTTTAATTTTTTTTTATTGGTACTAAATATCCAGTACAAAATAGTACATGCACGTTTAAAAATTGCCACATTTGATAAAAATTTATAATGTATCACAAAAAAAAGTGCATAACACACATCACGTTACATCGTTGAAATATAATGATACATATAATCGAGTAATGGAGTTTCATCAAAATTCCTTGTAATTCAACAAAATTTCGAGTGAAACGTCGTTATTCTATATGAAACAGTAATAACAAAACGCCGCCCGTCGCTCTCCGCCGCGCGCCGCGCGCCGGCTACTCGCCCCGCCGCCGCTAGAGGTCGTCTGAAAATTAAAACAATATTATTAGTTCTCACGTCCTGTCTAAATTTCAATTCAATTTCAAAAACCTAATTCTGTTGTAGTGATCGAAAATTTCCCCTGACCGCAAATTTCTGTTTCTTTATTCCATCATAACTTCTAAACGCTCAGACCGATTTAGAAGTCTGCGGTATTACTAGAATCGTTATGTCATCCCGTAAGTCCAGTGAAAAATGAATCCCCTTAGGGAATATAAAATCAATTGATACGTAGTAAAATTATTCATAAGTAGTAGAAAAGATATGTAGTAAAATTATTCATCGTAATATTCAAATTGTCGAACGGTACGCAAACCGTCCAGTAGCGCCCGGGGAAATCCACCAGGAGAAACCGATCCACTAGCCGTGAGGCCTGAGACGCAAGAGCCTTACCTGGGGTAGCCTTTTACACGAGGAGGCTACTGAATTGAGTTTCACAGAATCAAGGATCAGCAGACAAGAAGCCAACAAACTAAAAACACAAGGCAAGCTACTGGGTCGAATTATAATATTCCGATTGTAAAGTCCTCATTTGCCCAAAGGCATTTTTACTTCCTTGCGCCGAGATTTTATAATAATTTAAATGAGAGTTATAAGAATGCAAACAACTTAAATTCATTCAAAATACTTATAAAGAAGTACCTGCTTGAAAGGGGTCCAATGTATGCGGAGTCTCAATTGCTCTCGCTAATAATTTAAGTTGTTTTATTAAATTATATATTACTACCTAAACCAAATCTCGTGTATTATTTCCTATGTATACTATATGTACTAATATATATGTAATAATATATATATGTACTAATATATGTATAAAGATATTCAAAGTATGCAGATAATTGAGATTTCAAGTGAAATAGCCCTGTTTTCTCTTGTATGAGCTCCTTCATATACGAAATTCTCCTATCCTGACTAAAATGTATTCTCCAAAAGAAAAAGAAGAATAATAATGAGTATTCTATGTATCTAGACCCATTTGTTAGGTCCTTATGCACTTGGTTTTAGCTAGTTTGAATCAATTTAAGGTTTATAAGTTAGAATCGGCTGGTAACATACACTTTTAAAATCTCGTCTCGGTGAATAATATTGATTTTTGATGTACTATGACACAATTCCTATATAGTGGATTATCAAAGGTGTTCTATAGTTAGAGACTTCCAGATCAATGTATGCTAATAGTTTTAAGTCACTTTTCCAATATCGGATGATGATTGACCTGTTTTCACTTGTACGAGAGCTCCTTCATATATGAAATTCTCCTATCCTGACTAAAATGTATTCTCCAAAAGAAGAAGAAGAATAATAATGAGTATTCTATGTGTCTAGACCCATTTGTTAGGTCCTTATGCACTTGGTTTTAGCTAGTTTGAATCAATTTGAGGTTTATAAGTTAGAATCGGCTGGTAACATACACTTTTAAAATCTCGTCTCGGTGAATAATATTGATTTTTGATGTACTATGACACAATTCCTATATAGTGGATTATCAAAGGTGTTCTATAGTTAGAGACTTCCAGATCAATGTATGCTAATAGTTTTAAGTCACTTTTCCAATATCGGATGATGATTGCCCTGTTTTCACTTGTACGAGAGCTCCTTCATATATGAAATTCTCCTATCCTGACTAAAATGTATTCTCCAAAAGAAGAAGAAGAATAATAATGAGTATTCTATGTGTCTAGACCCATTTGTTAGGTCCTTATGCACTTGGTTTTAGCTAGTTTGAATCAATTTGAGGTTTATAAGTTAGAATCGGCTGGTAACATACACTTTTAAAATCTCGTCTCGGTGAATATTATTGATTTTTGATGTACTATGACACAATTCCTATATAGTGGATTATCAAAGGTGTTCTATAGTTAGAGACTTCCAGATCAATGTATGCTAATAGTTTTAAGTCACTTTTCCAATATCGGATGATGATTGCCCTGTTTTCACTTGTACGAGAGTTCCTTCATATATGAAATTCTCCTATCCTGACTAAAATGTATTCTCCAAAAGAAGAAGAAGAATAATAATGAGTATTCTATGTGTCTAGACCCATTTGTTAGGTCCTTATGCACTTGGTTTTAGCTAGTTTGAATCAATTTGAGGTTTATAAGTTAGAATCGGCTGGTAACATACACTTTTAAAATCTCGTCTCGGTGAATATTATTGATTTTTGATGTACTATGACACAATTCCTATATAGTGGATTATCAAAGGTGTTCTATAGTTAGAGACTTCCAGATCAATGTATATAGTGGATTATCTATATATAGTGGATTATCAAAGGTGTTCTATAGTTAGAGACTTCCAGAAAAATGAATAAATACAGACCTTAGAGTGCTAGGCGGCGAAAGGCAGACAGGGGAAGCAGAGCGCGTACGCAGCGGCGATGTCTGAAAAGTAACAAAATACTGCTTAGTAGGATCGTCGATAATCTGACCGTCCTTAGAAGAATTGGTGTATTTGTACCCGCCGAAGACCGAGATTGAGAGAACGGGTGACTCTATAAATATCTCGGTCTCTCCGGGAAAATTTCAAACTCCTTCCTGGAAAAATTATCTAAAACCGCAATTTCCGCATCTCACATTCTTCGGCTTCGAAGGGGGAGCGAATGGGCGGTACGGTAAACGTTCACATGCGGCAAGGCAGCTGTCCTAAACCTACCTAAACTAGCGATTAGCGATTCGAAACTGGTTACAGGTTCGAAGTCGCTCGAGTGATCCTCTCCCTTGTCTTGCGGTGATCGGTGTGTACCGAATCTATCGCGGACCATGGCATCCTTTGTCCGGCTATCTCCTGGTATCGGGTAGCCGAATGGTCGAATAGAGTCGTCTTCGGATACTTTTAAACGCAATTTTGCTACTTAAATCTATGGTTTTAATGATATTGAGTATTCATGTGAGTTATTAGGAAGGTAAAGTACTCGTACCGAAAAGTTTTGGAAAATAAATAAATATTTGTATTTTATACCTCTCTGTAGTTGGGCGAAAAATAGGCGTCGGGTGGGCGGCCCGGCGGGCGAGCGCTGGGTTCTAGGCGGTGGCGGGTGGCGGATGCTGGGCCGGAACGGGCAGTCCCCGCGCTGTGCCAGCGAGGGCTGCAACCTGCCCGCGTGGTGGAGGCAGCGGCGCAGCCGACAACCGGGATGATGACAGCGGCCACTCACTATTGAAAGACAAAAATACAATAAATTGACGATAAATTCTGAAAATAACATGGAATTCTTTATATACTTACTAATTACCCAGAGTTCCGCCGGGGCTTTGAAAATCGATCGACATTTTCACGATATCTGCGTCGTCATCGTCATATCCAACGTCATCATCCCAGAACGCCGGCGCTGCACCCTCATCTATTTCATCCGAATTGGACCCCGACTCCTCCAGGAGATCTAGGAACGCCTGGGGCGGCGTCCGATCCGGATCTCGATTAAAAGACATCTAAAAAACAAAAATACATTTTTCAAAAAAAAAACAAAATAGTTAGTAACCCAATCGTGTCTGTGCTGTTGACCGTTGAGAAAGTTAATGGGCCCTCGCTGAGGTAGCCACGAAGACCCATTCTGTTCAGGGTTGGTCACACTCACGGGTCAACACCTATGCGACGGCCTCCACGTATGAAGTGCGAGCCTGGGTAGGACTCTGGCCCTATGGTTAGTTTCCTATGCTAGGATTATCAAATCTTCCCTAATCAGCTTGAATGCCCCCACCTTATGGGCAGTTTCCCCTAGGAATCAAACTTCTGGCGTTTCTGGACGGTCTGCGCACCGTGCGGCATAAGCCAATCGACTGTGCACTCTGACTAACAACTTGGGTTGTCGACTACAACGGGCGAACCCGTCACCCCAGGCTGGTATAACGATCTTACACCGCATGGTGAGACACAGTCTAGATTTTCTCAGTAAATAAGCCCAAATTGAAAAAAAGTTGTATGTTATTTTAAGCTGCATTTTAGTTTCTCTATAAAATCCGATATTCAAATAACCAAATTTCTCAAAAATAAAAATATCGAAAATAAAATTTTTTTTCCGTATTTTTGTTGTTGTTTTGTATCGATAGAAATGCAAGCCTTCTCTATACACATTGAGAAATTTCGGCTTTTGCCGCCAAACTATGAACTCTGAAAACGTGGTCAGTTTGTAAACGACGTGTAAATATCAAAATACATCTAATTCCTTGAGTATATACCTCCTACATTGAATAATAACGATTTTATAAGCGAAATAAACCGAAATAAACACTACACTCCCGAGATTTCGTTCGTTTCGAAAAAAATGTTGATCTCGACCGCCATTGACGTGTTACGACATTTCACAAATTTACTAAAAACTACGTGAAAAAAAGGAAATGGCCTTCTCCAGTCGGTAATTATCATTCCTAGACAATTTTAGAATGCATATAACTCACTTTTACGGGTAAAATCCAACTAAAAACACTTACAATTGTAATTTCGGTAACGAGTCGCGCGGCGCTCAGTCGAACGAAATGTCGCACTGGTGAAGCGGAATTTTCCACGAGTTGGCAGAGTTGCCATGTGTCGTACAGATTTTATCGCATGATACTATCGTATACAGTAATGGTAACGAATCATTGGCTATTTTCTGGCATCAAACGATAAAATATAGAAGCGCGTTCTATTTTTTAATGGATTTTTTACCAAACGGCGACTGTGGCCTCCATCATGATGACCCTATTGGGACGCCTCACATTTCAACGTATTAAAGTTTATATCCCTAATGGGACGCCTCACATTTGACGGGTTAACATTATTATTATTGATTTGTTTTAAATTATATAATATATGATTTTTAGCCAAAGAACCAAGGTGAGATGTAAAGGAACTTACAAACCGCATAATAGTCTATGTAGCAAGACATCGATAGACGAAATTCGGTAAAAATACCTACACAAAAAACTTTTTTTTACGAGATCAAATTAATCGCTATGGATCTATGAAATTACAAATATTTCACATATTTCGGGGCAAAAAGTTATAAATACCTTGGATACCTATCAAAGCTGACTATTTTTTTTTACTAAAATACTGTAAATAATCGTAGGTTTACTTGTTATTATTACTTGACATTCGTGCCTTTAGTCGCTTATTTCCCAGAAAACCTCCGCTAATATGATTCCGAGAAATATATGATGAAATCAAATAAAACTTACAATGTAAGTTAAAAATAAAATTTATAATATTCATGATAAAATTTTATAAAATGTTAATATTAAGTTATTCAACGTAGATTCTCAGGGGATGACATGTAATAAAACATTTTTAAATACGATTAAAAACAAAAAGAACATTAGTTTGGCCAGTTATATTATTGGCCGTTGCAATAGTTTTTAAAATAAATATATAATAAATCAATTCAATCAATCAAGACTAAATAATATTGCGTGAATGAAGTACCTAAATGAAGGTATGCAACGGAAATGATTAAAATAAAAGATATAAACATATATGAGCATATTAACAAAGTAGTCAATAGTGCAGTGTAACTAAATGAGTTGAATATTTTTATACATTAAAAATCACAACCGCAACGGACGTGATAAAAATCCTGGTGTTGCCTTTTCTCTCAATTAATTTCGTATCTCCAAAAAGGATAGGACATCGGAATTCACTTAAAATATCAAATTTTTAAAAGTGTGTTAAAAATTTACCCTCATCTAGATAAAAAAGTGGTTGGTTGCTAAAAAAATGGAAATTCGGACATTTTAACCCGAACAGTCTCCCATTATAGTGAATAAAGTGCAATTATGCAGTTTGGATTATTATCACGGTTGACAAAAGACGGGTGCCGAATGTACGCGATCGCCGTTTGCTTATAGGTCTAATTAT
>OX155980.1:44037603-44127314 GCA_944548615.1 Micropterix aruncella | reverse complement strand
TATATATATATATATATATATATATATATATATATATATATATATATATATATATATATATATATATATATATATATATATATATATATATATATATATATATATATATATATAAAATAAATATATATATATAATATATATATATATATATATATATATATATATATATATATATATATATATATATATATATTTATATATATATATTATATATATATATATATATATATATATATATATATATATATATATATATATATATATATATATATATATATATATATATATATATATATATATATATATATATATATATATATATATGTATATATATATATATATATATATATATATATATATATATATATAATTGATCAATAAGATGATTCTAAAGTAAATAATTATAAAAGCCACTTACATCGTGACGAAGGATTCCCTTGATCGGATTCGGGAATGCTTTAGGTGTTAACGAGAATGATGAATGCCTCTCACTTGCGGAAAGAGGAGTAGGTTTAAGTTGGGCCCATTTTTCAACTAGTAAACGCTCACCCTTCATCCAATTATCTCAAAAATTAAGCTACAATCCTTCTTTATACGTAAACTCACTCAATTTCCTATTATTTCAGGGGAAATAACAAGACAAGACGAGCTACTTGACAGATGGAAGAATTTAAAATTTCGAATTTCGTTTTTTTATTTTCTAAAGGTGCGATATAAAGAAGCTGCGATCAATATTCAGCTGAAAACTTAAAACTAAAAGCGTGACATGCCCTCATATCAATGAAAGGAAGCAGTCAGCTCTTTCCTATTAGTTGGAAAGATTACCTTTAACCTAAATGGATTATTTACAATGAACGAAACATAAAATATGTAAAAATTCAATATTTTGAAATATTTGATAGTTTTGTGTATATATTCTTTTTAGAATTGATCAATAAGATGATTCTAAAGTAAATAATTATAAAAGCCACTTACATCGTGACGAAGGATTCCCTTGATCGGATTCGGGAATGCTTTAGGTGTTAACGAGAATGATGAATGCCTCTCACTTGCGGAAAGAGGAGTAGGTTTAAGTTGGGCCCATTTTTCAACTAGTAAACGCTCACCCTTCATCCAATTATCTCAAAAATTAAGCTACAATCCTTCTTTATACGTAAACTCACTCAATTTCCTATTATTTCAGGGGAAATAACAAGACAAGACGAGCTACTTGACAGATGGAAGAATTTAAAATTTCGAATTTCGTTTTTTTATTTTCTAAAGGTGCGATATAAAGAAGCTGCGATCAATATTCAGCTGAAAACTTAAAACTAAAAGCGTGACATGCCCTCATATCAATGAAAGGAAGCAGTCAGCTCTTTCCTATTAGTTGGAAAGATTACCTTTAACCTAAATGGATTATTTACAATGAACGAAACATAAAATATGTAAAAATTCAATATTTTGAAATATTTGATAGTTTTGTGTATATATTCTTTTTAGAATTGATCAATAAGATGATTCTAAAGTAAATAATTATAAAAGCCACTTACATCGTGACGAAGGATTCCCTTGATCGGATTCGGGAATGCTTTAGGTGTTAACGAGAATGATGAATGCCTCTCACTTGCGGAAAGAGGAGTAGGTTTAAGTTGGGCCCATTTTTCAACTAGTAAACGCTCACCCTTCATCCAATTATCTCAAAAATTAAGCTACAATCCTTCTTTATACGTAAACTCACTCAATTTCCTATTATTTCAGGGGAAATAACAAGACAAGACGAGCTACTTGACAGATGGAAGAATTTAAAATTTCGAATTTCGTTTTTTTATTTTCTAAAGGTTTCATTCATCATTCTCGTTAACACCTAAAGCATTCCCGAATCCGATCAAGGGAATCCTTCGTCACGATGTAAGTGGCTTTTATAATTATTTACTTTATAATCATCTTATTGATCAATTCTAAAAAGAATATATACACAAAACTATCAAATATTTCAAAATATTGAATTTTTACATATTTTATGTTTCGTTCATTGTAAATAATCCATTTAGGTTAAAGGTAATCTTTCCAACTAATAGGAAAGAGCTGACTGCTTCCTTTCATTGATATGAGGGCATGTCACGCTTTTAGTTTTAAGTTTTCAGCTGAATATTGATCGCAGCTTCTTTATATCGCACCTTTAGAAAATAAAAAAACGAAATTCGAAATTTTAAATTCTTCCATCTGTCAAGTAGCTCGTCTTGTCTTGTTATTTCCCCTGAAATAATAGGAAATTGAGTGAGTTTACGTATAAAGAAGGATTGTAGCTTAATTTTTGAGATAATTGGATGAAGGGTGAGCGTTTACTAGTTGAAAAATGGGCCCAACTTAAACCTACTCCTCTTTCCGCAAGTGAGAGGCATTCATCATTCTCGTTAACACCTAAAGCATTCCCGAATCCGATCAAGGGAATCCTTCGTCACGATGTAAGTGGCTTTTATAATTATTTACTTTATAATCATCTTATTGATCAATTCTAAAAAGAATATATACACAAAACTATCAAATATTTCAAAATATTGAATTTTTACATATTTTATGTTTCGTTCATTGTAAATAATCCATTTAGGTTAAAGGTAATCTTTCCAACTAATAGGAAAGAGCTGACTGCTTCCTTTCATTGATATGAGGGCATGTCACGCTTTTAGTTTTAAGTTTTCAGCTGAATATTGATCGCAGCTTCTTTATATCGCACCTTTAGAAAATAAAAAAACGAAATTCGAAATTTTAAATTCTTCCATCTGTCAAGTAGCTCGTCTTGTCTTGTTATTTCCCCTGAAATAATAGGAAATTGAGTGAGTTTACGTATAAAGAAGGATTGTAGCTTAATTTTTGAGATAATTGGATGAAGGGTGAGCGTTTACTAGTTGAAAAATGGGCCCAACTTAAACCTACTCCTCTTTCCGCAAGTGAGAGGCATTCATCATTCTCGTTAACACCTAAAGCATTCCCGAATCCGATCAAGGGAATCCTTCGTCACGATGTAAGTGGCTTTTATAATTATTTACTTTATAATCATCTTATTGATCAATTCTAAAAAGAATATATACACAAAACTATCAAATATTTCAAAATATTGAATTTTTACATATTTTATGTTTCGTTCATTGTAAATAATCCATTTAGGTTAAAGGTAATCTTTCCAACTAATAGGAAAGAGCTGACTGCTTCCTTTCATTGATATGAGGGCATGTCACGCTTTTAGTTTTAAGTTTTCAGCTGAATATTGATCGCAGCTTCTTTATATCGCACCTTTAGAAAATAAAAAAACGAAATTCGAAATTTTAAATTCTTCCATCTGTCAAGTAGCTCGTCTTGTCTTGTTATTTCCCCTGAAATAATAGGAAATTGAGTGAGTTTACGTATAAAGAAGGATTGTAGCTTAATTTTTGAGATAATTGGATGAAGGGTGAGCGTTTACTAGTTGAAAAATGGGCCCAACTTAAACCTACTCCTCTTTCCGCAAGTGAGAGGCATTCATCATTCTCGTTAACACCTAAAGCATTCCCGAATCCGATCAAGGGAATCCTTCGTCACGATGTAAGTGGCTTTTATAATTATTTACTTTATAATCATCTTATTGATCAATTCTAAAAGTATATATATATATATATATATATATATATATATATATATATATATATATATATATATATATATATATATATATATATATACTAGGGGTATTTTGCGATTGTCGATATTGCTTACATATATATATATATATATATATATATATATATATACTAGGGGTATTTTGCGATTGTCGATATTGCTTACATAGTCGTAGATAAGGGCTGGCTCAAAGAGCGAGCAGCACACTCGATATCTGCGGCGGCAAGATCCATTCAAGCGGCTTATCGTTACATCTCTGAACAAGCTTGTTCATGACAGCTTTAGATACGCTCGCCACTCTGGCAACATTTTAATATCAGCCATCGATTTGTGGGGTTCTTTTAGGTGTTCTTCAGCAGCCTGTTGCAGCAGCACATACATACTTATATTCCACATCTAACGCAGATTGAAAAACTTAGAACTATGTCAATTTCTTATATGTCCAATTTACTTTCCGGCCCAACAAACTACGAGGAGGGAAAGTATTGTGAACGCGCATCTTTTTTTTTAAATGAAGACTGTGTTATCCATTTTCAGCCCCTTTAAGACGATTAAGGACATTTCCATTTGGATGTCTATTTGTGTGTGGGTGTGTATCCAATTGAGCTGAAATTTTTCATGCAGGCATCATTTTGTCATGGCAAGAGTTGAAAATATTCACAAATCAATCTCAAAATATTGGACTTAAAGACTTGAAATTTCTCTCATGAGCGAAAAGGTGCTTACAGTAATGCTCGAAGCGCGGGTAATCTATTTAAATACAAAGATTCGATCCCGAAGGGGATCATAAGGTAATGTCGGGCGGTGATGTTTATTTTCCCGATTTAACTTGCTCCTTATTCTATTTTTTATAGAGTCTAGAAATTATTATTCCTAGGTAAAGACTCGTGTACTTAGCTGCTACCGTTCGTCGGTCGTACAGCCAGTGGGTTCGCACCCTGGACTAATAATAGGATGCACCGTCGCCGATCGGTCTGTCCAGCTACTTTATCCGTCATATGCGATCGAAGTCTTTCAGATCTATTGCTATCTGCGGAAGTCCGAACTGACAGGACGAAGTTCACCTGGGGCTATACCCACTTCATCTGACGTGCTAGCTATTCCAGATATAATACCACCTTAGGAGGTTCTATCTGATACTGCGAAACCAGCCACAGGGAATTATGGAGTTAACCAAGCTGCGCTGCGAAAACTCGCCGAGGAGACCTCCTGAGACCATTTTATCATGAGGAGAGGAAATCGTGACTAAAAATAAACTCAATTTTAATGATTTTTTGTATCTGACTAAGTGTATCTGGCCGTGACTAAGTGTATCTGACCCCAACAGTCGCAGCCAAATTCTAAAAGCGACCTAGCTTCAATACTGAATGTAATAGGGCCTTACTACTTGCCTGATGTGATATCACAAGAAATTAAAATTCGCCAAAAAACTGGATTGCCTATGGTGAAGACGGTATCTTATTAGAAATGTCTAAAATTAATACTGGAATCGTTATATTAGGCTATAATAAAGGGCACATCAGGACGCTAGACAACTACGAGTACATATTTAAATTATTATCGAATCTAGATAATAATAACATTAATTTCATAATTTACTTCATTTTACTATAATATGAATAAATTATTTTGTCAATACGAACTAGTGCATTTTTTGTCCTGCTAATAGGTATTTCGTGACAACAAATATAGTGTCTTTATTTCGAAAACTTTTGTCGGGTTTGGTGTATAAGTAGTTGTTGCAGTATCACTTTAAATAACACCACCAGAGGCGAAAATATCATTTACCTGACTAATTCATTGTTTCCCAAAATACACAATTATATATATAGGTAAAATATATTTGAACAATAAATCCTTTATTTTTTATTGTTTCGTATCAAAGCCTACCCTAAGTGAACAAAACAAACTTTAAAAGTCCTTCTCTCCCCTACTCACCCAAAATAAAATAAGTCATTGGGCGCTGTTTTAGTTAAATTATAAAGAAGGTATAGCCAGCGAGAAAATGTTTGAAGCAGGCTCGGTCTGCTACAGATGGCATGCCCGTGGCCCATTAACTACGCGTTGGCCGTAAATTCCTGCCGAATGTGAGCCTGAAGGCCCTCAACTCCCGCATACATAGTGCGCCAATGTAGGCAGCGATTTTACTGTATCGATCCCAACCCCGCGGCAACCCGAGTCTTAGGCGTTTCAAAGTGTCGATGTCAATACTCCAGTAAGGGTCATAGAATGTTCAAGAACCGTCTGTCAGCAAACTGTCGCTCACCTCTCAGTAAGATATGTGATATATTTTTTTCGAAAAATTCAAAAATTGTTAGAATAATACTAAATATATAATAAATTTGCAAAAATTAAAACTTAGGTTGGATGGTTAGGTTGAGTATAAGCCTTATTGTTTTATAAATCAATTTCTATCAATCTATTTCTTTAAAAACATTGACGATATTCTTTAAAATCTATTTCTTTATAATCAATTTCAATAATCTTTGAAAACATTGACATTCTTGTTTTTGAAAGTTAACAATTTTCATGTGAGTATAATTATTATAATAAATAGGTATTTTCAATTATGAATGCAATAAAAAATTAAAAGCTCATTATGTTTGTTTTACGTACGGATTAGGTGGAAGGAAGTGTTAATCGCTTTGTAATTGTAAGAACAATGAGTGTTATTGAATGCATGTGTATTTCACAATTTGAAAGACCCATATGGTCTATTACTCTTTTGTTTCAGGGGGTCGTACCTATAAATCCAGGTTTCGTGACCTGTTACTGTTTCCACACCAAATTTGACGACATCTTGTTGAATCTGGTAAGCATGATATTGCACTAAATGTAGAGTCCTGTTTTTTGAGCCTCGGTTAAATTGTGTAAATATAATATTTTAGCCAAATATTTGTGTGGGATTGCTCATGGCTCGTGCCTATGTGTAAGGATGCACGAATCTCATATTAAGGTCACATAATTGTTTGTTTCGACCATCCGGCGCACAACATCGATGTTATTGTCGTAGACAACGGTAGACAAGCGACCTTCACGAAATTCGTCATTGAGATTGACGCGGCCACGTTTGAATTCTGCAAACAGCAGTTTGAATCAAGCGATTGTCTGCTGAGCTACATATATGCGCTTAAAATTGTAGAAAATCATACAGTTAATTTGAGTTACAAATAATGAGTTAAATCCACCGTAATGAAAACTCACAGTTTTTAAAATGAAGCATGCTATTCGTACAATGAAAAAAAAATCGGTTGTGTCACCCCAATACTTTCCCGGCAATCGGAAAATGCCTCTCCCCCCCCCCCCTCCACGATCCAAACCCCGCCACCCCTGCCAGCTTCTTCCCTTCCTAACCACCAACTACCCCCCCCCCCCCCTTCGCGCCTCCCCGCTAACCCTCCTTTCTCACCAACTTACCCCCTTCCCATCAACCAACTACCCCTTGCCCACGGCTCATAATCAACCCTCCCCCCCCACCGCCGCCGACCCCTCTTCCCTTCACCCGGTAGTAATTATGTCATGTGATTATGATGGCAAATGTAGTATATTTGTAGAATTTGTGGTATTAAAATGGCTATTTTCCAATATTGTACAGATTTTTTCCAATATTGTACGACGCAATTGTTTTTTTGTACCGCTTGTATAAGAGATATTCCAACCACACAATGTGGTTTCGACCCAGCGCCGCATCTGTGTACTGAATTTCAAGTCCCTAAGTCCAATATTTCGAGATTGAAATATTACTAGCGCGCACTGAATTGAGTTGATTTCAACCACAATCTTTTCAACTCTTGCCATGACCAAATTATGCCTGCATGCCAAATTTCAGCTCAATCCAATGAAGCGTTTGGGTGCTATCGCGGAGGAATACACACATACACACACCCGTACACCTACTCACAGTCATACTTTAATCTGGAAATGGTCTTAATCGTCTTACGGACGGTCAAAATGGATATTTCCGTCTTCGTCTCAATTTTTTTAGTGCGTTCACAATAATTTCCCTTGGGCCGGGAAAGTAACTAATGACAAATGAATTAGAATTTATGTATTTGAAAAAAAAATGTTTTTGTAAGTCGCTAGCTCAGGAAACTTTCAGTGTGACTTAATTATAAAGTTGGTTTCATGGAAATTATTCGATATTTCCTGTGAGTTTAGAGTTGCATCGGACGGTTTATTTACTCCACGGTAAACAAAGTTTACAGTACATGCAGTGAGTAAACGAGTCTGGTCCTCTTTCTTCTATTTAGGTCAGTCTTTTGCCGATGAAATGCAATGGCTGTAAGAGAAATTATAAAATCGAAACGCCTATCTTGTGGCAGGCCGCTCACTAGGCCTTTCTCGTTCGATTCTCTGCCTATTCATTCGTGAAAATGACTGCCCACTTCCTTAGAAGTTAATTAATGTTCTCTTTGTTAACGCTTTGGTTGGAATAACGACCTTTCCAGAGGAAATCCGGAAGTTCTAAAAAGTTTAATTGTTATAGAGAACTTTTGATATACGAGCATTTATCATTATCACCATCATTACAGACTTTTGTAACTATGTAGGTAGACTTTGTTATTTATAAATGGTAGCCATGTGTAATTCCATCCTACCAGGCATCGCAATCGTTCCGCTTGATTTAAAGTTTCCCGCTGTAGAGGTTCAGAAGGAGTTCAGAATATTTAATTTTGCTATGACTTTCTTTGCATTTATATTATTTGGCTTATATAAGCCAATTGCTTATTTCAATTTTTTCAATTTTTTTTCAATTTCAATTTATTTCCAAAAAATCTTAACAGATTGTAGAAACTTAATATTTAGGTACATTTAAATTACAGTATATTAGTTCGTTTTTACAATATTTAAATTTATCACCACGTACATACAGTTACTTCATTATTGCTTTTAGGGCATCCAAATCATTTTTAAGATTTATTTACTAAAACCACAAATTAAAATAATTGATAAAAATAATCAAGAAATTAAAATCAGAAAAAGTCAGAATAATTAAAAAATGCTACTTAAAATTGTCAAAAAAATGACCAAAAAATTTGAAAAATTATTTAAAATTAACAAACTCATCGATCGAGTAAAAAGCTTTGTCTAATAAGAATTCTTTAAGTAACTTTTTGAATAAGCTTTCCACTTGAATCGTTTTTAAACTTTCTGGTAGCCTGTTAAAGTAATATGGCCCTGAGTATTTTTTGTCTTGCCTTGCTGTGTTTAGTTTAATACATGGTATAAAAATGTTTAATTTATTTCTCGTATTTTTAGTATGTGTATCTGAAAACTTTTTATAATGTGTTTCTTTATTCTTAAAAAACTCAGTTAGTAACTTAAAGAGATAAAGTGAGGTTACGGTGAGGATTCTTAGCCTTTTAAAAATGGGTCGACATGACTCTTCCCTTTTCACCTTTGCAATTATTCGCACTGCTCTCTTTTGGAGTATAAATATGGGTTCCCTATGACAAGCATAACAATTTCCCCAGATCGTAATGGCATAACTTAGGATAGCTTCAATATAGCTGAAATAAACATTTCTTGTTTGCAATTCATCCAAAGACCTTCTTACAATACTTAAAGCATAACATGCCCGACTTAACCTACTTTCGAGGTTTTCACAGTGAAAGTTCCGTTTTAAAAGTTCGTCGACATGAACACCTAAAAATCTAGTACAATGAGTTTGAGGAATGGCAGTGTTATTTATTGAAAGTATTATTGGCGAACCTTTATTCCGATTTCGATGATTTGTAAAATGTATGAAGTTTCTTTTAGACGCATTTAGTGTGAGGTTGTTGCTCTCAAACCAACTATTTAGATTGAATAGATTAATTTTAACGTTAATCAATAATTCTTCCATATCTTTACCGGCAACAATTAAACTAGTGTCGTCAGCAAACATCGTTACATTTATATCGTTGAAATACATTGGTAAATCATTTACATATACTAAAAATAGAATAGGGCCCAAAATGGAACCCTGCGGGACTCCAAGTTTATTAGTTAAAGGGATCGAACAGTGTTTTGTAATGTTTTGATTTTGAAATTGTGTAATTTCCACTATTTGCGTCCTATTTGTTAAATATGAATCAAACCATTTTAAGCAGTCTCCCCTGACTCCATAATGATTTAGTTTGTTTAGTAAAATATCATGCCTAACGCAATCAAATGCCTTACTCAAATCGCAAAAAATACCTAAGGTGTAGTACTTGTCCATTAGTTTGTCATTTATATAAGATATGAAATCCTCGATAGCTTTAGTAGTGGACTTGTTTCGTCTATATCCAAATTGTCTTTCACTAAGAATATTGTTTGCATCAAAAAACGCAATTAATCTATTTTTAATTATAGTCTCTATGATTTTTGAGAAAGAAGACAAAATTGCAATTTGTCTAAAATTTCCAGTTTCAGTTCTTGCGCCTGCTTTGTAGAGTGGAATCACTTTTGATAATTTTAACTCTTCGGGAAAAACACCACTTTCTATAGAGGCATTTATAGCCTGCGTTAAGGGGTTTTTAATGTAATCTATTGCCCTATTTACAACAAACATTGGAATTTCATCCGTCCCTGCAGAATGACTCTTGTTCAATTTTTTTACTATATTTTCTATTTCCCTACTAGTGACGGGTTTCATAAATATTGAATTTGGATTTTGTCTTGCATTTGATAAGTAGAAACGAAATTCATTATTGTTACATTGAGCCTTGTTTATTTTCGTTGGATAATTTACAAAATATTTATTAAATTCATTTGCAACATGTTCAGGATTATTTATTGTAATTTTGTCCTCCGTGTATATTTCGAAATTGACTTTTGGTTTGTTGTTTCTGTTTGTGTTAAGGTTTACAATATTCCAAATTGCTTTACTTTTATTTTTTTGTTCATCGATGTATTTTTTTGTTGCCATTCTCCGTGCCTGCTTTATGACTTTTTTTAGTCTATTTTTATATTGTTTGCAGTGTTATATATAAGCAAGCATTAATATATAAGCTTCAATCTGATCGTTTAAAAAAAATGTAGAACATAAAATACTATACAAAAAAAAATATTGAAATGAAGCTGTTTTCAACTTTAATTACGTAACTACTTCTAAACTGCAAGTGATATTTTCATGGCACTTGCAGTTAAATATTGCTAACACATTTATCTTTAAACTGATCGTTTCTTATTCTAGAATAATAAATAGTTTTAAGTTATAGCAATAGCAATAGTAAGTAATAGCATTGAATATTTAGATACAGTAATTTAAAGTTTTGGTTGACCCTTAGCTCTTTGTTACAAGACCTATCTATAAAAAAGTAATCTATAAAAAAGTTTTTGGTCTTGAAGTAATCCGTGATCCTTAGTTTTTTTCCAGTGCTAGGGATGTTTTTTGGCGGCCATTTGCTGAAATAATCGGGAATGAGGCGCTGACCTTTTGTGGAAGTTTTTTTCTCCAAATCCGGTTTTTTTTCCTCTGATGCTGATTTGCAGATTTTATATTGTCTTTTATTGTAGCAGTCCTTCACTTGTAGTTTATTATAGCTTAAATATGTAATTTCGTACTTGCGCATTTTAATTTCAGTAGTTATCTTCGCAGCCAGATTTCTTGTGAAAGGAATGTAAGTTACGTGGTTGTATTGTTGACACAATGTGCGAAGTGCAGAATTTAATTGTTTCTCGTTCAGTGAGTTGCTAATTGGCACTTCTATAACGTATACATTCGTATTCCTGTGTGTCAATATGGCCATACCAATATCGGCTAAAAATGTTGTTGGATTTTTATTATGCGATCCAGTACTTATGATTACATGATCATTTTGATCAAAATGAGAACTCCACTTCATGTTATTCAAAATATCTGAACTCGTTGCTTCTGGCATAATGAGAGCAAATATCTGACTTTCAATGATATTCTGTTTGAGCTTCCCGCTTACGCCCTTAATAGTTTCGTCGCCATAAATTTGAATCTTACTTTTTCCGTTTATATTATAGTTTTCTTTGTGAATTTGTGTCTCTTTAGGATTTCCTTTGCCGCAAAAATTTCTAATTCGACTGGTCGCCTCGTCAACAATAATATTCTGTTGTAATAAGGTGCATTCGAGAAAGTCCTTTCTTTTATTTTTTACTCTACTGCCTTCTGTTGTTTCATGCGCACTTTCAGATAATCGTTTTTTTTTTGAGAAAATATTTAGATCAAATTTCAAAGAGCTTTGATTTTGAATTATTTGGTTGTCCTTACCTTGTCTCAGATTCAGGCTCGTAATGTATAGTTTCTTGTACTGCTGACATTTCTCATTACTAGCCGCTAGTTCTCTTAATAGGCATGTGTTTTCCTGATTGAGGTTCTCAATTTCCTGATGAGCTATTTGTAAATCGTGATCAAATTGCCCTATGTTTTGCGTTAAAATGGTGATATCCTCACTTATTATTATATTTACCTCGAACATTGATTTCCAAATATAAACGCACGTTATATCCTACACCGTTATATTAAACAGTTATTACCTTTTTTTCAGCATGTTTAAATACTAAGAATAGCCTACAAAAACCTACATAAACAAAATATCGTATCGTTTGTTTTCATTACATATTTTTTTGTTTTGTATCATTATTATTGTTTAGTTTTATGTTTTGTCATTTATCGAAACGATAAGCCCGTTTATAAGTAATGTAGATATAACAATACAATGAGGTCTTTTTTATTATTGCCGGTGTAAATTAGTTACAATAAAGCTATTATGCTTTTATTCTTTACTTCGAATTCTCTTATTAATGATTTCGAATATTTAATCACAAGTATATTTTTTACGACTTATATAGATGTGTGTCTTCGCCGTTTTGGAATTATCGTTTTAGACACAAAATTAAGGTTAGTTACAATAGAAGAAAATTAAAACATAGAACTTACACAAATGTTACATACACTTCATAGTAGAGATTGTTGTAAGATAGAGTAACATAAGAAAGAGATGCACCGAAATTCGCTGCATTTGCGTGAAGAAGGACTTGAATTGCACAGATCTGTGTCCTTGCAGTAAAAGCTGTTATTTTGTACGACGTTAAGTGTAAATTTTTACGGTGTTAGAATAGTTTTTATAAATAAAAGTGTAGTTCCGATGACATTATAATAATTTGGCACCATGAGCTGGCCTGATGATGGAGCAGGAAGGTGGTCGATGGAAGTCTACGTGATTGAAATTGGGTAGGTAGTATCGCTACACTACCGTAATGTTTTGCGTGTAACTTTTCCTCAACGACTTAATTTTTTTCTGCTCAGCTCGCGTTTTAGAATATCTCATGACGACAAAAGAATCACTTGTGTAACCTTTTCCGTTACGTTAGTTATGACTAATTCTTTCGTCGCGCGGAGCAAATTTCGATATCCCTATTCGACCCCCCCCCCCCTAATATTTTTTTCCCCGCTCGATGGTGTAGGCACACAAACACGTAAGTTGAATATTCAGCAACGGACAATGCCTTTTTTTTAGAATATACACACCATTTCGAGCAGCACCCTCAGAATACGGGATATACGTCAATTTTTGTGGATAATAAAGCATCTCATCGCTGAATACGGCCAGTATTTTACTACGGGTCGATTCAATTCAAAATGCAGTGTCAATGCTCTTACCTCACTTTAATTGAGAATTACTTACATACATTTTGGACTGACAACTGCTATTTCGATTCAATCAAAATTACTCTCCTAATAAATTTTGTCCTTGTTTTTGTACACAACATCATGTCTATTTTGGTAGAGAAATTTCCCCGATGCTTGACACATTTTCAGTTTAGTCTATCGATGGTATACTTTCAAAGAGCGAGCAATACAATGGCTGATATTTTCTTTGTTGCGCCTCGTGAAAGAGAGGATGCGACAATGAGGTCGCATAGCACTTGATGTTTCATTTAAAACCAAAATCTGCGCGAAAGCACAGGTCTGCGACATAGAAAAAAACGGTTGTCTCACCTCTAGAATTTGCCGGCAAGTAGCCAAGGACTGATTTCATATGAATATTAATTTCATGAATAAAATCGATAAGCATCCTCTCTCGCTTAGCTGATGAACCCGGTTGGGTTCCGTTCCATCCGTTGGCCCTTAGCTGAGAAATGAACCGCGCGCCCGAGGCGTTAATTATTGATTAACATGTATCGCGAAATTTGAATATTATTAGTGCAGATTATGTATGAGGTATTCCAAAAAAACCCAAGAACGAGTCATATGTATTCCAAATTTTAAGCCTCTTTGTCCAATATTTTAAGGCTGAAATATGACTAGTGCGCCCCCTGGTGAAATGATTTCCATTTCCACCACAACCATTTCAACTCTTGCTATGACCAAATGATGCCTGCATGCCAAATTTCAGCTCAATCGGATCAAGCGTTCGGGCTCTATCGTGGAGGAAAACACACATAGACATACAGACAGACATACATACCGACTTTAAACGGGAAATGGATTTTTCCGTCTTCATCTCGAATTTTTCTTTTAGTGCGTTATCAACACGTTCCCTTTTCGTCGGCTGGTGGGCCGGGAAAGTAGAACTATGTAAACGATTTCACTAATATATACGCGTGTCACATAGTTCTAATTACAGATGTAAATAACTATTGACAGAGCATTATTTTGTATCAGTCTATAATGCTTATACTTATATATACTTTGCAGTTATTGCTATACTATTAATAATTACAACAGCAAAAAAAAACGACGATAAAGGAAACTTAATTTAAATTAAATCAATATTTATACAATTATATTTCTCAGGTGAAGATTATTATTATATTCTGGTAGCATTTTAGGCACAAAAGACTGCAATTATATAAAATCTTATTATACGAGTATTCTAGGTGCCTAATACCGGTTGTACGTCGAGAATGCTTAGTACTTTATTTATGTATAAAATTATTGAAATTAAAACCAAAATAGTGTTGATAATGTTGATAATGTTTGATCGAATTTTTGGAATTACGTATGGGAGACAATTCCAGCTAAATATCCGCATCTGTTAAGCTCAAAACCGTATAACTTTTTCATGACATTTTCATATCTCAACCGGTATTTCATTAATTTCGTCACGACTGTTTTGTTTCAGCTACTGAATTGTTTCTGGTTTGTTTGTATAGCCTTGCTCGTTAGAAATCCGCACAAAAAGAAGTTCGGGGCTGTTAAATCCGGAAGTGGACGCCAACCATCTACACAATTAAATTTTTTTTTTAAATTTTGTGTTATTTTCTAATCATCCCAATAACTGATGAATAAATTTGATAAAATATTTATATAACAAAAACACGTTGGTTTATCGAATATTTACAAAAAGTCAATTTTCCATGTCTACACTTCACGACTGCCATATATAAACTGTCAAAATACATGTTTACCAAAATGGCGACTAAACAAAATAGTAAACCATCACGGCGAATACCCGGTATAATAAAATGTCATTGGAATAACATTATAGCCTTTACAAATATATGTTTTGTATTAAGTTTTTAAACCTGATATGTAGAATGCCCTAAACATGCACTTCATGAATAATAATAACGAAAAATAATAATAATAATAAATGTCTATACAAGCAGTGAATATAGGTGTGTAAGGAAAGTAAAAAGAAATAATGAAATTATTGTAATAAGATTTCATTGTAAATATGCCAATGGGTTTAGACCACATGAACGTAACTAGGGAAACCGATTTAGGTGACATGGTTATTTAACAGAACGCTTTGTCATAATGAAAGCAGGGTCTTCATTGCCCAGCTCCCGAGTATTATGTGAGTAATCACTCAGAGAAATAAAATGAAATATCATTTGATACCCCATTGTCCATATTGCTTATATTTTCCTGTCTATATTATAATATCAAGAGGGACCCACTTCAATATATCATATGAAGCCCTTCCCCGCCCCAGACCATCTCATTTTACCTTTTCTATTCAGGGAGTATTCATGATTTGGAGTACACCACCCTTGAAGGGTGAGTATTCGTGTATTGGGATTATCGTCAAATGTCCATGCGACATTTTAACCGGCGTCGAATTCGACCAAAAAGTTACACTGTTGGATTTGAGAATATAAGATATTATTATTGTGCATCCGTTGGTCCGCGCCTATGACAGGTTAATTAAGTATCCATGTCCAGCACGAGAACGTGATATACCGAAATGCAAACCGATTAGTGGTGCGCTATTTGATTACAAAATTTTGTACAGTGAAACAACAATTGCGGAAGGGTTTGAAATGCTTAATGAACGATGAAAACGCCCCTAAATCAGTACCGACTTCCACTAATGGTATTATGTTTATACCGTAAGTAGGCGACTAGATTTACCGATTTCCCAAAATATTTCTTATTATTATAATTGAATTAATTGAATATGACCATTCATTTTCAATAGTACAACAATATGATAAAAACAAAGAAATTCCTGGGAACATTAAAGGGGTAATTTAGACATCGTTTGTGTCGATTACGATACCCTGAGATATCATGCAAGTTATTGTATAATTTATAAAATGTAAAATTGTAATATTTGTAATGGTTTTGTAAAATGTCAGCCAAATAAACCATTACAATGTTGTAAACCATTCGATACCATCGACATAGCTCTTTAGAATGTTGGTTGCGCAGTTAAAACTGTATTCGAAATTGAAGAATCCGTGCGCTCTCTACAGAGAATTGTCGCTGCTCGACATCTAATTTGCTAATTCGAAAATTGGCTTTCGTTTACATAATGGCGTACAAGAGCAAGAATCTAACGCTATATACAAACAACCTTTACAATAATGCGAATGATAAGATGTTAAAAGAGGAATTGGTCACGTTTCGAGTGGATATAGATAATGAGATTATCGACGAGGAGCACAGGAAATAGATGATTGTGGCAAATTACGCAAAACAATATATGTATATATACGACTTTGATATTGGGAGCAAAGCCAGGCTTGCTTAGCCATAACGTTGAATGCGAACTTGTCAGACAGAACGCGCAGCTTCACAGTTTGGATTGCAATGTGCGAGTGACGTCGCGGTATTTTTTATAGTGTAATTTCAATTGATTGTGGTTTTTAGTGCCTGATAAATAATAGGGGAAATCGTCCTTTGTGGTGAGTAATGTATTCTAATTACTTTGTTTTCTGACATATGTGACAACCCTCAGGACTGGGACGGGGATATGGTTTTAGCAGCGGAGTATTTTGAAAACTCGTTGCGATCATTCCATTTATTTTTTTCTCCTTGTTTTCCGCCGAATTTAAAAAAAAACTGATAGCTTGTACAATATTCTTCAAAAATCACAAGTCGATGTTGGTTATTGTAGCAACAAAATAAAGGAATTTCAGAGTTGGTTACGTGTTTAATTTCAATCTTAATTTGATCACATTTATGAAAACATTCTGCAAAATAACTCAGCTCCTCGTTTGAGACGCAACGTACGCTGTGCTCATACTGAATACAAACGACGATTTGTCCAGGTAATTGACAACATATTTTGCGAAATTGACGATCGACATTCGGAAATTTTCAAATCGAAATTTTTCCAACTTTTTAAAAACAAACTATACGAGACATACAGTTTAGATTTTTCTACAGAGGCATTAGATTCATTATTTGACGTTCTTGCAAACCATTTTGACAAACAAGTTTTAAAGAACCAATTGATTTGGTTGTACCTACTCCTCTCCTGAATTGAAAAATTGCAATGTTTTTGAACTACATAATTGTTTTCATTAGTCAGAATAGCCTCAAAGACGCCTTTCCCCAATTGTTTAAGTTAGCGTATCTTGTCGTAACTATTCCTGCTACAAGTAATTCCGCGGAACGTGCATTCTCATATCTTAAGCGTATTAATACTTACCTAAGTAATAGACAGGGTCAGGAACATTTATCTAAGTTATCAATGGTTGTTATCGAAAAACAGTTGTTAATAGAATTAATGCGTTCGCCATCATTTTACTCAGACGAAATAAACTCATTTTTGAAAAAAGACAGACGATCAATTTAAAATATAAATAAGCTAGTTAAAGCTAGGTACCTAACACTTATGTTACTTTTTGTTTCCTTTTTTTATAAAATAGTCTTACAGCTCATACAAGCAAGGGTCAACTTCTTAACTTTATTTCACTTGCGCAAGCAAATAAAATGGCTTTTCTTAAAGCCACCGTATGCGACTGCTGATAAATATAATATGTTAAATTCTGTTAGGTTAGGTAGCAGTAGCATGTCTTCAGTGTGCTTTATTGAATCTACGACACAAGCAGTAAATTTCAAACTGAAGATTGAAGAATAAAGAGGTACCACATTTTTTACTATAAAAAGCGTAAAAACACAACCCTGGGCACGCCACTGTAATGAGGTATGTAGTTCTGAAGAAGGCCTTACTCGCAAACATCACTTCCAATACAACTGCGAATGTAAATGTGCTGACATATGAACGCTGATGATAATGATAACTGGATTTGGTTCAAATGAAAGAAAATTCTTGGAAATTAGGGACTGCATTTTACGCCAGTCGATACATTGATCACTAGTAACAATGATGACCTCCTTTCTTTGTCGGATGAGTTCATTCCACCAGCTCGAACAGGAACGTTGAATACCCTCGTAATTTCATTTTTTCTCTTCAGACGTTGGTATTGAAAGCCGCGATTTAAATTGAAGAAATACCCTTTTTTCGCCAAGAAAACAAATAATAAAGGACTGAGGTAAAGGTACATTCCTTTGCTTTAATAAGCATATGGTGATGATTGTCTATCCCGTACGCAAATTTTCGAGTGGTATTAGCGATTTAAATCGGGCAGGGAAGACTTAAATGAAGACGAAAGGCCAGGTCATCCAAAAACTGGATTGAGTGCGGACACATTGAAAAAGTGCGTGATTTTATTAAAGTGAACAAGAAATCTTCATTCACATTGATTAAAATGGAATCGACAATTCCTCACTCTACTGTATATTGCATTTTGACCGAAGTTTTGGGACTTCGTAAGATCAATTCACGATTTCTTCCACACCAACTCACTAATGACGAAAAATTTATTCGAATTGAACATTGCAAAGACATCATTAGAAGTACTCATAAAGACGCCAACTAGGTGAAATCTATCGTTTCTGGTGATAAGGCATGGTGTTTTGAACATGATCCAGAAACTAAGCGTCAAAGTACTGAATGGAGGCTTCCAGAAGAAGGTCGTCACAAAAAAAGTCGTTTGCAGAGGGCGAAAGTGAAGACAATGCTCATTTGTTTTTATGATTCCAAGGGAATCATTCACAAAGAATTTGTTCCATCATGGCAAAAAGTCAATGGTTAAGTATTACTACCGTGACATATTAAGACGTTTTCTTCACATAAGTTGTCGGATTCGACCGGAATATCGCAAACAAGGCAATTGCTCCTTTTTGCACGATAATGCTCCGTCTCATCATTCGAGAGTTTTGGTTGATTTTTTCGCAAAAAATCAAATAATTTCGTTGCAACAGACTGGCACCATGCGACTATTTTCTATTCGATAGACTAAAATTGCCGATTAAGGGACAACATTATTACTCAATTGAACGCAAAACAAAAGACGTCTACCGACGTACTAAAATCGATTTCTACTGAGGACGTTACAAGGTCATTTGATGAATTGATTGAGCGTGCAAATAAGTTAATTGAAGAAAATGGATACTACATTGATTAATTATAAAGCGTTCGTCCCAAAATCTAATATAGTTTGTTTTATTTTAAATCAGTCCGTTATTTTTGGGATGGAGGTTGTGTATCTACATATATACTAAGTCACTCTTTGTTCGGGCTCCTAAGGGAAAGTACCTATATTGACTCGACCTTTTATATTCTCCAGGGATCGTTTGATATCACGATGTCCCTGTTTGAATTATTTATTTCAGCTTCGCGTGAATAGTCCATAAAAAGGTTTTCGACCCTTTCTACTGACAACAGTAAATCACCTGTCCATCATTCGCCCATGCCAATGCCGTCGCACATTGGTTTAAAAATCCAAAACATCTAAAAAATATTTTTTTTGCACCCAAATACCTACTACAGATTATTAATGGATAAGTCAGGCCGAGTGAATTTTATAAAACGGCTGCATGTCAAGTGCAGTCGATCTAGGCTATTGCCGTTTTTCCCAGGGTCTGCCTTTAATGCTCAAACAGTTACCCGTCAATTCAAAATAGAGGTCGATTAAGTAACTTGAACCTATGGAAATTAAGTAACTAAGTGATTGAATTTAATAGTCTGTATGGTGGCCAAAGAGAAGCTTTCCGTTTAAACAAATGTTTTCATATTAAAAAAATACAATATTTTTATTATGTGTACATAAAATAGTTTACGTTAAATGCCAAACACAACAAAGTTTCAACTCAGTTATTTAACAGTTTGCAGATGGTTAGGAATTAATCAGAATTTGGATGTATTGTTTACATGCACTACCACAATGTCTTATGATTGTATTTTCCAGTAAATTTTGTCGAGATGCTGCTAGTGGTGATGATAATTTTTTCGTTCTTCTTTTGAAACTAGAATAATTCTATATGTTGGCGGAATAGCGGTACGATTCGTTTTTTATTGAAGGTCATATTTTTATCCCTCTAGCAACAAACATGAATTGAAAAAACTTATAAACCACAAAAAAATATAACTCAGCCATTACTAATAGGCCCATAGTTAGAATGTTCTCTTATTTAAGTAGTAATGATTGAGATTCGAATGAATCGATCGCCAGGTCGCGATTTTGTCGTCGACTTATTTTGACGCATTTCTAGGCTTCTTTATGTATCATCGCAAATGTCAACATCGTAGAATCGCAAATCAGGAAGTTTAATTAAAGTAATGCATGTTTTTTTTAAATTACATATAATTTTTCAGGAATGATCGAAAACAAAATCTAATTCAATGTTCGCCAATCATCTAGTATGATATGAAACCAGGAGAAAAATAATAACTTCAATGATGGAGGCTCAAATATTTTATTATATCGAACGTTCTACGAGGGGATTGTATTCCCTTTTCCGCATACCTATATGTAATTGGCAAGCGGCCATGCTTATCGGTAAAATAAGATATTCTCCTGTTTTCTGTTGATACAATTTCTTGCTCAACGAATGCCATACTAGTATATCTCTTATATGATAAAGGTGTGTACTAATTACAAGCAGCTCGCTCAACCTCTAAGAATTAATGGACCGGTACGCTATGTTTAGAAATAATCAATTTAATTTGATATGGATGTACACGAAGAGGAAATTTGTAAATAAATTTCATAATAAATTCTAGTAGTTTAACATATTCGATTCAAAAGGGACATTAACTCGGAAATATACTCTTACAAGGAAATAATTAATAGGTGTGTCCTGAAAACCAGGATAAGAGATATCTTGAGAATACCCCTAATTTGCAGCGTTTGTAGTTTTCTTACATGTTCTTTGTCTATTTACAGTTTTCCTTTTTTGTACGTGGTTTTTGTAACAACAGCTGCAAATAAATATTTTTCTAATCTATTCTATTCTATTCTCTTAATGGCATTATGGAAGTTTACAAGAGTTATTATATAATAATTAATTGTCTGAAGTTATTGTGGATAAATTAAATCTATGAACAGTGGCCTACAAGTCGATGCCCTGTATAACGACTATTTATAACCGATTATAACTTTTCGATAAGATTCTATTCTGCTACAAATGGATTTCGAAGGATTTTATCGAATGTTACGAACAGAATGCTACGGGTTGTAGTAGAGGGTTTCCAGTCGTACCTTCTGGAAAAAGAAATCCCTCGGAGTGCCTCAGGTGTCCTATTTGGAGCCTCTTCTACTTCTCTTGTAAATCAAAGACATTAAATACTGTAGTCATCATCTCTTCAATGTCTAGTTATACGTTGATGATACCATATGATACCAAGATTTACAAGGAAATAAAATATTCACTCGTCATTTCCATCTTGTGATATGATGGCTATTGCCTATATCAGTACTGTTCCAATAAACATCTCTACATAAATAACAATAAGCGTCATGTATCATTTTCTCAAAATAAAACCTAACATAGTATTAAATTACAAATTAAACATGCAAATTTAAAGAGTGCCCAGTAGGGTGGAATGAAAATGGTCTTTTATTTTTTTATTTTAGTTTAAATCAGCACACATCATTAATTTATGATTATTTTTCTGGGATGTGAGCATGGAATATGGACTTACAACCGGTTGTGGTATGTTGAGGGCACTACATATATTGCTACCTGCGAGCATGCCGCGTTTACCTCACCACATATGCACTTTCTTCAAAAATATCAATTTTGAGATGTGGAAATCGCGGTTTAAAATTATTTTTCTGGAGCGACCAAGATCTTTAAAGAGAACAGACGTAGCTGACAAAAGCCACGAGCTCTAACTTCCATCGCGCAGGTGATTAGTAAAGCGGTTCCTGGTGACAACATTTGCAAGATCATGTTATTTATTTAGTTTTTACTCCTGACCTATGGAAATATTGTATTTCTTTGAAACTGTTAATTCTACAATAACGCTATTTTCCGAAATAGGGAATAAATAGTAAAATCTGAATGCATGCTGTGTACATCCGAGACTTTCAGGAAAAAAATAATGCCTAGAGACCGAATTGATCTGCAGAATCCAGTCCAATCACGATTATCGAGAAATATATAGGAGTGGAAAGTTTTTGTCTTTTCATGCATAGATTGTATTGTGTGTTTGGTGGGTATGTACTGACAAGTCAGTGTTGAAATAAACCACTGAGAACCTTGTGAATACGGCAACGACTTTTTCATGGCACTTGCGTCCTAAAATATATTTAGCTGTGCAAAAGCCATTGCTACAGAAGGGTCGTGAGCTATTCTCTGATTAGCTCGAGGAAACAATGTTACCGGGGCTTGGAAATGTACGATAATAATAATAATAAAAGCCTTTATTCACTGACCGTATTGTACAATTTTGCCTTATGTAATACTAATAAAACATTCGTATTTTAAATCTAATTTTGAAATAAGATATCATGTTCTTCATCAGTTAGTTTATTGATCAGGTTGTCCTCCACCATAGGATTACTTGGAAACATTTCATTTCATCTTTCAAATACTTTTTTCATTAAGAATCCCATTCCATATATACCTTATTTTCGCAATAGAAGTAAAAAATGTATTCGTTATATTCTCTTACCTCTTCTATTTTTTTTTATTTCGCAACACAGTTGATATCCCATTTTATAAGTCTTATGCCTTCTTCTAATTTTTCTAATCTGTTATCTGTCATTAGTGTTCTAACGTTACAAGGTATATTTTATTTTTACTTTTTTGGCGTGCAGGTGTATTTCTAGGGGGGTGGTGGTCCAGCAACCCCACGTGGACCAGCCGGATTGGGGTTGTCCTGCCTCTGGTTGCTGATATTTAGTTGCTACTTAGATTTGTTTGGAATATTTGAAAAAGAGCTGGTTTTAGGTCCCATCAAATCGAATGCATTTCTTATGTTTTCTTTTATTACTGAAGTATTGTTGGAGCTCGTTGATCGTATTTTATGTATGCAATATTTCCTTTCGCACGGTCTTCTATTAGTTTCGCTTTCAATTCTCTTCTTTTTTCTAATATTTCCTTAGGAAAATCTGCGGTAACGTATAATACGTCTTTTAGGATCTTCCTCTCTTTTAATAATTTGTTTCTTTTCCAGCTGTTTGCAAAAGTGATAAGAAGCGGTCTTATTTTATTTTCTTTGTTAAGACCGATACGGTGAATTTTTGATACATCGTTTGATAACAAGGTGATTTTCAGATCGGACTTAAAAATTTCCTGTACTCTCTGGAGCCTGTACTCTCCGGTGAAGATTTGTCTTTTTTTCCAAACCAAAAATTATAATGCTTTTTCTCTCCTTTTCCTTCTCTAAATAATCATTCTTTTTTTCCAGCATATGATTATATTTTATTTTTCATAATTTTGTTGTCCTTTATTAATGGTTGTATTTTTTCATAATTTTATTCCAATGTAATATTCGTTTGTTTTTCCATTTCTATTGTCATTTTTTCGAAAGTAATTTGAATTGTTCCTCCTTTTTGGAACTTTCCTTTGTGCAGTGGCCACACTGATGCGTGTTTGACGTGTGCGGATGACGGATCTTGGTGGATGTCGCTGTCGATTTCGATGATGACTCCCTGTTCCTATAGTCCCAAAATATTTGGGTACAAAATGATGATTTTTATGTTGTTTCTATAGTTATCTTCACTATTTTTTCATCAAGGTGTTCCATGTCACTGGATGTTTTGTTTACTAAGGCAGTTGTCCCAATAGCTTTGACAAACTAGTGTTTCTCAATTATTTTTGACCGGCGAGTTGCAAGTTAACCCCACAAATGACTGGCGATTAGCTCGGGTTTGCCTACGGCAAAATGTATATAAATTTATATTTACATTTACATTTACATTTACATAGAGCGGGGTTTACTATAGAGCTATAGAATTACTATAGAGCGGATTACTATAAAGCGGCGCACATTTAAATTTATATTTACATTTATATAAATTTATATACATTTTGTATACATTTTGCCAAGGCATCCTTTAATGGACGCCTCACATTTGAGGGGTGTTTACTTTTCGGTAACCGGTAGCCGAACTATGTACGTTTTCCTTCAATTTAAATTCGTGAATAATTCTTTACAAATTCTTTATTAATGTATTTCTTTATGATGCTCTTCCAATATTTGATTATTTTAATTATAGATGGCGCGATGAGGGAGTATCACTCGTGAAGTTGATATGAACGCCGATAGATGGCGCGATCTGGTTTTCGCTCAATTTTTATTTTTATTATTGTTTTTGTGAGTACGAGTTATTTAGTTCGTTTTCTACTCGGAAGACTTTTATTCTAATCACAGAAAATTTAATTCTAATCACAGAAAAAAAACAGAGAAAAAGTTTGTTCGCAGCTGGATCGAAATCGTGACCGCTTGTGATAGAGCGTGGTGCCGTTACCACTCGGCACCGGAAACGCATTTAAATAAGATTTCGGCAACTTTTGAGTCCAGTCATACAACATTATATTCATGGAAATGTCCCCAACAAATTGTCCAATTATTCTGGCAATGAAGGCCAAAAGCCTGAGTTATTGGCCTTTAATGCTATTGGAGCTGTTTCTTTTATAATCTCCTCGCAAGACTAAAGTCTTCAAGTCTACCTTGGTTATACCCCAGACAGTAGCTTCTCTTAGAACAAAATTTAAATCAAAACGAATACGACACGAGTCGTAAACGCTCGCATTTGCTCGCCAGATGTTCCTCTACTCGGCCTACGCAGATGTTTGACTGCTCGAAAACGTCGCCATCCTTTACTGGCCGTAATGCTAAATGTTCCGTTCGTCAAGACGGACCCCTCTGCCCACATTCCTCGCGCCCTCTTCCCGCATTGCCTTGTAGCTCGAGAGTAATACTACTGGTTGGTATACTGTGGTTATACTGACATATCCTAGACCGGGGCAATTTTGGCTTGTTCCAGCAATAATCTTTTATGGAAGCCTACATGGTCTTATAAATTATTTGATTCTGTGCTGCGGGCGAGCCCGCCAACCTCAGAATTTTATGACGAGTGTTGTGGCTTTTTTGCCCTGGATTGAGTCTCTAAGACTATGAGACGAAGGCGATGTACTGACTCATGTCTGCCACAAGCCTGGCAGAGGACAAACCTCCAACTGCGACGCACTGGGAAGGAGTCCTAGTGGGGCACATCGTGTGCCTACCCGATTTGGTCGAATTTCTCCGCCCCCAAGTCTGACTGTAGTTCTAAATCACTTACGCGGACTTCTACTTATTGTGAATGTATTCGTCAGGTTCAATTTAGGGTCATATAAGGAAAATTTCGTGTCTATGCGGGCGAAGACAAAGCAAAAAGTATGGAGTACGATGGAACGAAAAAATCAACTTTTGATATTAAGTTTGTAATAGCGGAAAATAATGCATTTTGGTGTATTGCATGTAAATTTAAAATATATAAAATATTCAGATAGGTACATCTTGAGGTGCCGCAAAGACGTTGAAATTTCAAAAAGTTAATTTATTTCCCTAATTTTATAGTTTATTTTAGCGCGTCTTGATTATGAAATAAAAACTTTCAAATAGGCATTTTAGTATGAACGGAAATATAAAAACAATTTTGCCATGGCACTGGCATCCAGGAGCATGAGTCATCGCCGGAGCGGATGAAAAAGTAAAGAATTACAGAGAATACTTAAGTTTATTCAAGAACGAACAAAATATACTAGTGTATCAGAAACGGTTACTCGCGACAACGACAGCGCTGAAGAACAGCAGCATTCTTAAGCAGAAGAGGCAAACCAACCAAGTCCTCCAAATTTACAAGAAGAGAAATATTTACCAGGTACTTCAAACATACAAAAAGGGATAAATCTACCTGGCCCTTCAAAACTGAAAGCATTCAAATTTGTATTAAATTGCCATTTGCAGCTTCAATTGCTGACCGTATTGGAATATCAGATAGAGCTGCTGCAGCTATAGTTAGTGCTGCTTTATAGGACTTACGTGTAATCGCAGAAAAAGACAAAGCTAATTTAATATACAGAATGAAAAGTAAACGATCATGATCAACAAATCGGAGAGATCTCTTTACTGGCAGTCTTTATAATCCGATAACCGAAAATAAATAATGGGTTTTTGATGGAAGAAAAGACAAAACCAATTCAAGGAAAGTTATTTCAGAAGAGCATTTTTCTCTAATAGCGGAACCAAACTCAAAGTTTTTAGACCATGTAACCCCTAAATATGGCACCGGAAAAGACATAATAGACAATATACTTACCGGAGTTTCCTTAAGATAGAGAACACAACAAACAACTTTTAAACTTTACTGCTATTTGGTGTGATGGAACTGTTGTAAATACTGGAGATAATAATTATGTGATTTATTTGATGGTTTAGGAAATAAGAAGGCACTTATAATAGTTAATTTGTTTGTTCCATAGTAAAAAGATACCATTGAGATATCTTTTTGTAATTTAGGTGGTGAAACGATGGGACCCAATGAGTTTAAATGCGAAATAGGTCAGCAGATAGAAAACTTCTAATCTCCCTCTAGTTACTTCTTGCTATTTGAAAATAACCCTTCTCCTTTGGACGACAAATCTGATTTAAGTAAGATCAGAAGTATTTATTGGATATATGTATGGCTGTGTCAAATGGAAATTGCTCACTAGATTTATGTTAAAGTTACCCTGGAAAACTTGCTCATATTAGCCAACCGCGAGATTAGATTGTATGTGGCAACCGAAAATTTATCTGGAACTCTTAAAACTCTAGCTGATTACATTGCGAAATTGTATGTGCCTGTGTGGTTTAATATTAAGATAAAACCTTCATGTACTTGTGATTCCAAATATCTGTTTAACCTTACCAGTTATTAACGCTATCTCTTTCTCTCTCTCTCTCTGACGATCTCCAAAAAGTAATAGATCCGATTATTAAAAGGAATGGGTACTTTGCTGCTCCGGACTAAGTCAGGAAGTGTAAAGTTCCAAAGATAAACTTTGATGCAAAGGATTACATTGACATAATCATATGGCCTTAGAATGACGTAACTTTTTAAACATGTTTCCAGTGAGCCCTCTGAAAGACTTAATACGAAAGGAACCTGAATCTGAAGCAAATAGTAAAGTGGACCCGGTTATTGACTGACTCACGTCAAATATACTAACATTTATTAAAAGATAATAGTTTAAAGTGGAAATTTGGCAGCAGTAATATTTATAATCATTTATGTAAATACAGAATGTAAAGTTTTACATAATATAATATTTTTTTTATTATTATTATATTTTTATAAAAAGGATCTTTTGTAACAATATATGTACGAGAAATTCATAAAAAATAATTTACCCAAGTTTATATATTTTTTTACAAACTTTATGCATATTGCGGCACCTCAAGATGTTGTAGTACTGCAGCCAAATTTAAAAAAAAAATGTTTGAACTTATAAGGCAACCTTTTCCCACTATTACTAAACTAAAATAAAAAAATGGCCATTTTCGTTTCATCCTAACGTGGAGGGCTTCATTTTTATACAAGCTAACCATTTGAAGATTAGTAAAACTTCGTGGGGCTCCGATGAATGTCATAAATGTGATGAAGGTCATAAGCAATAGCAATACACGACGAGGTGTACGGACTGTGCTTTCTGGTTTTCATTTCATTATTTACTTGAACAGTAAATATACGGTCATTTGCTCATGACTCTGTGTATCAGCTTTTATGCTTTCAGCGAAGAATCTTTTTTTGTTTTATACAACTTTCCTACGAAATAATGACATGTATCTAAATACAAATATTAGTCTCATTTACTGTCATGTTAAAAAATTCTCCAACTGGTCCTTTAATAAACGCTTCTTTGTTCTTCAAAATTAATTAAATTAGAAGTCTAAATTATTATAACCGCAAATAGTCTTCCTTTGTCCATGCCGTGCTGTCGGGCGTGAACTTTTCGCCGTTTACTTTGTCGAAGTTACTATCGACTTAAATAAAGGTTGTTCTCGAGTTGGTCATCCTATTATTGGAGGTACTCTCATGGTGGAATTTATTTAAAAAATGATTTTGACCCACGCTCCGAGGGTTTTGTACCTTCTGATTAAATTAAGGTCGTTTAAAAAAGAAGAATATTTATTTACATATTTGGCCAAATTAGCTTCTTTTTTAACCGACTTCAAAAAAAGAAGGAGGTTATCAATTCAGTTGTATCTTTTTTTTTAAATGTTTGTTACCTCAAAACTCTACCATTTATGAACCGATTTGAAAAAAAAATTTTTTTTTGAAAGGATATACTTACAGATTGGTCCCATTTTTATTTCCTGTTCTGATGATGGGATAAAATCCTGTTCTGATGATGGGATCCATGAGGAATTGAGGGAACTCCTCAAATATTTTCATATGAAGTTTAAAATTTACATGTTGGTTCAATTCCGATGATAATGCATATCTTTATGGTAAGCATGACCTGATTCTATACCCTGGGTTGGCTCCTGACGAGGGGACTCCTCAACGGTCAACAGTACAGACACAAAAATTTGTATACGCATTCAATTATGATAGCCCGTTCTAAGTATCATCATGACATAGCTGCTACACTTTTAAACAATTTTGGAGTCGTTTTTTTTTAAATTTTGTCTATTATCTTGCTTGCTTGTTTGTTTTTGTGATTGTCAATTCATGAGTATGCGTAACTAATGCACATGCAATATATATAAATGTTGATATACATACCATTCTTCATAAACTTTACTTTGATCGAATCTGTGTTTTTACTTCGGGACTTGTTTACTCGTAATGACAAATTGAAAATATCGCAAAACGCTTGCTAATCGTACTTTTACCAACAAGAACAACACCCAATGGAATATTAACCAACATAATCATGGAACACTTTGAATTTTCGCCATTATTTGTATGTTTTTTTTAGATTTTCGTCATTATTCCTTTGGTTATTTGTCCTAATATTAATGTTTAATTTCGAATAATTCTTCAAAGCCTAGAAATACAATTGATAGTTTGTTGTCATTGAGTTTTTAACAAACATACATATATGAGTATGCCTATCATATAAATAATCAAAAGAAAAATAACGATTAAATAAAATAAATTTACATAGGTAACAGAACAATAGATAAAATATAATAATTTTATTTTGATTTTATGGCATCAAGTAAACCATTTATATCTTCATTAACTATATACCAATAAAATAAAATGTAGAATGTCATTCTTAACCTCAATACATATCACTTGTCATTTATAGAACTAGGGATCATCTCTGTTTACTAAAAAAATGCACTTTTTCGACCTAAACAAAGTATAGAAAAAAAATAATACGGACGCGCGGGCATTAGTGTGCTCTACTGAAATTCGTAGTTACGTAGTCTGAGGGTGCAACACATTCATAAAGTCACATGAAGGCACTGAGCTGTCGGGACATATATCAGTAAAACTGAAATAGTTATGAATTTACAAAAGCAATGTACTGGGACACAACCGTGCCACACGCGACCACTAAAGTGTCAAAATAAAAGATAAATTGGCAATTAAATTAAATAAAAGGAAAATCTCTTATGCAAAACCAACATTATTTTATGAAATAATAATAAGAATTTTAATAATCCTTATAAAACGTTTTAATTGATAAATAAAATGGCGAGCTTATTGCTTTAAAGACATATCTTACAGGTAACCTTAACCTAATGTGAAAATATTTCTCGCGGTAAAAATAAGAAAATACTATTACTAAAATCATTTATAGAGGAAGTTACTTATAGCATCTGACTTAAAAATCCAGTAAAAAAAAAACATAAATTTAAATTTAAAAAAAGGAATTAATCTATAATGAAGCATGAAAGGGGTAGAGGAGGGGGACGAGATGATACTATGAAAAGTATACTATGATACTAGAGAAGACTATATTATAAAATCGAGTATTATTGCGCTTGTTTAACGTTATAAAATAATTACAAGCGAATTTTATCGCGTGAAGTTTGTGGCGCCCGACGTTTGTTACATCCGGGCAAAGTACGGCCCGCGGGCCAACTCCGGCCCGCAACGAGCTTTAATCCGGCCCGCGAGCGGCGACTCTTTTAAAAAAGAGTATTTAATTATTAATGGTGTTCGGAATCCAATTTTTTGACAGTATGCTATGATATATCTTATAATTATACAGAGAAAGGCGAGTTAACCCACTTTCCACGATTAAAATCGTTATCACCAGTATGTAAAAACAAATTGAATGAATTCAATCAAATTTTGATGAAACTTTACAAAGATTTTGAAACAAGTTTTCAGGATTTTTAAAATATTCAGCCATTTTTAGACGTTTTCTCAATGCCTTTCAGCGTAGACTCGGAGATAGTCCCGCCTGAATTACAGCTAGAAATTATTAATGTGCCGTGTAGCTCTCATTTCAAACAGCTTTTCTTAAATTCAACACAAATGATTTTTTTAAAGCACTTTTTAAAGCACCCAAAACACAAATTCCAAAGCTTATTGCTCATGCCCAGAAAGTTATGGCATTGTTTGCGTCGTCGTACGTTTGCGAACAAATATTCTCCACTATGAAGATGCGAAAAAACAATCTTCGAAGCAGGCTAACTGACGAACAGGTTTTTTCCCTGTTAAAAATATCATCGTCTCAGCTCGAGCCCGCTTACGAGGACATCATGGCCAATCAAAAGCAGTTCCATGTTTCACATACACCTACCATACCAGGGCCTTCAACTTCAAGTAATTAAATTAAGCAATTTCTAGTACTTTTTACAGTACACCTATCTGTAACTTTCATAATAAATAATAAAGAAAATTTCAAAATAAAACACATTTTAGTTGTAATTCACTCCAGCCTGCCCTTCGTGAAATTTCATATTTTTTTTTGGCTTCTCGTGGAAAAAATATGCCCACCACTGGTCTAAGGTAAGAATATCCCGAACAACGGCAGTTAAAATCCTTTTTTATTAAGATTCTATTCAGCCCTTATTTTCATTGTTAATAACCTGAAAACTCAGTGTTCTTTACATTCTTTATGTCTTCTATATATGTATAATTTCTGCAGAATCGACGACATTGAATACGATTTTTAAAAAATAACAAAGCTTAAGTAAATGTGACTAAGTCTGTGCATCATATCATACATATTGATAAACATTGCATAAGAATATATTGTAAGACAATACTGTAGAAAACTCTTAATCGGCCAACAAAACATTGTAATATGATAATTAGTTATAATTAATAGAGCGCTGTATGTTCCGAAGATCAAATAAATAAAGAAATAAATACAGTTCGAACAAACATGATCAAGTCCACAAGTTCCGTAAGTAATCCAAAGTGTGTATAGCCATACATAGGCAACTGTTTTTTTTTTAAATATATGGAGATGCTTTAAAGACTACGGTACAGAATTGTTAGTGTTTGGTCACATCAGGTCGATTTATCAATAATAGACTTCATCAAATTTTCCAGTATACGGACGATATTCGAGGAACGTAAAAAATGTTATCCATTTTCCGATAAGAATATTAATTTATGTTACTTATTGAATACGCACTTGTACTTGTGCTCTATTGGAAAAATGAGTAAAAGGTTAATGATATCCCATTTATATTGCTGGTTTTCCTTTTAAGAACATATTCGACGGAATATGATACCACTTTTACCTGCCTTTACATTACGTCGTATTAAGTAGATACATCAAATAAATATATGATGTCAGTGCGCGGCTAACATTCTCTCAAAATTGATAGCGGTATGCATAATAGAATACAGTAATTTCAGAGTCTACCCTGCTCCTACCAAGGTATAAATACCAGCCTCCTGCCTTCATCATTCCTGTCGGTGAGCTCCGAAGGCATTTTACATATATCAAAAGTAAAAGCTTAGGGTACCGCATTTATGACGGATACATAACGAAACGAAACATCACGCTGCCAAGCATCGCTTTTAATAATTTTACTTGCCTTTGCCTGAAAGTTCTGCTCACTGCCCTTTATTTCTCCAAGAAAGTGCTAAAATTAAATATTCGTTGGAAAATTTCCAGCAAAATGTTAACTTTATTACTATGCGGGTAAAATGGTAGGTGGTAGCGAAATTACCAAGGACGTCTGCGGAAAAGCCGCCGAAAATGGGAAACCGGAACTCGGACAATCGACACATTATCTAAGATAGATACCTACTTCGTTAAACACCTCCATACTTCTTTTTGAAGTATGAAGGTTACCACTGGGCATGTCACATACACCACCTTCCGCTATTTTAAATTCATGTGTATTGTTTAACTGATTAAAAAATACGTAATAGTATAATATTTGTTTTATGTGATAACCAGTATCCAACACTAAATATTTATCGAAACAAAAGTTTTTAAAATGTCGTAGGTTTTTTTTTTATTTGTATTTTTCTAAGATACAAAAAACTATGTATTTTAAAATGTTTATAAATTAATGTATTTCTTACAAACAGTTTTCTAGCTCAGTTCCACTCTGACACTTTCCTCCAATATGCAAACAAAGAGTTTTTTTTTTAACATTTTTGTCAAAAGAATAAAATTATTTTGAAAAAAATAATTAATCAGGAACATATCATTAGGTATATATAAAAAATATTCATTATATATTTCATTATACATAGGTGTCTATTTATTTCTATCTATTAGATCTTAAAGATCTCTCTATTTCTCCGTAATCGAACTATGACGCCTTAGTAACTGTGATTAACGGGTTTGTGCGAGGTCGTTACCTAGCGACTATTATCTAACTTTCTTGATTTGTTATTTTTTTTTATTCGGTATTGTTTTATCATTGCTAATGTTTGATTATAGATTTTTAGAAAATCCGATTCGGATACTAGTTGTTATTTTAAAATTGATATATGTTACCTAATGATAGGCGACGTTAAAAATATCAGTACAAATGTTTGGGAAAATATGGAAAATATAATCTTCTACGAAAAAAAAAATATCAATGGGAAATGAATTATTTAATATAATAGAAATCACCGTTTTACAGCTTTTTCTTTTCATAACTTTCCCAGTTGACGTATTTTAAACAATTTATGAGAAATTCGTTTATCGTGAACCCACTCTTAAACAGTTGCAACCTTTGGAAGCCATTCATTTATAATGTGAAATAAAAGTTATCGAAGATTTTATCGAAAGTTCTGTTATTCTTTTCACAAGCACATGTGGTTAGATTAAAAAAAATATGGAATACTAGTGAATAATTTCAATATATTGGGCAAAGAAAATCGTTTCAAATTATTTTATTTTAGAATTTTGGCAATATCGCTAACCGATTGCTTACAATTCTGTAAATATATGTATATTGCGTAACTAAACATATGACCACCTGCAGCTTATAAATCAAAACAAAATACAAGGTTGAAGGTCTCAACGACGAAGGCTAAAGTTCTGGCTTGCCAAATTATATCAATGGTGTGAAAATAGGACACCACATTTGTTCCGAGCAGCAGTCTGCAAAATACAAACACCCAGAATTATCGCCGACCTTCGCATCGGAGAGGTAAGCATTTCCTTCAGATTTCCACCATATGCTAAGCTATATGTTACTCTTCCGCATAGTAGCTTTTACTTTAAAGCTAGTATGCGGAAACCAAATTATTCATACCCTGACTGCGGTGTATGCGATTTATTCGCGGGAATACTGAACACATTCGTTGCCTCTGGCTTCGATAAGAGCCACTTAGTAGACGGCGCGGTTTGCCGGTGACTCAGATCAGAGCTACCTAAATAAATAAAACGTTTAATTGTTTTTGCGGCATACGCAAATAGTGGATGGTTTTGTGTTGGCCTTAAATGGTTTTCTTTCTAGTGACAGTTTGTAGTTTACATTTAAATTACTTGCTGTCGATCCTGTGACCGTTCAAACTCGATGAGCAGTTATAAGCTGTCTAGTGGCATTTTAATTGAGTTTTAACTTATTGAAGTGTCTGACCCGGACCTCTGGTAATGACGACCATTTAACCTCAGAGGATCACACACGTTATAATACCTCATTACTTCTTCAAACGAATTGTTCACTTTAAGTCTGAATTCTAATTATAAATAGAAATTATATTTAATATATCATGATAATATGATTTAAGACTAGAGGTATTTCAATTTAATTTATTTGTGTACATTTTGTGTATATTAGTATTTTATATTAGTATGTATATTTATTTTAAATATGTATTTATTGTATTTATGTATTACTATATAGTGGTGTTGGGTTTAATAACAATTTCTTACTACTATAACTTTTTTTTTGTATGTTGGTATAACTCTTTGTGTATTTGTATTATGCAAGAATGAATGTTTTAAACTTTATACCAATAATAATTATATAACCGATCGTCATACATGTCAGCTCGCAATATGCTAAGTCAAATATCAGCATCCCTAGATACGGGCGTTCTTGCTCAGTTAGGTATGCGATGAGCCAACGGCTATGGGTTCAACTTGTTTTCCTGCACGTTTTATTGTACTGTATACCGAATATCATAGCCATTCGTCTGTAAATCATGTTGTTTAAATAAATAAAGATAAATTAATATATTATAATGAATAATAATACTTATTAATACTTCTATTAGGAATTTAGTGGGTGTTGAAAATACAATTATTTACCGTTACTCTTCAGATTATTGTAATAATGCTCAGAAGTTATCTGTCTGGTTAATAGCACAGATATTTATACAATTATTTTATTTTATAAAGTAATGTAAAAAAATGGACATAGATACTGTTATATATGCAGAATCGTTAAAAATAAATATTATTATATCGAAAACATATATCTCTATGCATATTAATATGCTAGTATATCCGAAATGAGGCGAAATCGCACAACCAACTAGACCTAGAAGGTCTGTATCTGGCTGTGCTGTGTTATAATTAGTTTGTTGACTCGCGAACTGACGCAATTTATTTAAAAAAAAATATAACTAACAAAGGATTTAGTCTAACAAATGTGTTTTACACAAATTAAAACTAAAACTAAAAAGTAAAAAAAAAATATGCAATTAAAACTAAACCAAAAAAAAATACGTGTGGCACTCGGGGACTGCCGCGGTAAAGCTATTGCATTTTTAACAACTTATGCAATTATAATTATTTATTTATTTTATTTTTTCTGATATCAGATAACTGCGCTCTACCGGAAAACGTTGAAATTATTCCTAATCATTTGGGGCTGCGGAAGCAAATGATTCGGAATAATTTAAACTTCTTCCGATAGAGCGCCGCGCACGAATTTTATTCGATAAAGCAAAAAAAACGGATATTATTCTTTGAGTATTCGAAAATATTCGTAGATAAAAAGATAGATAATTAAATTATCTTTAAAATGGTGCAGGTTTCATAATAATACGCCAAATAGTATTTGCGTAGTAGTCGTTTTTGCGTTCGGTTAGACCTAATTTCACAAATTAATTACACTATGTAATATAAACAAAATCTAAAATATTCAAAGCTAAGAATATTAGGAAAATGTTCTTGTTTAACATATATTTTTTTCGAATCGTAAGCAGTACTCGTTTAGACGTAATTATCAGTTTAAAATCATTAATTTTCGTTAAAAAATTTCTTCATTCGGTCGCCGCGCTTGCCTAGGCCCGCGATAAAAGCTATGCAATAGCTTAAAAATGCATTATTTTCAATAAATTTAAGTAGGAAAATAAGTAATAATATATATACAATTATATGAGCATAATATTAACACTACATTGTAATATAAAATATGTATGAGAAAATAATGTGTAATATTGCAATTTTTTTGGAATATATGTATTTTTAATATTCACCCTATAGTAGTAATAAGATCTTCAGTTTTTGAGCGCACAATGTCTAGGAGCCAGGTTTTCAGTTTACTTTTAAAAGTTACATTATTTTTCACTTGTTTCGTGGTTTGACATCATGAGTTGTACACTTTCGGGCAATAAAAAAAATTTTCTTCGAGCAAATGTGCTTTTTACCTTCGGAATGGTGAAAATTTCCTTTTCAGCATTTCTCGTCAAGTACCTACCTATAATACATTTGTTGACTTTTTGCCCTGTACACTTTAGTTTTGTGAAAGCTTACAAGTCACTGAATAATAAATAGCTGGCATATATCCAAAACTTTAAACTCCGTAAAGAGCTGATTTGAACTGTACCAAGGAGGCTTTTTGTTTATAACTCTTATTAGTAACTTTTGTGCTTTTAATAGTCGGTCCATTGTTGTTTTTGTACATGAGCCCCACAATATAATACCATGCACTCATATACTTTGGCCAAGAGCCATACACCATTCGCAGTGTTTCTTTACTCAGCACAGTCCTAAGATCGCGTAATACGTACAGTAGTTTCCTCGTTCGCTCCGTGATGTAATTATACATCCCATCTATATATATATAAAAATGAATCGCCGTGCGTTAGTCTCGCAAGATCTCGGAAATGACTAGACTGATTTGAAGTATTTTTATTTTATTTTGTTTGGCTTGATTCAGGGGTGGTTTACAAAAAAAAATATTTAAGAAAAACTCAAAGAAACAACTGAAAATAGAAAAAATCGAAATAGGTCATTTTGGGAACATTGGCCACTTTCAATAGATGGCGTTCGCGGCGATCCTATTGTTTGACAGCTGCGCAATACATAACTGTTATTCATTACTTGCGATTGTGTAAAATTTCGAAAAGTCGAAAAAGTCGGAAAAGTCGGAGAAGCCGAAAAAGTCGAAAAAGTCGAAAAAGACGGAAAAGTCGGAAAAGTCGGAAAAGTCGAAAAGTCGAAGTCGAAGTCGATTTCGATTTTCGAGGGTTAAAGGGTGGTGCTAGGTTGTTGGTGGGGGGGTTGTAGTAGGATTAATGATATTAATATTCAGATGAATTAAGTCCCTGGCGACTTGACAGGAAAGTCTTGGGGTGATGCAACCAATTTTTTTTATTACATACGACATCGTTTTATCTTACAATAAGTTAGTGTATTTGAGAATAGATTTTGTTGAAGCGAATTTAATTGAATTTTGCGAACATTCATTTTGATCAGCTATTCTTAGAAGTTGCAGGCTTAGACATAACCACGGATTTGGACTTAGTTTGGGGATTTCAATATTGTAAAGACCTCATGGATATTTCGACCAATTTTAGTGAGTGTGAAAACAATTCTGTGTCGTTTAACAGTGTCCATTACAATGTCAAGAAGAAGAGCTAAGAAAGGTCGACGAAGTCAGTCAAATGTGCGGCAAGCTACTTCAAGTGAAAACCGCTCTGATGTGAGATGATTCAATCATTTCGGCCGAAATACAAGATGAAGCTGTTAATCCAAAATTGCTTGTAGTGGTGCCTAAAAATATGATTTATGGACTTCGCAAAGTTTATAACAACGTCTCGCCCTGTATGATAGATAGTAACACACAGGCAATGACGGATAATCATTGTATCGTTGCCGATCAGTTGCGGACAATGGGCGATCTGCAGTTGTGAAGGTTACAAGGCAAGATTTAAATGTGGACAATCGTAGGATTGTGCCATATTGACCAAGGCTTTTAAAGCGCAAATCAATGTGAAATACTGCAACTTAGTAAAGTAGATAAATTACATATGCAAATACGTAAAATAAAGCAGCGATATGGCTGTTTTTGCTGTGAGGAATTCAAACGAGGAAGTACTCAGTATCAGACGTGTCGCTATGTCAGCAGCAACGAGGCGATTTGGCGCATCTTTTCCTTTGCGACATACGAAAGACAATCTACAGTACAGTTGTACACTTGATAATTCTGGAAAGCGGAATTTAGATTCCCCGTGCGTCTGGCCTTCACGATAACAAATCACGCGTGTTGGGAGTTTGCGGAATTAACTTGGAATTTCCGTATTTCGCGTATGAACAACTGTATGTCCCGTGTTCGCCAAGCCATCGGTCGGAAAGCCATCATTTTTGTTTATTTACGCGCCGGAAAACAAAACGAAAAACATAGTTTACCAGAATGTTTTGTGTTGAATGTGGACTGCATTTATATTTTATCATGTAAATTAAATACACTGAATTTATTTTAATTATAAACGACTTTCATTTAATCACCAAACGAAACTCAACCCGTACATGATTCGGCCATATTATAGATTTTAATTAATTGGATTTGGAAGGTTGATTAGGATTAATAAACGCTTATGAAATTTTACAATCAAATCAATTTTAGGTGGTACGAAGTTCACCCGGTCATCTATAATAATTGTAAAGACGTTTGAATAGTTGTATTTCGAAATGTATCCATGATAATGTGATTCTAATCTGAGCATTATTCAGCAAAATAATTAAGGTGAGGATTTCCAGCTTATTGGCAGTAATAGAACGATCGTCCCCTTTCAAAACAATATATCCCAGCCAAATAGCAATATGGATTCGTCATTCATTTTAATATAGGTATGCATTTTTAGTTTTGATGGTAGATAATTAACGCATAGGGAATAAAGTCGCATCGTATCGATGTTATTGGCTCATACACTTTCTTGCCGTGCACATTTCCAAGGACTAATATGATGGATATTCTTTAGCAATGGCGGCGTCCACCGCTCTGGTTTTTATTGTTTTTTTTTTTAATTTTCATTACTTCTATTTTAAGTTAACTAGTTTGATCATAATATGTCTGTGTAAACTTCTGGAAACAATACCTATTGTCACTTGGCCTTTATGTCGTCTGCTATTTGCAAACCTCTGTGCCTGGTAATGAAATGTGGGTTTTTATGAGTTTTGAAGATTACTTTGGAATATAGTATACATTTCTAGGATTATTTTAAGTAATCTGTATAATTACTGTAAGCTTCTCTTTTACTTTCCTGACGACCTATCGGAAAGGAAAGTATTGTGATCGCGCTAAAAAAAAATTTTGAGATAAAGATGGGAATATATATTTTGAGACTCCCCGAGACGATTGAGACTATTTCCAGACCGATCTCTGTCTGTCTGTATGTCTGTATGTCTGTATGTCTGTATGTATGTATTCTTCCACGATAGCGCGCAGACGCTTAATCGGATTGAGCTGAAATTTGGTATATAAGCTTCTGTTAACCGTCGGAGGAACCCATTAGTTTTTGGAGTCCCTACGCCCTACGGTTGTGGTACCTCCCATACAAATTTGGGGTTCCCGGCGAAAAAATTGTTTCCGCGATAGCGCCCAGACGCTTACTCTGTCTAAGTTAAAATTTGGCATAGAAGCTTCTGTTAACCATCGGAAGAACCTATTAGTTTTTGGGGTACTTACGACCAACGTTTGGGGTACCTGCCATACAAATTTGGGGTACTAGAGTAAAAAATGTCGCTGTTTTTTCGCACCTCCCCGGATACTAGTCAGGAAAGTCTTGGGGTGACACAACCGATTTTTTTTATCATTTGACCAAGTCAGGTATTTCGTATTCACCGTTATATAATTATATTGACCAATTATCTTATTAATTGTAAGACAAAATGCTGAATTAATAAAATGCCTAATATCTGATTACTAAGAATACAATTAAATGTAAAATACGTAGATACTTACTAGTAAACGGCATAGCAATTATTCTGGGACTGGCAATTAATTATAGAACGGATGACTTAGGCCAGACAAATTACTTGAATCTTGCAGACGTGGACTGATTTATAAAGAGGATTGGCTGATTCGCGTTATCATTTACGATAGGCCTATAATTCCATGGATTAAATGGCAATTAACCTTTCAGTGGGCTCGAAAATAGGATATGGTAATTCTCTTCAGGCGTCCCTTGATAAGCATTCCGGAAGCGAAAGAAAGGAAAATCGTGCCTCTAAACGGCTGAGTGCGTTAATTATTGTTCATGATTTATTATTGCGAGTTGGCACGTGCTTCGGTGCGTCAGCCGCATAGCGAAAGAGCCTTCAGCTGTCGCTATCGGGACTTCGCCTAGGAACAGCACGGCTGGTAGGTAAATACCGAAATATAAAACACATTTGATTCATCGTTAGCCAATTCAAGTCAATACATTTTTAACCCTTAACCACCTAGCATACGTCTCACAGACCCTGACGAATTTTTAGGCGTGAATATTATTGGGTCCGAGCTTCGTATAAACGTGTTCGTTCTAGTACCTTTTCCTCGCGACCCTCAGTGCCGCGCAACCGCTCGTCGCAGTCGGACTTGTGCGTGTTTGTCTCTGGTAAGTAAAAAACTGTTGCCGGGGTCTAAGAGATCCCTGTTAGGCGGTTACGTGACTTTTAACATTCGTGTATTTTTTAATGTTTTAGTTGATAATGGCTTTAAATGACGAAGACATCCAGCGTTGGTTGGAAAAAGATCTGTCACACGACGAAAATATACCAAAGGATGAATGCGGCGATATTGAGGCCGATGTAGGAATAGAGCACGTGTTAGAAGAAAATTGGGAGTCAGACTCAGAATGCGAAGAGACAAATGAAGTGGAAAATAACGAAAACGCTCCTCTCGAAGTTGATTCCTGAAATCTTTGACTCCTGATAAGCAAGAGTAATCATCTTAAGAATATATGCCCTTATATCCTATTGAGACCCGTTTTTAGGAAAACTTACAGTTTTTCACGTCAGTGAATAACTATAAATTTAGGTTTTGCAATTTCGTTTAAGTTTTGTTTTTATTAGGAATTTTTATTTTTATTTATGTTTTTCTATTACTGAATATTTAAAAAAGAACAGAGAAGTACCTACTTAATGTGATTATTATAATGGATCTCATTTTCCAAATGTGTTAGTTTATAAGTATAAAATAAGAAATGTTGATTACTTAATTGAGATTTAAAACAAAAAAGTCGATTCTCCTGTGCCTTTCGTATTCTAATAAATAATTTAATATGTTCCTAAACTGATTTTCACTTAAAAACTAAAACTTACCTGACAAAATTTTACAAGCGAAAATAATTTTGTTCCGGGGTCTCACAGACTTGTAATAGGTGGTAGTGTGACAATAACAGGTGCCAGGTAGTTAAGGGTTGAATCGGTTTCTATAAATCTAAGAACGAATATCAAGATCTGAAAATTTCTTATATTGTTATTTTACTTTCCCGGTCCATTAGCCGACCGAGGAAAAGTATCGTGGATGCGCTAAAACATTCAATATGAAGACGGAAATATACATTTTGAGCCCCTCTGAGACGATTTACACGATTTCCAGATTGATGTCTGTCTGTTGTCTGTCTTTCTGTCTGTATGTATTCCTCCACGATAGCGCCCAAAGTTTTAATCCGATTGAGCTGAAATTTGGTATGCATACATCATTTGGTCATGGCAAGAGTTGAAAAGGTGGGGTAGAAATCGGCCCACCAGGGGCGCACTACTCAACGCAATATCGAAATATTGGACTTAGAGACTAGAGATTTGATACACAGATGGGCCGAATCAGCTACTCGGCCCACGCAGATATCCACACGTTCGAAAAGGTCACCTGCCTTTACCTGCATGTAATGCCAACCATAAGCGTTCGTCGGGAAGTACCCCTCCGCCCACATTCCTGGCACCCTCTTCCCGCAATACCCTGTAGCTCGAGAGTAAAGCTACTGGTTGGTATAGTGTGCATAATCTAAACTAATAATGTTTAATTTCCCATACAAATTAGTCAAATATTAACGCCGAGCCGCCTAAAGCTATCTGAGAAACGAACAGCGCCGCGCGAGGACATTGTGTAACGGAAACCAAACTGGTTCGTTCACAGGTCGGGAGAGGGCGGTTATCGACTTTATTTATGAAATTAATATTTAGATGAAATCAGTCCTTGGCTTCTTATCGGTCTTCTTACTTGTCTTGGGGTGACACGATCGAATTTTTTCTTTTTAATTACGACAACTAATAATAAGTTAGTGACCGTATGGCCGAAAGTGGGATTTTTCGGTCATCCGTTTTCATGGCAGTACCCTGACGTAGATTATGGACGACCACCAAAATCTAATCAGCTGATAAAAAGAAAAATATTGACGAATAAATCAGATTAGTGAAACGATTTCCTAAATCGGACAACACGTTTTTAAGATATCGATGACTGAGGCAGACATCCATCCATTCATCCATCCAATTTAACAAAAAGCTTTTCTGTTTCTAAATGTTCTAAAATGTGGAGTTTGCCACTTGTGATTAGACTGCGATCTGACGCCATAAAATATGTTATTAGATCAAATATAATACAACATACACTCAATGTCATTTAATTTATTTGTACCTGTAACACCTGCATAAGAAGTAATTCAAAAGCTGTCTAATCTAAAACAATATATACAGAAACTCTACACGGTAACCAGTGTTCAAAAGATGCTGTAAATGGTGTTGTAAACTAGACGCAACGCGGACAGTTCGGAAAATGCGCAATCGCAGGTACATTTTAATATACTCGTAGTATCACCCGCCTACGTCGATGATAGATTAATAGGGAGCTCGAATGGAAACCATGACTCATAGTGTGCCTCTTTATCGTGGGGAAGTATGCCATTACCCGCGGTTATAGCAATGGCATCGTAAAATTTCACCATACTTGCTCGTTTTATAACTTTATATATGCATATTTAATCCATTATATGTATGTGAACTCTCGGAAAATATCGCCCAAGGTAATTATGTTATTATCAATCATCTATTACTCATTGTCATGCCGATTATACTTTCCAATTTAATGTTTTGTCTCCTGGGGAGTATTTGACGAAAAAAGGTAAAAATATTTGATGAGGTTTGGGTGGAAATTCGAATGCCCTAATAAGAAGCGATATTTCAAATATCGTTTGTAGATTTGTGTTACAAGCTTGAAGTAAATAATCGGGGTAACGATTAAATAGACCGAAGGAAATCATTGTATTATTGATTGTGCCGATTATACTGCCATATACTTTATTGGAAATAATGTTGTTTTTTTGGTTTGGTTGGGGATTGTCATAATATATGGAATGTGTCAATTAAGTAGTTGGAACTAAAAAACAGATCACCATCTTAATATATATAAATTACGTGTCACGTTGTTTGTCCGCGATGGACTCCTAAACTACTTAACCGATTTGAATCAAATTTGCACACAATGTGCAGTTTGATCCAACTTGAAAGATAGGATAGCTTACGTCTTAATTTATAGTCGCGATATTATTTTATTGCAATGTCTATTATTTGACATTCGCAATTATCTGTTAGTTCCAAACGATTTTAACAGATGGCGTTATCTATTGAGTAATCCATAGATGGCGCTGCTATGTTAAACCTACAAACGTCATAGTCGGCCAAGCGTTATTCTAAATTCAAAATATTGTGAAGGTAATACAGTGAAATTATTCCTGCTTTTTAATTATTTGTGCTTCATTGTTCAAAACTCTTTAATTAAAATATATACATGTAAGTATTATCACATAGTTATAAAAGTGGAATAACTGCAGTATAGGAACCTCTCTCCAATTTTTTTCATTTTAATGCTAAATCTGGAAGAAAATTGTGTCGGTCGCTATAAATAAGCGAGATATAGGCATTCAAAGTTTAAATTTTAAAAACAGGCCAAAATAATATAATATAAAAATGGATGTTGGTATATCTGTATGCCCGTCTGTCGGAGTTTAATAGACTCCGAAACCGTTTGACCGATCACCATGAAAGTTGGCATATATATGTATTTTTTCATGGTTAAGGTTTTTATATATATCCGCTTTGTTGCAACTTTCAACTAGACGGCGCTGCAGCACACCAACTTCTATACTGCTCAACCGATCGCCAAGAAAATTGGTATACATTGGTATTTGAGAAAAGATATAACACGGGCAACGCCGGGTAATACCACTCGTATAATATATATTTCAATATACAACAAGCGGTGATACGCATGGTTCAAATACTCCTCACCTCATTCTTTTCTATTCTATGTTTAAGTTTAATTACTGTCATTAATTATAATAAGATTAATTACTGTCATTCCTACACAATTGTATGGTTGTATTGGAAATAAATACCTTACTTGTACCTGTAACGCCTGTGTGAAACGATTACTTTACTTATAGGAAATAATTACTTTACTTTTACTTTACTTTATGAAAGCGTCCTAATCAGTGATACAGTAGGTACATATCAACATTGCAATGTTTGCTGATAACAACAATATTCACATGATTTAGAACAGATACAGACGAGGCTATTGCCATAGAAGCCGATGCGTCTATGGAGTTACTCAAGTCTTTGTTTCATAGCAATATACTCATTTTAATACAGATGAGGCTGTTCATGTGTCATTCTCCAACTTTTAATCAAAACGCGGTTTTGATAAAAATACAAAAATAACAGGGTAATAACAAAAGTACATTTTAGGTGTCACTCTAGATAATAATTAAAAAAGGTAATATGTGAGGCAATAGAAACCGCTTACCCTCAGAGCAGTGAGCGTATTTTGAAAGAAAACAGACAATAAGTTAATAGTAAAAACACTTTTTTTTAAAACAAGCTTTTATTAAAATGCTATGTCCCGAGCCAACCATGAGTGCAGCAGCCATGCCATAATTGAACTTAGAACGGGCTATTATTATTGAATGCTATATAGAATTTCGTGTCTGTCCTGTTGACCATTGATGAGTCCCCTCGTTGGTAGCCAACCCAGAGTGCAGCAGCCCCGTCGCGGTGAAGCTTAGAACGGGCTAACATAATTGATTGCGTATACAAAATTTGGTTTCTGGGCTGTTGACCGTTCAGGAGTCCCCTCTACTGCAACCAACCCTGGGTGCATTAGCCATTTTATGGTGAAATTTAGAACGGGCTGTTATAAATGAATGCGTATACAAAATTGTGTGTCTGTGTTGTCGACCGTGGAAGCGTAGCCTCGTCGGGAGCCGATCCTGTGTGTAGAATCAAGTCGAGGGAGCTAATGGGCCCATGATGAGGTGGCCACGATGACCCATGTGTTCAGGGTCGGTCACACTCACGGGTCAACACCCATCCGATGGCCTCCACGCATGGGGTGCGAGCCTGGGTAGGACACTGGGTCAACCAGTCTCCCCTGGGAATCAAACCTCTGGCGGTCCTGGACGGTCTGCGCACCGAGCGGCGCAAGCCAATCGACTGTGCGACTAACAATCGGGGGAGTCTGGGAACTGTACTGTTTCCTATAGAGCGGGGGTGGTTGTCTACCTTACGGCGACTGCTCTTGAAATGACCATTGGCCATCCGATCCCGGTTCAGAGTCGGGCAAAGGACGCCTTGGTCCGCGACAGATTCGGTTCACACCGTTTCACCGCTTCGTAAGGGAGAGGACCGCGCAAGCGACCTCGAACTCGGAACCAATCGAGAGACCGGAGAAATCTGGTCACAATTGGAAGCAAGGGCGCGAGGGTCGGCCCGCCAGGTAACACTGGCTATCTCGCGGTAAGGCGTTGGCTTCTTGCGGGTTGTGACGTAGCTGGATGTTGGATTTGTTATGTCCAAAGTGTTCTACGTTTACTGCAGGGCGATAGAACGAGAAAATCGTTAAAACGTCCTGTGGTGACGGGCTCGCCCGTTGTAGTTGACACCGCAAGTTGTAGAATCAGGTCATGCTCCCCATAAAAATGCATTGTCATCGAAACTTAACCAACATTCAAAATTTCAACTACATGGGATAAGAGGACGTGGTCCTAATTCAGCTTGCAAGATCTGACCTAAACAAACTAACTTACTAACATTGCAATGAAAATTAAAGCTTATAGAAATGGTTATGTTTTAACTAATGTGAGTTAAGGTTAAGGTAACCATTAATGTGCTTTGGAAAGTTGTTATAATGGCTTTAGACCACACATATTTTCTTTAGTAAGCATTAAAAAAGTTACAAAGGAAAATTAGTTAATATTATGTTATAGGAAACAAAAACTGGTTTAATTTGTTTTCCTTCAGTTAGTAATTTATTTGCAACTTATCAATGAGTGTTGGCGAAAATAAATAAAAAACAAAATTTCACGAGGTAATTAAATACATTTGTTTGAATTTTTCTGACTAATGCACTCACCAAAGTGGATGAAATGCACTAGATGTCGTTGAACTCAATATACATACACCAAAGGATCGTTGTTGCCATGCAGGTCGATGGCGTGAAAAGAAGGCGAACGAACAAAGAACTGTATAACCAGTTAACGATGTGTATGTTGTGAGATTTGAGATGTATATCTGAAAATCGGTCGTCTCCGGAGGCTAGACGTATAATAGATGGAAAATTAATAGTCATTGTAACGCATTATATGTGAAAAACCTGAAAGTCATCGAAAGTCAATGACCGTCGAAGGTCATCATGCGATAGCTTTATTCTGTAGCTAAAAACTTAGCCCGTGGACTGCGAATGGCTCGAAAAATGGTCCATATATGAGTCTTATATTAGCCACCTGCAGTAAAATCCATTAAATGGATTAAACAACTGGAAAATAAAAGCCCAGGATAGGATGGCTAATAAAAAGTTTCTTGATGATGCTAAGATTCAACATGAATTATAGCGCTAAGGATAATTATGATTTCTTGAACTAGAAGCCGTATACGAATTTTGAGATATACAGAGCCAATTTAACAAACAAGAAAGTTAGGCAAATTAAATCTTTAAAATCCAAAAAGAACGATTTGAAAAATATAATATTATTTCTAATCGATTCATTGACACTTAAAAGAACTATTAAATGTTCTACTTGTATACATAATAGGACGGGTGTATGTGCGCGCCTTATCGTATAATGTTGTCGCTTCTTTCGCTCGAGTGAAGGAACTTCTGTCGCCATGCTGCGGTACTGCGATAAGCGCTGACTACTACCCTTTGTCGCAGTACATAATATCCACGTATAAATTATGTCCACCCACATTGACCTTAGTTGTAGTGGCTTTGCTCAAGCAATTACTCTTACTCAACCATACATCAGCGGGCGAGTTTTCATAAAAAATACTATTAGGAAGTCATTAGGTTGTAAAGGATTATACCTAGAAAAGAAGAATGGAAGTAATCATATTATTAATGATCCATTAAACACTAATAAGAGTAATATTATCACAGATTCCATTGAATCAAGTGATTAATTTATATTAATATAATATTTTTCATTGCTAATTTCCATGACCATCGGTTGAACGGCATAAAATTGATGTGCTGCAGAGCCACAGTGGTGACTTACAACATAGAGGGTAGCGAGAAAAATAATATCTGGACTCAAATACATACCAATTGTCATTGGGATCGGTTAAATGGTATAGAAATAGATGTGCTGCAGCACTATCTAGTGGTGAGTTACAACAAAGTAGATAGCGTCAAAATATTATCCGGGCTCATATACACACTTCTGATATGTGTTGGGACCTGATTTTAACACAGGTTTTAGTAAAAGAAACCTTGCAAAGCCGGTGCCAATTAAAATGTAGGTCAAATTTATTTCTGGTATTGTGGTGATGGAAATCGCTATTCGCCGGGACCTCCAATATATGCATATGATCGAACATATTAGTTTGGTTCATATATATAGCACAAGCACATTGTCATAATTTCCGACTCGATGAAAAACGGCTTACACAAAGTTCTTGGTGAAGCTTTTTCTGAAGGATAAGAATCCTCATCGAATTTGCTGCCATTCCCCAGAACATTGGGCCAATGTCATCAAAGAATGGAAATAGGCAAACTAGAAAAAATTAGCAGCCTCAAAGCCGCAACATTTCTAATCTTTTTTATTGCGTAAATAGCCCTATACAGCTTTTTACTAAGCTCTCCTTTGTGATTGTACCATTATAATTTTTGGTTGATCTGCAAACCTAGGAATTTAGTAAAAGGGACATTTTCCAATTCTCCTGTTCAAGTCAGGTGGGTCCTAATTATCACAAGCGGATTAGTTGCCATTATAACTACACATTTCTTAGCAAGACAGTTTGTTTGCTAAACATTTGCAAGGTTTTGAAAATTTGTTTTACACATATCAGCAGGGACTCTGGAGCACATGGTTCCTCGAACATGACATTGTTAAGCACTCCCTCGTCTATACTTCTATATATGGATGCCTGGTTTTTGTTCACCATTTTTTGACCACACAAGTGCTTGAAAGTTAGCTCTCTTTTGACAGATTTTTTTTTTATTTTGATGACAAATCTGTATATAAACGTCAAAATTTATTGATTTTCTATAAATATGCATCAGAAATCTATAAAAAAATAATTTAAAAACAGACTAAAAACAATATATCTCAGATTTTTTGGCATATGTTTTGAATTGAACTAAGATATTAGTTTTACGAAATATTCACTGAAGGCACTTTTTAGTTTTGATCAGTACCTTTCAAAAAAAAAAAAACATATAGGTCAGACAGCTATTGAGATAAAGGATTTTATTTATATGGCAATGACGTCACCACAGCCATACGCCACACATATCAATTATGAAAGTACTTTCATTTTTACCTATATAATAACACCACTGGTACCTTTCCTTCAATCACTCCCCTCCAATGGTAGACTCATCTGTCTGGCAATTTTAGCAATCGACCCGGACGCTCGTGAGCATCGCATAGGGAAAGGGAATTTTATCGGGAGGCGGGGAAAGAAGGAGTAGCAAAAGAAGTGGAGGGGGAGGGGTTGTTTCATTTAAACGACTTGTTATTTTTCAGTATATCTCATGAAATTCTTGACAACCAGAGGCATAGCATGCTCTTATTTATCATAAACCTGAGAATGCTTTTAGAGATGCCCTAGTTATTATCCCATTTAACCCCTCAAGCCCCGATTGGCCGATATCGGCCACAAAACGATTCAGCGTGACGGCCCCGTTTTAATTTTATTTTAATTTAATTTGTTTGATTTTATTATGTTTTATTATGTTAATATGTTTCATTTTATTTATGGGTACAGTGGTTTGGCTGTAATTAATGTTTTGGCGAGACAGTGTCGTAATAACATTTTTTTTACTAATTTTTACTAAATGGTTTTGGGTTAGCAAATTGTCAATCGGCTCAGGGGCCGAGGCCTGAAGGGTTAAAGATAACATAATGCGTTATATATTTTAATTAAAATACCATTAATGTACTCATACAAATATTACTACTACATATGATTATAGAATTTTATGACTATATGATGTGATTATAGATAATTAGAATTTATATTATATAAAATATACTTGAAATAAAATAACTAATGCCTACATAATAATTGAGGCATGATTAAAAAACTGTCAGTGTTTATATTTAGCATTCATATATTTTGATCATCTTCAATGTGTACTTTAAATTTGATTAGCTATATACATCAAATTTAAAGTAAATTAGAGCTTCTTTTGTATAATATATAGACTTATGAAAAAGGAGGATTATTTTACAGACTAGCCTGTAGTCGCAGTTATGATTTTTTTTAAATGTTTTGGTTTATAAAACGGCCTATATGACATTGGTACTTGAGACAATATCCGGGACATACTTCGGATAATGTCCAGGATAATATTGAAGAAACGCATTGCTTATTTTATGATTGATAACTTCTGATTTAAAACCCTTAAGGAAGCGTGTAAAAGAATTAACGCAATAATTTTGACTAATTATATTGTAACAATAACTTGAATATAATTTTGAAATGTGAAATATTTCATAATGATTTGAAATAAATAACTTGAAGATTACATAAAGCAATTTTTCAATGCATGGCGACCACGCACTAGGTTTTTCAGTGCTTTTATTGAATTATCATCCATTAAATGGTATTTAAGATACCTTTGTATATAAGAAGTACATTATTACGTTACGTTAGTCATTTAGAGCAGAATTACATTGGGTAAATTGCGTGACAGGAGAAAGGGCTCAGGTGGTATTCGTAATTATTCTGTGGGAGTGGAACAACACAGAGACTTGTTTTAAACGTATTAAAATGGGAACGTCAAGGGAAATTCGCACTCGGCTTCGCCTTATCTCAAAGTCGCAGTAAATTTACACAATTCCATGCCTTGTACCTCACGGCCACTGCGGAAGCAGCGAAAATTCTTAACGAATTATCGACATGCTGGATGAAGAATATATTTTAAAGGTGCATTGCGATAGTAATTAGATGATTATATTATTATTTTTTTACGTATTGATGAAGGTTTTGTGTAATTTAGCACATAACTCTTTCCGCTGATATTTGAGAATTGCTTCAAGCATAAATACAATATACTTTTCCATTCCTGAAAAAAATACTAATTATTTATCTGCATTCTATTTATTTTAGAAAGCTTTCCTAGTATAGGTAAAGTTTATGTTTTGTAGTTTATAATTTGTATTTAGTTATAATCATTTATAACTAAATTTTCTGATACTATAAAAATGAGATAAAAATTAGTACCTACTTTTTAAATATTGATCAGAGTACAAATCTCAAATTTTATTGAAGCTCATGTAAGCTCATGTATTATATATAAGTGAGTTTTTCAATAGTAAATACTAGCATTATATCAATTGCAAATATACCAAGATTTGCACTAAATTTATGAAATTTTATTTCTATGAATCATTAGTAAAAGCACTCGCAATCCTCATTTTCTTATTGTTCATTGGATTTAGTGAAATTGTATTTATTGCATGGACTTAAATTGAGCATCTTTTGTTTACTGATGTTTGTGGTACCTATCTATATGGTATGTAATTTTATCTTTAATATCCAAAATCCAAGAAAAAGAAGGAAAGAAAGATGTTATCATTTCCAGAAAATATTGTGTTTATTTTACCTAACAAGCGCTCACAAATTAAAATACTCGCTAAAGCAATAAATATTACAGCATACTTGAAAAATGCTGTTAAATAAGGATTTTATGTAATTTAATAATCACGGATTTCAAAACTCGGACTAGTGCGAAACCACTTTCGCGTGCGACCACTCAAGCTCGATGTGTTCTCGCAATGAATCGCTAAACTATTGGCGCACCTTTAGCAATACTTATTTGAACGAATATTTAAACGGGTTTCACAATGACATCGAGTTTTACAATTATGTCTATAGTGGATAAACACATGGCCATACGTATAATATTTGCATACATATTACAAGTATTTAGAACGGATTTCGGAAATAAAATTAATTGTCATCAAGTTTCGTTTTGTCCATGTATGTCGACCTGGCCAAGGCATTCGATACGGTTTCTCATGAATTACTTATTAAACGTCTTCGGAATATTGGAATAAGGAATAAAGCTATCTGTTGGTTTAAAGACTATCTATGCAATCGTGAGCAATCCGTCGGTATTCGAAGCAGCGTCCATAGCACTAAATTGCCTTCATTATATGGAGTTCCCCAAGGTAGTATCTTGGGGCCGCTGCTCTTCTTTATATTAATGACATTAATGATATCCAAGACAACTGTAGCATTATTTCATATGCAGATGATACCGCTATTATCTATGAAGTTCGGACATGGACTAATTGTTTCTCTTTGGCTGAGAAAGGATTAATGGATATAAAATTATGTCTTGATAATAGTTTGCTGTCTCTTAATATCTCAAAACAAAATATGTCCCTTTTAGTATAACTTTCTCAAACAAACCTGACTCAGAATACAAATTCACAATGACAAGTGCGATTATATTAAAAGATTAACAAAATGCAAATGTCCTTGTATTGATCGCACTGAAAGTATAAAATATCTCGGAGTGGAAATAGACTGTCATCTAAGATGGAATACGCATATTAATAGCATAACCAATAAAACCAGAAAGTTGGCATATGTTTCTAGAGATCTAAGGTCAGTTTTAGATAGTAAATCGCTAAAAACTGTATATTTTGCTCTTGCTCAATCAATATGGATGTATGGAATTCACTCCTGGGGCGGAAGTTCTCTGACACACATCGATAAGCTGCTTGTGGCTCAAAAACTTATTTTAAAAATTATGTGTCGTCGACCAATGAGATTCCCTTCGGAATCGCTATACAATGAAGCATCCGTCCTCAATATTAGACAGCTTTACATAAAAAGTATCGTCACCCATTTGCATAAAAATGTCAGCAAACAAGTGACCATGTGCTCCTATCACAACACCAGGTCAGCAACTGTGGAATAATTCCTTGTTCCTAAAACAAGAACTACATTTGCTCATCGGAATTATCTTTTTATGGCTCCTCGAGCCTACAATACAGTTGAAAACTATATTAAATCTGTAAAAAGCATCATTATTTTCATAAAAACAAATCCATACTTTGCTTCTAAATATGGGTAGAGATGGGGTTAAAACGCTATTTTTCCATCTTGAATTTTAATGTATTAGAAGTGCCCTAAACATTTTATTTTTTTATTTTTTATATGTTTTATTTGACTCTCTGACTATCTAGTAATTTAATAATTTTGAATATCTATTAAGTCATATATCCATTTATATTATATATTTATACTATTTAATTTCTTTTAATATAATTATTTCTACGGCTGCTATTACAAAATGTAAGTATGTATCTAACTTTTTAGTTTAATTTAGTAACTGTATAACTTTTATTATTTATAAAGTGTTAGTTGTACGTTGTTAGAAAACCGCTTGCTGCGAACCCCTGAAGTCGTTAATCACTAGTCAATCAGTTCAGTTGCTTTCAATACGAAACTATCTGCCTGCCTGCATTATGGATAGCAATATTTACAGTGAAACGAGCGGAACTCGTATGAATACGATGCGACAATCACATCTATATCGCAAAAGAGGGGATTCGCACTTGTAGATTCTATTCTGCGGTTAAAAAAATAGAAAAATAACAAAATAAAAAAAAGATAAAAAAATAACAATAATGATAATAATGATTATAAATTAAATAGATATAATATTTTAGATCTTTCCTTGACACAACCGTGGCACTATAGTGTGACTCCTGAAGTGAGCTCGCATTAACACAGGGGTGCCTAGCAAAGCGGGCTCGGCTGCTCTTTGCTTAGCATAATAGAAAGATTATCATTTGCGTTTAATGCATGTGCTATATAACCTGGACTCAGACAGATGTATAATGTGTATATAACTTTAAAAGTATACGACGGCATTGTCTAAATTGTCATTTCATTTTCTATTGTGCTCATGAATTTGAATGTATATATGTATATGTAAATAAAAATAAATTTTAAAAAAAATGTACGTCATTCCCCTAAAAGTATTTTTGCTGATTGCAATTTTTCCTCTATGTATTCGAGATATTTTATATCCCCTATAATTTTCTGGGAATTAGGGAACAGCACAGATCGATTTTTAATCGCACAAACAAAAAATATATAGTATAGATTTCATATTTAAATTACAGAGTCACTAAACTCTTTTTTCTTGTAATTTATATTAAACATAGCTATAATTACACTTCCAAATAAAATATAGTTAAATTATATGCCTTAGTATAGGTACTGCATAATGATTACAATGTTTCGACACAATTTATATACACCTTATTACATATTATTACACATTTATATACAATTTATATACACCCGGTGTGTGCAACCAACGAAGCATTAAGTAAGCAATAACCGCATCTATATTTATGTCGATACCTTGCTCTATGTATTTTAATCGTGTGATACTGCACATCGTCCTAGTTACACCTGACCGAAGCTGAGTGCAGTCAACGTGTAGATTTTAACGAGTAGCTGGATAATGGTATCACGGGTGCTGGATAATGGTGACGACATACTTAAGAGAGTTTACCAGTACAGTCAGTTGTTAAAAAAAAAATGCGATGGCTTAAAACAGTGTGACAAATAAAAAATAAAAAAAACTTAATTTGTTTAGGTCTGGGTCCTGTTTAAAAATTTAAGTTTTCGCTTTTTATAATGTGAAAAACAGCTTTCGAAAAATGTTATGACCTCTGCTGAATGAGGATGTTTATCATCCCAATATAAGCAGAGAAGTGGAAATATACTTTTTATCAGAGGAGAAAATTTTCTTTGAATAAAACCAATACAGAATTCGTAAAGAATCGTAATTTCTGTAGAATAATTAAATAATAGCATCACGTTTATTGGATTTAAAACCGATCCATTTCGTAAATATGTTGTTGCAAACTAACATTTAACACTGAACGCGTGTGATTATGGATACCTGTCTGATTTAAAAGCTTCCTAACATAGGATACTCGAGTTTGATCAACCATTACATTTTTGTTGTTTGAAAATTTTACAAAGCCTTTCTCATTTTCTCAGTTGATATTTTTTAATGGTAACTTTTAAATTCCGACTCAGGTATATTTACTCACTTTTAGTTTTCTATTAAATATTTTCTATTGGCGCGTAATCAATGTGATTTTTGTCTAAATATTGGTTTCCTAACTTTTAAAAACCTTAACATCACAGACATTCTTTATCCTGTAATAATTTTCAAGCATAATACTTATAAAAAATACAATTTTTCGTACAAAAACTTTAGACATAAGAGTGGAACATTTCCCTTAAATAGATACACGAAGATACGATAGCGAATAACAAGGTATTCTTAAATAACCTAGTAGCTCTTTCAAATGAAGTCGGACTTGACTGGGAAAGAAAAAAAATAATTTTCATCTGCTACCAGATAAAATAAAAATATTTCACTAAATATCATTAAATCCCCATATTAGAAAAATAAGGTGATGCTTTTAGTGCCGATGGTTTGGTTACAATCTTAACTATGATATTACAACAGGTCAAAGTGCAGTTTCCAGTTACCTTCCAAGTGTGTAGAGGCACAAAGCGCATTTTAACACCCACTCCTTTTATTCACAATTCTTGCAATCCTTTATTGAATAGTGCAAATATAACAAAGGATGATAACAACGTCATCAGCATCATTTGATAGCCTTATAACGCATATTATGCCCGTCAGCATAGTAGAGATGGATTTTAATTCGGCTACCTGCTTTTTCAACAAAGGTTCGAAGATTCGAGCAAGTTTGTACTTCGTTGTTCGCCACTATTAATGCATCGCTGCTGACATTGTCTCCTGTTGTGTTTCCACTTAGCACTGTAGTGAAGTTTGTTATTTTTGACAAAAGTCTAAATCAAAACAATGAAACTAGTAGCAGCAGCCGATTGGAGCATCTCTTTGTTTTACCTGGAGATTAAAATATGTCTATCTGTATAGGATTCAGAGTCTCTTGTTTGATTTTTTTCAGTTCGATTTGATCAGCATTTCTCCGTCTTTCTCTTTCACCTTCCTTAAGTGACTACTCAATGTATCTGTCAAATACAAAGTCTACTCGTTTAAATAATTTCCATCAAATATATTTTTAGAAGTTAGCGTATTCTTCCTTCTGAGTTGTCGAATTTGTGACATAAAACTAACTATGACAGCAGTATCCATAACATCACGCTGTTGAAAACAGTATTGCGTCTGATCGAGTTTCTTCTCGAGAGACGTCAATGTCTAGTTCAGTCAATAGTACATGATTTACAGGGTTACTGGTGTAGACTTTACTATTAAACAACAAAATATGTCAAAATTTCTCCTCTTGCTTTAGCGATGAGAATACTTAAATCAGCTGCAGAAATAATAATGTTAAAGAAGCTAGTGTTGTCTTTGGATTTACAGGTTGAAATAATGTTTTCCTATAAATAGTTTATACCGTCAAATTCACGGAATACAGGTAGAACTTTCTGAAGGTAACTATCCCAATCGCCATTTCTGTGAGCTGCTATAAGACACCTCAAAAAGTTTTCAAAATTAAGAATTGTTTGGTAGTACCTAAACATTTCGGACTATAGCATAATCACTGTTAAATTGCTTAAATTCTATGTATAAAACTTCTAGTGATTGTAAAGTCCATTCTACTTCATACAAAAATACAATTAGGTAAAAAAATGCTACAGATATTGCTTCGCTGGAGTATGTTAGACCCCACCAGGCGCACGGAAGGTTAATAAATAACAGTCAGGCCACGTAAAAATCGTGTTAATCGATTCCTTGCCCTTTAAACCGTATATTTGGACACATAAATGAGGATTATCACTGTCACAGGAGCAGAAATATACACAAAATAAAAACGGTGATGGCCATTATGGGAAAAGGGATCTAAAATCTATCTTGATATCTACCCAAGTTTTTCTTCAAACGATTCTGTTTGTGAGATAAATCAGTATTGAGTTTTACCGGACTCCACTACAGGGACAGAAGTAAAGGCGATGAGCGATTGAGCAGGCTCGGTTATTTAATAACGAGGATCTCCGTCATTTTTTTGCAAGTCTAATCAGTATACATTTTCGGTAATAGTAGAGCCAGACCAGAAGAAGCTATAATAGAAAATACCGTCACAGGATTCTAATATTTGAAAACAATTCAATTTTAAACTTTTCCATGGTTGAATAAACGATAATATATGAACAAAAACATGTGACTGAAATACAAATAAACAGCTGAATTTAAAATGGAATGACATGGCTGTGAAATAAAACTTATTTAAATTTGAAATTCCAACTCAAACCCAAGTGAACCAACTTCATATTTCCCAGTAGGAAAAACGGCAAATAGAAAGAACCCAATAGTAGGTGTTATAAATTGGAAAATAATTTAGATTGTATCAAGAGATATTTGTCAACGGTAAACTGTAGCGGTCTAGGACAAGTGGGCGCTGCAAACTGGGCGCGGCCGATTGGGCGCTGCTAACTGGGTGCAGCCGACTGGGCGCTACGCCAACTGGGCGCAGGGACAACTGGGTGCAAGCCAAGTGGGCGTGGGACAGGTGGGCGCCAAAATTATATTATGCAATATATTTACATATTTTTGATTGTGACTGACGAGAAATATTTTTATTGCTACATTATATAAAAATTAACTAATGGTGAAACATTAACTTCGTAGCTATACTGTGATACACCCGTTTCAGATCTAGCGTATACATAGGATTTAACATTTACCAACATAATAAATACTTAATAAATTTAGTGCAAAATATCAAAAAATATCATAAAATGCACAGCTTTATATTTATGGTTATGTATATATTTCTATTATCATTACTAGTATTTTAAATACTTTCCTAATATATAAATAAAAGTATTCTAAATACTATGAAATCATTTAAATACATTTACTCAAATAAGTTACAAGACTGGAAATAGTTGATGTTCTGTTGATATAATATTATTTGAGTAAATTATTTGAGTAAATATATTTAAAAGCTTTCGTAGCATATAGAATACTTTCTATATATTTTTTGATATTTTGCACTAAATTTATTAAGTATTTATTATGTAAATGCTAAATCCCATGTAAACGCTAGCTCTGAAACGGGTGTATCAGAGAATAGCTACGAAGGTAATGTTTCACCCTTAGTTATTTTTTATATAATGTAGCAATCAAAATATTTCTCGTCAGTCACAATAAATAAATATATTGCATAATATAATTTTGGCGCCCACCTGTCCCGCGCCCACTTGGCTCGCGCCCAGTTATCTCTTCGCCCAGTTGGCGTAGCGCCCAGTCGGCGGCGCCCAGTTAGCAGCGCCCAGTCGGCCGCACCCAGTTGGCAGCGCCCACTTGTCACATCCCCAACTGTAGGTGACTCAATTCTCAATAAATACAGAAGCGGTGAAGGTCTTCTTGAAAATTTAAATAATTATGCTTCGAGCTAATACAAATAAAGGCTTTTAGATTACATGCAAACGTAAGGAGTGTTTAATACTTTAATTATTGCTCGGTGCCATTAATGTAGATTGTATGCAAGGGCCAAGAAGACGACCTCGCGGAACAACAGACGTTACCGACACTCTATTATATTTGACTTGAAATCCGCTGCCGCTACGATTTGGGTATTTTTACTAATGTAGTATTTGAACCACTTTAATAGACACATATGTGTACCTATCTTAAGTAGATTTGAAATTAGAGTAGGATGGTTTACCTCATCGAAAGCCTTACCCAAGCATGTATATACGACGCAAAGTCAGTCTGGTAGCGTTGATCAATATAAGTATTAATTTATTGTTTCACATACAATTACTTTAGCTGTAGCTATTTAGTATATAAAACCAAAAAGAAAGTTTTCTATTGAGTGTAAATAAATTCGTTATATGATCAAATTTAATTACCTAATTTAAATGAGAGTTGATATTTAGGCAATAAAATAAGAATATAAATATTAATACGTCTACGTATATATTCGTAGACTTACTCTCTTTCCTTACACTGTCATGCGTTGCGAGACATAATTTAAGGTAGTAGCACAAATAAATTCATCAGACCGGGTTATCCATAAGCCGATCTCATCCACAATCGCCCTTGTGTCACATCCCTAGTCGTGAAAAAAAGAGTGCGAATTATTATTTGATCTGGGATTTTGTGTGCTCGTGGGACGTTGACAGGGCGAGCTCTCGGAATACTTTACGGCTTGGCAGGGGGGATTCCACAACCATTATTCTTCTCGTGTCACTCTCTTTAACTATGTACGAAAAATTTGTTATATTTTAAAATCCCAAGAACAAAGTGGCGTCATAATTGCCACCAATATTAAGCTTCCTACCTATGGGTTATTATTCAAAAAGTAAGTAAAAAAGCGTTGGTTTTTTATCATTCAATTTCTTAATAACAATACTAGTTTACAAAATACCAGACTTTTTTTATATACTAGACACTTTTCTGTATTTAGAATCGTGAGAATTATACGTTTCACGAACGCTTTGTGAGTTTCGTTTTTAAGCTATTGCATAGCTTCTATCGCGGGCCTAGGCCAGCGCGGCGACCGAATGAATAAAATTTCTTAACGAAAATTAATTATTTTAAACTGATAATTACGTCTAAACGAGTACTGCTTACGATTCGAAAAAAATATATGTTAAACAAGAACATTTTCCTAATATTCTTAGCTTTAAATATTTTAGATTTTGTTTATATTACATAGTGTTTTTAATTTGTGAAATTAGGTCTAACCGAACACAAAAACGACTACTACGCAAATACTATCTGGCGTATTATTATGAAACCTGCACCATTTTAAAGATAATTTAATTATCTACCTTTTTATCTACGATTTTTTTCGAATAATCCGGTTTTTTTGCTTTATCGATTAAAAATTTCGTGCGCGGCGCTCTATCGGAAGACGTTTAAATTATTCCGAATCATTTGTTTTCGCAGCCGCAAATGATTCGGAATAATTTCAACGTTTTCCGATAGAGCGCAGTTATCTGATATCAGAAAAAATAAAATAAATAATTATAATTGCATAAGTTGTTAAAAATGCTATGCAATAGCTTTACCGCGGCAGTCCCCGAGTGCCACACGTACTTTTTTTGTACTCTAACGTACGGCATACGGTTTGTTGCATTCGGGCGATAATACTGTTATAGAAAATACAGTCCTGCAGTTATAGAAAACGCAAAAAAAAATGTTTTTTAAACACTACTTTCATCATTTTTTAAAAAGCAAAAATAAGAAAAGTAAAAATTAGGCCAACAGACCGGTTTTTTTACTAAAAAATAACATTACTCCACTAGTTTTGATTTTTCTTATTTATTTACAATCCAAACAAAAATAATGTTCCTAAATATAAAAATATATATGTACTCAAATAGAGATTCCTGTTTATCAGCAATATTGTTAGTGAGGGATTGCTTCATGCATCGAAAAAAGATACTGTTTTTGTATAATCTTGGTCCAGAAACGAAAAAATAAATTTTACATACCCTTTAATATTTAGCCCTTTAACATGGAGTATTTGGGCAAGAAATGCAAATTGCTTTTGCTAAAAAGAACTCACTTATTTAGGTAATCAGAATGAGATAAAACATGAGTTCGCAATAATAATGATAAAAAATTGGTTGTGTCACCCCGAGACTTCCCGGCATGTAGCCAAGGACTGGTTTTATCTGAATATAATTTCATGAATAAAATGAACGAGCGGCCGCTCAGCCGGCGGATGAACCCGGTTGGGTTCCATTGCAACGCCTCAGGCGGTGCGGTTTGTTTCTTGGCTAATGGCGGGTTTGGGCCGAGCGCCATCAGATGGCGGTAATATGGCGGGGTGCTCGGCGAGAGTAGGCGGCGGCTTCTGCACACGTCGGGCCGGGACCGGCTCCCGGTCCTGACCCTGCGGACGCACCAAAAATCATAATATCACCGACGAACGACTCCATCGCGCGACATTCATTCAAATGTATGGCGGAATTTAAATATTATTAGTGTAGCTTGTATATGAGATGTTCCAATCAAAATTTCACAATTTGATTTCGGCCCAACAAGCATCCGCATTATTCAAAATCCAAGTCTCTAAGTTTAATAATTCGTGATTGATATATGACTTGTACGCCCCTTTTCGACCAATTTCAACCACAACCGTTTCAACGTTTACTATGACTAAATGATGCCTGCGTACCAAATGTTAGCTCAATCGGATTAAGCGTTTGGGCGATATCGTGGAAGAATACACACAGACACACAAGCTGGAATTGTCTTAATCATCTCAGGGTGGCTCAATATGTATATTTCCGTTGGCTAGGAAAGTAATGATGTAAAAGTAAAAGTAATAAAGTAAAGTAAATAAAAAATAGAAAAATGTCGTCATCATTGTAACTAACTACCTCTGTTGTAACTACATCATTGTAACTAATTGGTTTATAACTCTGTTGGTTTTTGTCTACATATATCGCACCCTGAATACTAAACTGCACTAACTAGAAATAGTCGATTGTTGGGAAATCGCAAAAAAGTGATTTTAATATCGATACTGTTTCATTTAAACATAATTTTCTCTTAACTGATATGATAAATGTTCTATCTATATTTTTTTCAATGTACAGTAAGGTTTTGTTTATTTGTTTTGATATTTGTATTTATTATTACTTATTAATTTACTTTACTAAAAATATAAAAAAATATATTCGTTCATTTATGTCGTTTTAGTTGTCAAAATCATACAGACTGCATGCATTATTCCGTTTTGAGTCAGTATCGAACTAAACATTTGGCAAGATTAACCGTAGGAAGTTCTAATCGGTCGTTTTAGTATTAAAACAAGAATTTTTCATGTGACTTATTAGGAAATGTAGCACTTTAATAGTAATAAATATCACACAGTAGGTACAAACCCAAGAATTATTCAAAGTAATGTCATTTTAGCCATAGTAATGACTATGGTATTGCGAAATGTCCCATGTAAAGTCTTAAATAAAACTCATTAATTTCGGTTCACATTCATTTATTACATGTATTATTCCTGAAAATAACTACATTTTAAGTACCCTAATCGAATCTGTCACTGACTAATCAAATAAGTCTTTATAAAAGGCTGCGTAGAAAGGAGGAATCAAATTTTTATTTATTAGTTCTTTCAAGTCACTTGTTTTTTTGGCAGTAAGAGGGAGCTTGCTGCGATAGGCAGGTTTTGGATTTATTCGGTGGAGTATTTCGATCTTTTTTGCGTTTCTGCGTACTACAACTTCGGTTCAATTTTGGCTATTATCCAACACTGTCTTATAGAAGAATGAAAACGGGTGTTCTTTGTTTACATGTATATTTTTTATGTCGTTCCAAGCCACAGGTATTCCATTTTTATCTTTACTGAAGTTGTTTGCCCACTCTTCTTGCATTTTTTTTAATCGCTAAATGCATTGTGGTCTAGCTCGTGTACTTCAAAAGGGGTTCCGGTTTTTTTAGCACTTTTAATGAGTATAGATCGGGCCGGATTTAAGGTTTCCTTTTATCTCTTTTTCTATGAGACGTTGTCAGCTTCGTTCTGTGTATGGCCCACTGTTAAGAATTTATGGGTTATTGTGTTTATTTTCTCATACTTCTGCACAGCATACATGTAGGCAGTTGTTACAAATTTATTTTTCTGCTGACCGCAGCAGTTTTCAGAGTAGAATATAATATCAATGCCTTCATTAGATCTTTCATTAGTAGTTTTAAAATATTGTAAGATGGTAGAACCTATTTCGGTCGAACCACGATTACCTTGAACTTCAGACATTTATTCAGGCATTAACTTCAGGCATTTATCACTTGTACATGGTGGTTTTACACATCTAGCGTTGACGATATTATTCGACTTGATTTGTACGCCTGTCAAGAGTTTCGCAATCGCTTTGATTGAGTCTTTGTCCGATTTTCTGGGTTTCTAGTACGTTTTCTACCTCGGGGTGTCGGAAAATTTTCAACGTCAGTCGGTTTATTTGCTGGATCCTCTGCGGGAATCAGGTTATTTTCTGATGTCTCGCCATCAATTTGATTGATTTCCTTGTCAGAGCAGGACGACGATGAAGTTGAACTGCTAGAAGAATTTGAACTTGAGTCAGAATCCGAACTTGAATCTTTGAGAGTTTCTTTCACTTTGTGGGTTAAACCTAGGTTAACAAATTTACGGCGTTTAACCATCTCAACTTTGTAAGTTGGATCATCATCACTTAGACTCGCGTTACTTTCGTCACTATTTATTGGGTACTCTTCGTAGATAGGTAAACTTTTCCTCCTGATAGAAAATTTCGTTGGATTGTTAGGATTAACTGATATCATGAATTGGCTTACTTTACCCTGTAGCACTAAACTATTATTACTCGATGTACCATTATCTGTGGTCGATTCACCAGGAATGATATTGCAGGAACTAACTTAGTCAGGCTTATTTTCTTTTTCTTCTTTTACAGGGAAGTCTGACTCTATTTTTTCATCTTCATCCAGGGATGGTATGTTGTCAGAAGGGACATTGACTTGCGACTCCATGAATTGTTTAGTGGCAGGGTAATTGGTAGGTGAAAATCCCTGTAAATAAAAAAAAATAAAAATCAACTCAATTATACTATTACAAATAAGATAGATTAAATTTAAAAAATAAATAAATAATAATAAAAGACTTCTTTCAATACAAATATAATCAGACATTATTACCAGCACATACACCTCTTTAAAAAATAACTCACAGGTTGGTTAGGCTCATTCTCTTTTCCTTCTTGTACAGGGAAGTCTGACTCTATTTTTTTATCTTCTTTTGGTGATAGTTTGTTATTAAAATGGACATTAACTTGTGACTCCATGAATTGTTCAGTGGCAGGGTAATTGGTAGGTGAAAAGTCCTGTAAAAAATAAAAAAATAAAAGTATTTATATGAGCGTTTCTTGTGTACAAATCTTAAGTAGAGTGTTCATTATTATAATTTGTTAGTTTTTTTTAAATTTAGTAAATTAAATGAAAAATTTATTAAAATTTTGAATGTGTATATTTATGAAATATACACGTGACTTTACGCCTATTGTATGGTATTTTATGAAACATGCTATTTTTCATGAAAACTGTACGAACTTGACCAACATCAAAAACAATTGAGCGCCGAAACGAAACTAAAAAAGATCACAATACTATCAATAAGAGTATACAGTAGGTAATTCTTTAAATTGGTATCTTATTTAGACATTAAACTTACATTTTGTTTGGATTCCTGGGTATCGATGAGTCCTAATATATATCTGGACCCCTAATATATTTCCTAATATATGAGTCCTAATATATTTCCGAGATATTCTTTCCGTTCTGAAAGAAATTTCAGATGTCATTTTAGTTCTCGATAACTAATAGAAATGTAATTGGGTGATGAATACTACAATGAATCATTAGTAAGTAGGTCACATACTATGAATGTGTTTTTAATTCTAAACAGCCGAAATTCTTAATACTCTGTGTGTTGTAACAAAACATTTACATAATTCTAGTTCTAAAATGCACTAACACTGATTACGCCATCAATTCATTTACATGATTTTATTTCGAGAATGAAGAAATCATACTTAATACAAAATATTTAACGAATTTTACTACGGGTGTAACTTCTAAAATGAATTATTTCCTAATTGGTCACTTTAGAATTAAAATATTGACAGAAATCTTACCTTACCTGGAGAACTGTATCGGCATATTGAGCTTTAGTACACCACGCGACACGACCTCTCGCACTAGCAGCTGACAAGTTACTGACTTAGAGCAGTTTAGAAATTACACCGTGTCATATCGCGTTTAGTGCAAAAGAGACCTTCAATGCAATATCTACGCACAGGAAAGAGATAGAAATAAGTTTCTCAGACAGTATGATAGCGGAAATTGTGGGTGTGAACGTGGTATTCTTAACTTAATATCGACATATTTGGATTTAATGCAGTTTAGTACTCATGGTGCGATATGTAGAACTCGTCTAACTTATAGTGAGCATGTGTGTAAGCTATTTCAGCCCTTATTAATAATTTAAACCCTTTTAAATCAAGGTATCTTGTTGGAAGAGAAAGACTGGTAAAAAGTTGAAAACTAGTGTAGTTAATCGGTTTTTGAACCTTAGTTAGGCGCATCTTTGTCAGCACTATTTTATGGCAGGAGCAAGTCTCGTCAACGACAAAATTAAAGATTATTTTTGAAAGTAGAGTTCAGTCACAAGGTATTTCTTACCATGGAGCAATATTTATAACAACGTAAACCCAAATTTAATTGATGCAATTTTCCAATAAATTACAATAATAATTAGACTAGCGATTATCAAAATTAATTTGGATACTATTTTAAAGAAGTAACCAACAAAACCAGATAATTTTCTATATTTTTTGGATTTTTTAAAATTAATATTTACCAGCCATTTCCATGTAAAAATGTTATGTCAAAATAAAATTGATAACAAAAGGTATACAGGTGTCTTACAAAAATTATATATTACTTAAATTAATATTAAAAATTAAAAATTAAAAATTATATATTACTTCTATTCTTGACCACTCTGTGAACCGTAATGCCCCTGCCAGCGTCCAGCTGTCATCCTTCCAGGTGGCGGTCCATGAATACTTCTCGGGTGTTTACCCAAAATCTACCCATGTCGACCCGGTTCACAGAGAAAACGCATTTAAGGCAAAGCTCCGTAGGCAAAAGCGGCTACTTCGTCGCCAGTTACGTGAAGCCAAGAAAGCCGGGGATAAAGCCCTCTGCCACAACTTCTCGCGCGCGTACCGCTCTATACTAAAACTCATACAGAGCGTAGCAACGCAAAACGACAAACGCAAGGCAGCATTTCTCAAATCCAAAGAGGAAGCCCGGTTCGACAAAAACCGTTTTAACTACAGCAAAACGGTTTTGTCTGCCGCCAAGGGAAAAATCCAAATCCCGGAAGATATGGCCACGGAATACTTTTCGACCACGTATGAGGACCCAATGCGGCTCCATAATTACAGCCCTCCGCCGGGCATTACACCTCCGCCCCTGCCTACGGTAGCTTTTGCTTCTCAACCTCCATCACTAGATGAGATTCTTAATCAAGTAAAGAGGAAGCCGTCGGGCTCTACTCCGGGTCCCGATGGTATTCCCTATTTAGTATACAAAAAATGCCCCTGCCTTCTGCAATATTTAGGATCCATCTTCGGAAATATATGGAATAGCGGTGTAGTCCCACAGAATTTTGGCCGAGCGACAGTCATCTTAATTCCGAAGGTCCCAGTTTGCACCGGACCAAAGGACGCTCGGCCCATTGCTCTCACAGACACTGTGGCCAAAATCTTTTTTAGCATAGTCCACACGAGGATGAGCGAATTCATGCACCGGAATGAGTACCTTGGAGTATCAGTTCAAAAAGGCTTCATGCGCGGCGTCTCGGGCTGCCTCGAGCACAACTCTCTCCTGGCTGCTGCCATCAAGGATGCGAGACAACACGAACGCCAAATCAATGTATGCTGGCTCGACCTAGAGAATGCCTTTGGGTCAGTCCGACACAGTCTCCTCCACTTTGCACTCCGCTGGTACAACTTCCCACCAGTCGTGCGTGACATTGTAGCCTCCTACTACAACTGTCTGACTTTCCATGTTAAAACGCAAGAATGGACTACCCGCTCTATACCATATTCAATTGGACTATTTCAGGGCTGTTGCCTCTCCCCGACGATTTTTAATATAGTTTTTAATATACTTCTGGAAAGCCTGAGCCAGTTTGACAGGAAGTGGGGCTACCGTTTTAAAACAGACGGCCAATACACCTCGTCGTGCCTCGCTTTTGCCGACGACCTAACTTTCATCACCAGAAGCCCCAAGCAGCTTTCCCTGCTATTACAGAAAGTGGAGCTTTTCTGCGACTGGTCAGGCTGTATAAAAGTGAAGCCCTCCAAATGTTTTTGCCTTGGACTCGCCCGCATGGGCACAAAATTTACATCCTATGACCCCAAATTGGTCTATAAGGGCTCTAATATCTCCCTTATAGACCCAAACAATCATTTCAAATTCCTCGGCAGAAAAATCACCCATCAGGGAAAAGACGTCTCGGGCGATCATGTTATAGAGCATTTCAAAAGTTGCCTGGCGAAAATAGATGCCTTGCTAATTTCTGGCCCTCGTAAGGCCTGGATCTATGACAATTATCTAACGTCACATTTGTCATGGCCCTTTCTTATTTACGATTTTACCAAAACCCAACTGTCCCGTCTAGATGCACTGGTGACAGCTAGTTTAAAATCCTGGCTGTCCTTAGCCAAACCAGCTGACCCCTCGACTCTCTTCAGGTCCAAACAAAATTTTGGGCTAGCGCTTAAACTGCCCTCTCTGCTCTACGCCAACTCCAGAATAACCAAAAATTCGATTCTGTGCAATTCCAAAGATCCGGCAATATCGAAGCACGTAATAAGTGGCTGTAGTGATTCAAATGAACTACAAGCCCGCGTAGACTTCCACAAAAGGTTCCTTACTGGAATCAGCCAGAATGGCACTGGTCTGGGGTATGGCAGTACAACCACGAGCGACGTGGACTTGAAGAAGTCTCTTTTGCGGGGAGATTACGACAGCAAGAGTATGGCTCATGCTATTGGCCTTCAATGCCAGAATGACTGGACAACAATTGGTGACTTTTGCATTCCGCCTCCAATGCACTGGAAGGTAATGCTCTATGACTGGACGCCAGAGATGCTGAAATTTTATTTGAATGCCTTTCAGCATACACTTCCAGACCCCAGTAACCTCGCTCGTTGGAGCTTTGCCGAGGATAGTTCTTGTCCCCTCTGTAGCAATACCCCTTGCACAGCTAGACACATTCTAGCTGGCTGCAAGGTGGCCTTAGATCAAGGACGGTACACTTACCGCCATGACAAAGTTCTCGCTGTTATTCGCGAGGTAATTAGTCTCTCAGTGGCTCGTGCCAACAAGGGTTTGACAGTATCCTCCAAACCCCCAATACAGTTTGTGCGGGATGGCTCTAAAGGCAAAAAACATTTAACTACAAAACCTTTCTCAATAATCGAGAAAGCTACAGATTGGACTCTGGAGGTTGATTCGGTCTCTAAGCAGTATAAATTCCCTGAAAGTCTCGGATGCACTGCCCTCCGTCCAGATATAACTCTTTACTCTCTATCTCGGAAGGTGGCTCTTATTGTAGAATTAACTGTTCCATGGGAATCAAATATCCCAAAAGACCACGAGTACAAATTAAATAAATACCATGATCTTGCAAATGCCGTAACCCGGAACGGCTTCACTGTTCACCTTCACGCGGTGGAAGTTGGCGCTCGTGGCCTGCCAGCTAAATCTCTATTTCACCTCTTTAAAGATCTTGGCCTTTCCAGAAAAATAATCAACTCTTTCTTAGAAAAATTATCTAAAACTGCGATTTGCGCATCTCAAATTCTATGGCTTCGAAGGGGGAGTGAATGGGTGGCAAGGTGAACGCTCACATGTGGCAAGACAGCTGTCCTAAACCTACCACAGCCGGTTCGTAAGTCCGGAATCCACTGCTCACCCCCCAGAAGTGTAAAAAATAGTATTATGATGGGCCCGACTCCGGTCGGTGAATTCCATGGCAGCTCCGTTTGTATTTATTATACAACGCAAATAGAGCAATAAAGACAGTATAATAACAGATTAAAAAGTATAGAGTACACAAACTATTTAAACAATAAAATGTTTTACTAACAGAACAATAGAATTCAGGTAAAATATTGAAATACTCTCAAGAGATAAATTAATAACAGAATAACTCAAAATTTATAGCAACCGAATTTAAACAATATTTTATAAGTTCTACAAAAGTCCTAAAACAAAAACAAAATTAATATTTATTGTATTTAAATAGTACAACAATATTACTAAATACTCCGTTTAAGAAACCCACGACTAGTAGAGAATTTGAAAAAATAGTCGAAGAATTCAAAACATCAAAACCTTGTGACGAGGAGATTCCAATATTATTAATGAAAAATGCCATTAAATATATTAAAAATCAAAAAAGCTCAGCCATCAGTGCTTCCATAGAAAGCGGATTATTTCCATAGGAGGTAAAAGTGTCAAAAAAAATTCACTGCATAAACCTGGCGCAAAACTCGCTATTGCAGTTCGGTCTTCCTTTACAAAAATTAGTGTTACAAAAATTAGGGTTAAAGAATAAATCGAGCTTTATGATATTCTCAGTCAATAAAGTGATTGAGGTTTTATATGGTATGTTAATCGCAGACTAATAGATAATTTATTAACGTTAGGATTTTTGGTGATTTTTCTAAAGCATTCGATTGCATAAAACATGTTTTTTTTAAGCAAATTTCATTATTATATAGCTTTTATTGCAGTGGTCTTAGACTTACTGGAAAGAAAGAACGCAGGTCGTTGAAATCAAATATCGTCAGAATATAATCAAGCAAAACTATTATTCAACCCCTATAAAGCTACGGCTTTCCATTGGGCGCAATTTTCGGCCCAATTTATTTTGTAGCGTACATTATCGACTTGCCAATAAATGTCAAGGAAATACACGTAACAATGTTTGCAGATGATAAAAGTCTAATAGTCGTTACACTAGGATTCACTAAAATTAATGATAAAGAAAAACAATAATTTATGCAAGGCAATGAACTTTATAAGGAAGCTAAAGTCCTTGATTGTAGGCAACTTTTTCTATACACTACCCTCTTAAACCTATTTTTGGACAATAACTCAAATTTAGGAATAATTCAGAACCGAAGACCAACGAGACGAGTTTGAGAAAATAGCCTAATAATACCCAGAATGAAAACATCATTTGGACAAAGACATTACACTTTCATTACGCCGAGATTTAACAATCTGATCAATATGGTAATAAAATTAATTTGACATTTAGGGAATTCAAAAATAAATTTAAGAAATGGTTATTGAATCATGACAGACTAACCTAAGTTTAATAAAACTTAGGTGCACAAATTATTAACATATTTTTAAACATGTATGTTGAGTATATTTTAACATTGAACTAATTACCAAAAATTATTTGACTTTCTTATATATTATTTTGACAATGAATTGTACTTTTTTTTGACTAGGTATTTTTATGTTAATTTCTATATTACTTAACTTATATGAAATATTAATGACTGTTTCTTTCTTTTCTCATATATAACTTTATTTATATTATTTAATCGAATTTTATATTATAGTTATTGCCGATTATATACTGGAATTGCATTTTAATTATTATATTATATTAACTTTTAATATTTTATTATTATTATTTTAATTTTTTGAAGACCACATATTAGGGCATATTAGTGTTATTAGCTTTTTACTAAAACTTGTACATAATTGATTGTAATATTAGAGTCCTGTCCATACTAGAACGGGCTAGTCTAAGTTGGGTGACAGAATCAAATAAGCAAAAGGTTAAGGTTTTGTCATTCGGTTCCTGTTATTTTGTAAGCAAATCAATGTTTCATAGTAATTAATTCCTAAATAAATAAATAAATAAATTTATATATTGGTTCAACAACAATAATCTTGCTTTAAATACTTCTAAAAATAACTTTATATGTTTATCAAATTCCCAAAATCGAAATCGTGCGCTACAATACATTTGACATTTAATAATAATGCAGTTCCTCAAACCGCATGTGTTAAAATGTTAGGTTAGAAAATCGATGAACATCTAATATGATTTTTTTGCTATGAGAACCTCAAGGGCAGATTAAGTCGGACATGTTCGGGCAAGAAAACGCTAAATGAAGTCCAGTCTAGAATTGAGTGTTTTAGCATTATTAAATTTGTTTTAAGTTTCACCTTTTCCACATTGGGAAATTATTATGTTTGCCACAGTAAATTTTCTGATCCATTTTTTAAAATATGTTACCTCCATCTCTTAAAGACATTGCAAATGAACTATTTTTTAAAAATCACTGAAAACTTCCTTAAATTTTATATCTTTCAATGGATCAGACATTTTACCACTGGCGATATTATCAAGTAACACAGTTATATGATTATGAATCGATATTTGAAATTGAAAACTTGTAATTTTGTAACTAGATATTGCTGAAATTTTGTAACTCTAGGCCGATTGACATTTTTTCTATTTTTTCTATTGATTTAATTAGATAATATAATAAGATTATCAGGATTTATGGTTATTTTAAATTCAGATTTCATGAGATATTGTAGTACTATTTCACTTTTATTTTAATTTTTATAAATTGGATTAGGTTGATTCTTTTTTACTGGATTGTTATTATATCTTTTTTTATGTATGAGTTGGTATTTCGGCATAACGCAGTAATATTTGCAATTATTTTATCGACAAATAGGTTATTGAGTTTTTTACACACAATGTTGTATAATTTGAATAATAATAAAATTATTCATATGATAATAACTTATAATAGACCCTGGTTTCTAACCAACGAAAAAACAACAAAATATTAATTAGTTTTTGTTGATATGTGCTATGCAATTTTTCTTACTTTAATATACCCAATGTTATGCTAATATGAGATTTCATGCCCTGTCAGTAAATAATATACTTCTATGTTACGTTATATGTAAACAATTTGGTTATTATTTGGGAAATCAATAAATTATTCATTCATTTATTTCATGTAGTTAGTGATACCCACTTAGCCAGCGGTTCACTTTTTTTGCCGTAGACTAAATAAAAAATTTCTGCGCGTTCGTAAGCATTCTAGGTACCCAGCGTGCAGATACTAGTTTCATATCTTAGCAATCATGTAATATAGGCACTATGCGCACTACCTATTTAAGTCTTTCGATTCTTCAGTAATTAAACGAACCGTGACATGACGATCCCCCAAAACAAATCATCTACTTTTTACCCATTTTTTTCACATTCAGTGGTAATTAGTTAAGTTCTTAAGAGCCCTATCACATATTTTTTCCAGAAAGGCAAGAAAAGTGGATTTTTGGCGTTCTAATTCCAAGAAATGAAGAGATTTCTACAAACTTTAATTACTGAATTACCTGGACCATTTCTTGATGTTGACAATAGCGGCCTTTAATTTTAGATATAACGAATATTATTTACTTATTCAGCCCATTTTCCGAAAGTCGTTATTCGTAAAACGCTCGGAAGGCAAACTTTGAGCTCCTTAATACAGTAATATCACTACAACGAAAACCGTATACTATTTTTTTTTATGTCCGTCATGTATTCTTGATGTACACTACGGCTTTTTTTTTCGTTTTTTGACCACATATCCAAGGTATACATTACTTACAATTACACAAAATTAAAAAAAAATCTTCCTGTATCATTCTAATTTTCTCAGAAATAAAATAAGATTCTTATATAATACTTATACTATATTAAAGTTCACTCTTTTAGCAATACGACATAATATAAATTATTGTCATTAGAAAGGAGAAAACACTGCAAAAAACAATTAGAAATTGTGTATATATTTGCTTGCGCAAGAGAAGAGCGCTCAGTGCCGCGGTTTTCTCCCAGGGTTGAATAGTTATTTATTTATTTATTTATTTATTTATCCTATCTTTTATAGTTACATCCAAAAAAAAAATGCGTTCATTTTTTCAACTCATTTTAAAAGAATACCTACGCTATTTTGTAATAAGGCTCTTAAACGCCCTAACTAATCACAACAACATGATATCGTAGAATATGGGGGAGCAACAACCCCTAATGTGTCTCGTAAGACTTGAAATACTCGCTCTGTACAACATTTTTCAAGCAAAGTCCATCGTTAATGTTTAATTACTGCTTGAAATTCCGCTTTTTTCATTTTCGCCAACAAGCTTTAACAAGATGCAAATATTGGGTCCTATGGAATTGCTGTTTTATAACGGGAATTAAGGACCAAAAAATTTCTATGAAAAATATATATTTAATTAAAAGGAATATTGACCCCTACTATATATGCAGATTTGTCATTGTAATGGGAGTTGCTTAATTCATCTGCTGAAAAACTCCAATGAATGCTTTAAAGGTGTTTTTAACCGACTTTTCAAAGTTAATTTTTTTTAATTGTAAAAAGTTATCTAAATTCTGAAAAAAAATAATCTCTAACGGAGCAAGGTCTGGCAAGTCCGATGGGTGACCAAGAAATCTGTGGTTAAACGTTGGCATGCAGAAGCAGTGGCGATGAGCGATTGACCAGGCTCGGTTATTTAATTACGAGCTTCTCTGTCATTGTTTGCAGTTCTTACCAGTACACATTTACGGTAACTGTATAGCCAGACTGTAAGAAGCTGTAATAGAAAGTACTGGCACAGGATCTCATATTTAAAAACAATTCAAATTTTCAATTTTGCATTGGTTGCACAAACAAAAATATTTGAGCAAAATAAAACGATGGAAAGACAAATAAACAGCTGATTCTTAAATCGAATTATATCGCCTTGAATTAAAATTTATTTGAATTTGAAATTCCAACCTAAACCCAAGTTGTCCAAGTTCAAAATGGCCAGTGTGAAAAAATATCAGTTACATAGGTGAGGACCTAATCAATTAATTACTCATATCATAACATAAAAAAATTACTTTTGTTTTTTAGAACAGATATATTACCTGTGCATGTCAGAGCTTTGTAATACATTTTTTTGAACGCTTTTAGTATACATATAATAAAATGCTCTACTTAATTTATACGGACTATCTTTAAATTAAATATATGTAAAAACTTTCTAAACTATCATGTTGTATTCAAATAGGAAAGAATCTCGTCTAATAATTATTATAACCACCACATGGAAAAGGACGTATGTAATATTAGTTTTTCTACATAGTGAGTGGCTTTTCCATAAAAAAATATCTGTTTTAATCTACCACGCCTAAATATACCTTGTACTATTGGTTATTCATAAAAAAAAAAAGATCAATGAGAGACCTATCACGGTAGTCGACAGTGAATCGCGTCTTTAGTCGCTTTACGATAGTCAAATGTTTACGACAGTCAGTAAAAGAATCAGGAAATTATGTAATCATTGCTTACCAGAACAATTGTTGTTTTTCATAATTATTTAGTCACAATTCAATATATTTTGTAATTTTAACGTTTATAACTATTATGGTTGTAAAATATGTTGTTTTGTTTTGCTTACAAATAATTCGTCGCCCTTCAAATTTCAACATACATTTTTATTTTACGTGTATTTCCATGTAAATGCATGGCACCAGAATATACCGAGTTTACTCAACTGGGTAAACTCGGGTAAAAACATGTAAACCGCACAACGCTAAGACGGGGATTAGGAGATAAAAGTGCTTGCGTAGATAGATTGAAAATTGTGACAAATGAAAAACATCGTCGTCTCGTCTCATAAGATTGGATAAAGTCGACGCCCTTTATTGCGGAAACTTTTTAATTAACTAGTGAACACTCATTATTTTTAATTAACTAGTGAACACTCATTATTTATCTCATAAAAAAGCATTTAACGGATTCTATCTGTACTTGTTACTGTAACTAGTAGTACTAGGAGTGTCGTTATAACTCCCTGGGGTGGCGGGATCCACTAGAACAATTACCACCCGTTAATGTACTTGCGACTTTTTAATATGGTTCATTTTGAACTGCGAAAATTTTATCATTTTATCAATTCCTCGTTAAACCTTTCAGTAAGAATAGTGCACGAAATTGGGTTAGAACAAAAATAATTTTTTTCCTAATTTTTCGTTGAAATTAAACATTTTGAACAGCTATAACATAGGCTCTTGAAAATACAAATGCTTATTATTGTTAAATTTATTATGTCAACATTTCATTGAATGAAGTCCTATTTTATTTTACACTTATCGTTCAAGGAAATTTTCATACTAAAAAGTGTTAATATTTAAATAGTTACCTGTTTTTATCAGCATTACACGTTTATTTTTTCCAAAAGCAATAATCATGAGTTTTTATGTCTCTTGGTTAGGCGTTTTTTTTTAATAAGCACTTTACCACAAACGAGTAACTTTGTTAGGGACGTAAACTTTTCAGTTTACTAAACGTAAACTTTTCAGTTATTTTGCCAGATTCCGTACAACCCCCAAAACCCGACTAATATAAGAATGATTAATTTCGCATTTTTTCACTCAGTAACTCCCTGGGGGCGATGAAGGTGGCCCGTAATATTTGACACCCCTCAATATCTTGCAGCAATTCAATATGGTTCATTTTTAAGTGTGAAATTCATTTTAACAATTCCTCGACAATCCCTTAAATGAGAATTTTGAATAAAATTGTGTTAGCGAACAATATTTACTTATTTCTTACTTACTTCCACAGATTCTTAATTCAAATACTTCTATATTGTTGCAATAATTGTATTTTATGTCACACTTTTCTAGCTAAGCTATATAATCAATTTCGATACTGCTACGCACAATTTAATTTTAATATCGTGTAATTCGGGAATAATTACGTTTGGTTTACTGCCTATAATGCAAAACACGGGCAGTCTCCAAAAAAATATATATATTGGCAACCGAACCAAGAATTCTGATTTAAAGGCATTTATCTATTTTAAAATATCGTTTTCATCGTTTTTTTGTCAATAACCGTTCGTTGATGCCACGCCCACCACGAATCGCTAATCACCCGCGATTGGCGTCGCCGAATGTCGCTCTCTCGCCTGGTTGAGTTACCAACCTGTCGTCCCCGAAATGGGCTACCCATTAGCAATAAAGTTGACAGAGATATTTGTATTTGTTGTAATTTCCTCATACATATGTACATAATAAAAAAATTAATAGGAAATGTCTCTAACTTTGTCGGCCTAGGGAAGATTTATACAGACAGATATTCATAATAAAATGCAAAAAAAATGCAAAAGTGCCGAAACGACAGCTGAATTTCTAAAGGACGTTGACATCTATTATTTCATTATTATGACACGTATTACAAGAGAGTGGCACAAAGAACAGAACTCTTGATTGGTTCCATAGCTATAGCACCGGAAGAAGCCAAATAGCGAACATTGGAAATATAAATAGTTGTACACAGAACATGAATTATAGCGTACCACAAGGTAGTGTATTGGACCTATACTTTCCTAATGTACCTATACTTTCCTATACTTTCATAATAAGACCTGAGATATACTGCCCTGTAAAACGACTACGTACGAGAATGATAGCGTGATTCTTTTTTAGGGAAACTCCTGGCAAAATGCTTTAGAAACGCAAATAAAGATTTGTAATCTCTTGACAAATGTTAGCTTGAAGAATAAGCTGTCACGCTCAATATTAAAAAAAAAACAAATTATATGACATTCTTCCACAAAAACTGGGCAATCGCTTAAAGAACTAAGTTTAGTAATTCGCGACTGCGACAAAACAAACCATTGCGCATGCATGGGTATCGATAGAGCGAACTCAATAAAATATCTCCGGGTTTTAATTGATTATAATCAACGCTTGGCGGAGCTGCATATTGATTATTTAGCCTCTAAATTGCATGTATGTAATTGGATTTGGTCTAGGGATGTGTGAAACGTAATAGATACAAGCACAAATAAAATTATATATCTTACATTTTGGGAGACTATATTATACTATGGTATTATTGGGAGAAGAGACTGCGTAAATACCATATTACAACCGCTATTAATAGCGCAAAAACCTATTAAAAGAAAAAACATATCCGTTTGGATACCTATCGAAACAGCTCTTCCAAAATTTTAAATGCTGGAAGTTCGGATACTTATCCTCAAATTTTTTTAAGGTATTAGCACCAAAAAATACTGTTACCAGGTCTCAAAACTCTTACAGAATACTGAGAGCGGCTGGCAATTATTATGAAGTTCCCTAAAAGGAAAACTTCTTGTGGTCAAAGATTTTAGGTCATTTTTCTGTGAATTTTCTGAATAAATAAATAAAATAAATAAAACTATTTCAACGTTTTAATAGATAATGTCCTTTTTTATTTGACACTTCTAGCTCAAAATTCTTTTATCACTAAACTGTGTTAATATTTACATAGTTGTGGTGTTTTGTCAGCATTACGTACTTCATTTTTCTAATGGCATTACACACGAGTGAAAAAGGCTAGGCAATTTTCAAGTTTCCAAGTTAAGCATTTTTAAAGTATTTTTTTAGTAACGTTGTTAAGGACATACACTTTCCAGCCAGAGCGCTTTACGCTATTTTGCCAATTTCTTTACAACAACCAGAACTCGACTAATATCAGAATGATTAATATCTCGTTTTCACATTATGGTAATAAGGCTTTACAGATAAAATTTTACTCAAAATTATAGATGTCTATTGCAAAATTTAGTTATATATGAATAATTCCGAAATCGTCATAATTGTGATTAGGTATTAGAAAAAGTAAAAGATGCTAGGTAGAAAAAATCGTTGGAATTTTGCATGAGAATAAGAAAATAGAATGACTGAATGCAGGTACACAATGAGAGATGATTTTTTTGTATATAATTAATCACCACAGCGGATAGATATATGCTCACAGAGAGGAGTAACCTCGCATTCACCCAGCACTTTTAGCTCTCATGAAAATATATATATTTTTAACGTATTAACTTAAGGAAAATCACAATATTATTACCTGCAGTACATTATTATATTATCACTATCGGAGATTTCGTTGTAATCATTATTAAAAGAGAGATCACCGAAGCAGAGTATATTCTTCAAATCAACACCGCCTAACCAGGCCTTTCCCCGTACTAAGGCAAGAGTACCAAGTTAACAATGGCTTGTGCATACGTCAAATTATATCATTTAACAGTAAGTTAGGTATTAAAGAGCAATTTATTCAAATCTAATAATATTAAAAATTAACTAATAACAATAAACAATCTAGTTAAAAAATTTTCGTCAATCTAAATAGTGAATCAGTGATATGTTTTCCGAGTAATATTTTACAATATCCATCATAAAAACATAAGAAAATAAATATTTTAATTATTTAAATACGACGTGATTAGGGTTAAATAATATCTGTGGGCGGAAATTAAAATAAAATATAATTAAAATAAAATAATAAACGGATAAAATTATACATGAAACACGTATAATGGCGAATATAATGTTTTGGATTTCGAATAGATCAGATATGTGCGTTCAATAATACTCGTACCATTATGATTAGGTCTGACTGTTGTCAATCCATGGTTATGTAGCATCAATAAATTCCAAGGTCATTCACCGTAATTGCACAATAAGTGTACAATTAATGGTGTTCAGTAATTAAAATAGTACCTTTAAGGCACGATAAAAATAAAATATAATTTTGCCTATTGCTCTTCCTATTTTCCATTGTATTTATGGAATATTGTTATATTTAGGTACTTCTATTTTTTATTGCAGAAATCTTTCTACTTTATATAATAAAACTATGGACGTGTCATCTTTTTATTTGATATAATATATAAACAAAGCACAATGTGTTGAAACCTCAAAATCCATGAGTAAGATATATCATCTGAAGCTTTATTAGTATTTTTATTAAAATAATATTACTGAAGTATATAAGAATTATAAACGGCAGAATTATTTTCCAATGGTTACTCGATGGGGATTTTCTTTTTATTTACAAAATAATATAAATTTTTTATTACTATTTCCACGCATGTCAATTTTTTAATTTCGTCTGGTTCGCTTAAATTAACTCTATAGGTCATATATATGTATATATAACCGTGTTAATATATAACCGTGTTAATATATTAATTCTGTTTCTCTCTTCGGAGTAGTGGGTAGTCATAACGGTGACCTGGTTAAAAGTTTTAATGCGTTCAACCTATCTTAAGTAGTTACTGAGTAAACATTGTTAAACACTTCTACCATTACCCAATAAATACGGTGCTCTCGAATGATATAACAATGCGAGTCGATTTCGAAAGTGTTTTAAGTAAAATGTGAAATACAATATTTTCATTAATAGCTTGATTTTCGTCATATTCATCACGTCGAAAAAATGTATAATAACATATCGAACACTCACAGACCAATTGACCACAAAACTGACCAATTGTTTATTATTCGCATCTCGCTGGTTTGCAAACGAACGCACAAACAAGACTATGCGAAAGCTTATGAGGTGCAGTACCATCATAAACTTTTAAGTGTCTTATTTGTGCGCTGATTTAGGCAACATCGAGAATTTAAAACAAAATTTACCATTATAGTGGCAAATATCTGTAATGTATTTTTTTTCGTGCTTGGATTTATTTCTTAAAATGTGGTAATTTTATTTTTGTTTACAATTTCATAAATATAATAAAAACGATTCGATTTCTCAAACGAAAAATCTTAGCTATCAACTGGCAGAGTTATGCGATTCACTGCGAGCATCGTAGATATATAAAATAAACTTTGATTTTTTAATAAAACTAAGCAAACTCTTCCCGAAAAACTTTTTACGTATTTTTACCTCTAACGGCTGCGCATTCCAAACGCGTGGTGCATTTTTTTTGTTAATTAAGAAAACTTTTTTTTTTTGTAAAGTTTGTCGGGTGTCGCGGCGTTCGTGTCATCGACGGTGGCGGCGCGAAGTTTTCCCGGGCGAAGTTTCGCGCTGCGGGTAACGATCGGCGGGCGGCGGGACGCACTGCCGCATTCGGGGCGCGCGACCGTAGCCCGCCCAGCGAGCAGCGGCGGCGCGCCCCACGCCGCCGCCCCCGCCGCTTTCCGCCAGCCCCTCGAGAGCGGGATCGATCCCGCACGGCGCTGCCAGCCTAATCATAATTACGCAACTTTTGTCACATCATTTAACAGGTCGATAAAATGAACTACTACTACTCTGGAAGTACTATTTTTTAATATCTGGGAAGTACTATTTTATAGTATGCTTAACCTGTAACATCAATGCTTAACCTGTAACATCAATCTGACATACCCATATATTTTACTGATAGCCTAGAAACGCTACGACAGCAGCTGCCGCTATTTATCTAATAAACCTAGTATTATTCCATAATGTATAGCTCATTTGCGGGGCGGCACGGTTGCATACATCTGTACACGTATAAACAACGTATACAAGTTTTCTATAAATCTTACCCGTCTGATAGACCGTATAACCAATATATTTGTTTTTTACTTGGTCTCAGGGATCTGGAATCGTAGAATGTATTGTTCCACCTTTTACCTATCCACTCATAATAAAATTTGTAGAGTTAGGATAAAAGTAGATCCAAAAACATTATACAAAAAAAACTTTAACCCTGGGTATACCAGTCTCTAGGACTAAGTTATAAAACAACGTTTATATACCGGTCTGTAAGATTGACAAAATATTATTATGTAGAAAACTACTATAGTTAATGTATATGCGCGCAGATATGTGTAACCGTGCCGCCCCGCAATAGAGCTGTAAATAGTGGAATAATACATGAAAAAATGATGCCATTATCAGAATCCCAGAACGGTAACTGTTACAGAATAATTCATTTCTTGTCCCAGCAAGCTCACAAAAAGTTTATTCTTCGCCTTGTCGCTGAAATCAATTATTGGATTGGGTCAATGATATAATATTATTTCATTTATATGATGACTTTGGCTATGTGGAAACATTTCTCATTCCGATAGTTCATTTGCTGAATCACAGTCCAAATTCTTTGACATGGCTCTCGATAAACTATCTTTCTTTTTTTAAAGAAATTGTAGATGAAGGACCTTTGATGCGTAGGGCAAGGGGGGATAATGCGGGAACACTGCATAAAACGGCCCCTCTCGTGTATACAGTCATTTAAAATATTGGCGTGTTCTCTTAACCGCATGGGTAAACTCCGCGGTTAAGAGAACACGTTGCACCTTGCTGCAGTCATCCTGTTCGCCTATGAGCACGAGTTAAGAATCTGTGAAAATAAATATTTTAATCAGGTTTTTAAACAAAATTGCGAGGTATTTTACTTGTCTTTAATTTACTTTTGTGTATTCTATGCTATTATAACAACTCATTCCTTATTGAGTGTATTTCTGGTCGTGATTTGGTTATATTCTTTTTTACTATTCTCAAACTTTTGAGGTTAGTTCTGAAAAGCAATTAATTGTTGAAAAAAATACTTGCCTGCTTTAGGCCCCCCATTTAGGCAAAGCAGGCATTCTTAGGAGTTTGATAATTTGCCTTATATTTTTTTGATTTCAGCGTTTTGACCATTTTTACCAAACATTATTCAAAAGCCCCAAATCAAGCTCCTCAAGGTAAACAATAAGTTGCTATAGGTCATTCCTAATAAAAATATATTACCTTTATCCTAATGAGCCCGCTGTGGGCCCCTATCCCTTATAAAAGCCAACGTATTTAAAAGGTTAATTATTTATAAACTCGTCTTCTTAATAAATAATGCAAATTAATTATTTCTGTACATTTTTAATTTCTTTCTATACATTAATTATAAAGGTCTGACAGAGCGGTGTTACTAATTGTGTGAGTAAATCATGTATAGGTTTAAGTCAATTATTCTAAAATAGGTCATCAATGGATTAATATGCTGGGTAATTTATTTATTTATTTATTTATTTTATTTTCAGGATATTTCAGATATTGTAATCTGTTATATTTGCTAGAAACTACCATTTTTTTCTTTATAGAAACGTCCATTAGGATAATTACAAACGACAATGTGGTTGGAACATTCAGACCGTTATTAAATATGTAAAGTGTGCCCTAATGTATAGACTTTCGCCAGACCAATGGCAAACTGATGTTTCAAAAAATCTGTTTGTCGAAAAGCCTGTTTAGGTTATGTTTAGATGCAAAAAGCTCCCATTTACTTCCATTTTCATTTAGCTGTAGAAGCCATTTTGAATTTGTGTTGTAGTATAATACGAATGCTTTACAGCAAAACTAATTTAATTTACTGATTTTTATAACATTTTAATAATTAACTTAAAATATTTTGCTTTTTTTACTCTTCTGGCAAGGATAGTGTTGTGGAAGAAATATTTGTCTGGGTGTCTGTCTGTATGTCGGTGCGTATTATTTCAGGATAGCGCTGAAACTTTTTATCCGATTGAGATAAAACTTGGCATGCAGGCATCATTTGGTCATGCCAAGAATTGAAAAGATTATGGTTGAAATAGGTCCACCAGGGATGCGCTAGCCATACTTAAATTCAAATATTGGACTTAGAGACTTGAAATTCAGTACACAGATGCGTTGTAAGGTCGAACACACATTGTTATATTTTGGTTTTAATATCTTTTATACGAGCGGGACAAAAAAACGACATCCATTTTATTTAAATAACAATGTCGAGCCGCCCGAGGCTAGCCGAGAAACGAACCATATTGGAAAATAGCCATTTTAATATTTTTTCTCGGCTTAGACATCCGTCGAATGAAAACAACCTTAACCCCTCCTATCGCGGGGTAAAAATTTAGTCGTCACTTCTGCCCGGCACACTTTTGCGCGTGAAGTCGATGGCCTTGAAAAAAACGACCATAACTTTTAATTTACTATGCGGATCGTAAAAAGAATAACTGTAAAATGATCGCATTGAAATTTGAAATTTATAATATTATAACCTTATCTCGTCAAACAATTAAGATAATAATGAATAAATATTTAAAAAGTTGGCATTTTACGCAGCGCGGAGCGCCCTAACCAATATTGGTTAGATACAATTTTAGCATTTGTAAGCGTCTAACCAAAATTGGTTAACTCAAATAGGAAGGGTTAAGTAAGAGACATCTGCTGAGTATAGGCCCCAGGGCTACAACAAATTGGATAAGTCTATAAGGATCAAACACATCAAAGACCAATTCAAAAAATGATCTCACAGGTGTCTTTTTTTTTGTTAATACGCTGTTCTTGTCTTTTTATTCTCATCTAATTCGATTCAATTCGAAATTATATCAGTATCATGCCCATTTTCTGTATAATTGTATCCTCTGACCATTTTAATGTAATTTTTTGACTATTTATTGCAATGCTATTTTACCATCCATTATTATTAAAATTTGAATATTTATTGCAATGTTATTTTACTATCACTTATTATTAATTATTATCTATTTATTATTACAGGTTATTGTTTATCTTTTTTAAATTCTTTTACTAATAATTTTATTATGTAATTTTGATGGGTAGTTTTAAAATATTCTTCGCCGACAGACTGACAACCAATGACCTAGTTTTTAAATTAATGTTTTATTTATACCTACGTTGTTTATTATCATTAGTTCATTTTTAATATTACTAAACACATAATTTATTTTTATTCAATTATGGAGATTAAAGTATGCACAAACCATTGTTTACTTGGTATGCTTGCCTTAGTACAGGCCTAGGCCTAGTTAGGCGAAGTAGATCTGAAGAAATACTGGGCTGCGTTTCTCTACAGCGATAATGTATGTACTTCAGTGAAAAAATGGGCTTTTCTTTGAATATTTTTTTTCACAAATAAATAAATATCACGGAATTACTACAAAAATACTAGATTTGCTAACGGGCGGGAAGAGAAGAAAGGGGGGGGGGGGTTGAAAATAATATTTTCTTCTGATATTCTTCTTCTTTCGTGGGTCCTAATCCCGCCTTATCTAGAATATTTAACATCGAAGAAAATGGACTAAGTAAGGATGTATAGTTACCTACTTATGTATAGTTACTAAGTAAGGATATAAGTTCCGGATGTAAATATTTTTCTTCTTCCGTGGGTTACTATCCCGCCTTATCTAGAGTGATTTAATAGATACTGTAGTACTTAGGATGCATAAGGGGTTTTGGGGGGTGGTGTCGGGAGGGGGGTTAGGAGAGAAAGGGGGAAATTTGTGGGGGGGGAGGGGATGGGGGGAGGGGTTAGGGCGGGTGGAGGTAGGGGAGTTAAAGACGGGAGAGGCGGTTTTACCGGGGGAGGGGGACATGAGGGTTTGGAGGGTGGGTTGATGAAAGGGGGGAGGGTGGGAAGGAGGAAGGTTAGGGAGGAGGAGTGAGGGAGGTTTGGTTGGGGTTTGAAGTAGGGTTTAGGGGATTTGGCGCGAGGGAAGTTTGTCTGCTTGCCGGGAAAGTCTTGGGGTGACACAACCGATTTTTTAAAATATTTCATTGCAATAACGTAGAATCCATTTTATCCGAATGACCTTTATACAGGACATCTAAAAAGTGATATTTCAGAATTGATGCGATTAGAGATTTTTATAAAAAAACTAAGAATAGGGTAAAGCCATAATTCCAAAATTCAAATTGCCAGCATAGAAACAACAGAAAGAAAACTATTTAGGATATATATGTAAGTTACTTAATCAACAAACTGGAGAAGGAACTATCTTGAATCTATTAAAATATAAGCAATATTATTCTCCTTTGTTCAACAAAGAGCTATAGTCTAGCAACACCAATTTGCACATTTGGACGACGTCGCTTCTTCGTCCGTCCGGGTGGATAACGCCTCAAGATTTTGAGGAAATAACAAATAATAATTAATTGATCGTTTGTTAATGGATCAAGATATTAATGTAGTTCAAAATGTAACACTCATAGGTTATAACTATATTATATATTTAGCCTTATTATATAACGATATTAAGATAAGGAAGAAATATGCTAGTACGTATTTTCTGACTGACGGATTACAAAAAAGGAGACATTTGATAGACAAATAATAAAATTTTAATAGAATTAATAAACTGATCAGATACTTCAAACTTTTAATTGAAGTTTTAATTACAAGGTATGCTCTCCATTAATAGCGATTTTTATTCACGGGTATACCTACATCATTACTTTTAGATAATTTAATTTAGTTTACAAGATACTGAGGCACCTACTCATACGTAAAAGTCTATCCATCAGAAATATAATTTAGTACATTATTTATCTCCTGGTCTATTTATTTTAGTTATTTCTGTATTAGGCTACAATTTTATGAACGGAACATTAGTTATTCTATACTGATTTTTCTTGCAAATGCGTTATTCAAAGAATTATTTAAAAAAATATTATATTGGAAACTTTTAAAAAAAAACCTTTGAAATTGTACAAAATATTGTATATGTATAATACTATATGATGGTTTTTACAATCAATGATGTAGTGGATTTATTTACACTCCGAATACCATGAGATCCTCAGTGATTATCATTAAAAACCAGTTAAATTTTATATATCGTGTAATAATAAAATTGGGTCAATAGAGGTATAATTTTCATGAAATGGTTATAATTTGCAAAATTGGAAAAATAAATAGAAATAACTCAAAACCGGTTTATTTGCGATCTCATTAGGACACATTTTTGATCAAGACGACATACTTTCCTTTAAAGTTTAAATTTTCTTATTTTTTATTTCATATACGTATAGTTAAATAAAACAAATGCAACGTTGACTGTCGCGCCTACGGCTCCTTAATTCTGAAAGAAGATCTAGCTATTTTTATTATCTTGAGATGTTGCGTTCAATTATTGGCGTCTATAAATTTTATAATCCTAGAAGTAGTTTTTTTGAACTGCGAGTTTTAGAATAATAGACGAGCCGACTTTCGAAGCGGTTCATTGACCTCCTATACAGACGGGTCAAAAATAAATGAGAAAATATTGTTGACTGTATTTAGACCGAAATTCAAACTCTCAGAGGCCATGGGAATAAAAGCGACCATCTTTAATAAAGGCAGAAAAGGTATGAGGTATGAAGGTATTATGTTGGTTGGTGTAGTTCGCGTTTTCCATCACTAAATGCTCTCATTGGGCACTCCGCGATATGGCTAATCGACTGGTGAACGACGCCACAGTCGCATCTCAGGCAGATATTCTTATTTTTCATCTTCAATAAAATTGTCACATTACCATTAATGATCTGTATGATTCATATACGAGGACATCGTGTGCTAAAATTATTACACTCGTTGCAAAAATTCTCAAACAATAAGATAATGTTTAGCTCAATTGCTTAGTACCAGAATGTTTAGCTCAATTGCTTAGTGACTGATTGCGATGGTGTTCGTTGCGGAGGCTCTACCAAGCGCTAACAAAAGCCTTATTCAACACTTGCTATTTGAATAAGGCTATAATTTATTATTTGACAAATATAAAAAAGCAAAGAAAAAAGCTATATACGATATATATATATATATATATATATATATATATATATATATATATATATATATATATATATATATATATATATATATATATATATATATATATATATATATATATATATATATATATATATATATATATATATATATATATATATATATATATATATATATATATATATATATATATATATATATATATATATATATATATATATATATATATATATTATATATATATATATATATATATATATATATATATATATATATATATATATATATATATATATATATATATATATATATATATATATATATTTATATATATATATATATATATATATATATATATATATGGATTTCAGAAATGTCATTTATCTTGACGACGGCTTGGCCGAAATATTGATACACATTTTTAATAATCATTAGTTTTTAAGATATCTAATCGCCTATTATTTTCCAGCATTGATCTCATCTTTCGAATTGTTGTGTTGCCACTGTAGGATAAAGTAGAAAGGTTCCAATACCACAGTAGGAAACCGCAAATACTGAAAGAAGAAAAAACGAAAAAGGCGTGGAGTCGCTCCTGGTCGCACAGACCAGATAAGTGCCCTTTCATTTATTTTATCATTTCATTTATTTAGTAATAAACATAATTTCAATTTGAAAAAATAATAATTTACACATTTACAATCAAATATTATATATATATATATATATATATATATATATATATATATATATATATATATATATATATATATATATATATTATATATATATATATATATATATATATATATATATATATATATATATATATATATATATATATATATATATATATATATACAGGGTTATTGGTTATTAGAAGTATTCCTTTAAACAGTTCATAGAAGAGGTCAATTGCAGTCGATTTAACCATATAATGCCTAATGCAAAAATGAAGCATTCCTGAGATATTTAACATTTTTGTTTTTTTTAAAACAACTGACATCTTTCGTTAAAAAAAATAATTAAAAAAAAACTACGCATTATTTTAATATTCCTTTATTGCTTTTGGGTTGGTGACATCCCAAAAAATAAATATTAGCTATGGAATGTACATTATTAAAGTTAATTTTGTCACTATGCTCGAAAACCTTTGAAAACTAATAAAAAAATGCGACATATTTACACAAAAATGCATGTTTAAAACTAAAAGTCACAACACTAATTTTTATGCATATTAGCTTAAAAACATCTGCATCTTATTAGCTTTCGAATGAAGTATTACAACCCCAAATCGACAATGGAATGACAAAAATATGACCAAAACAATAGGTGTAGGTACAACCAAATGTTTAAAGGTTAAATATTGGAAGCACATCTTCTACGAACAAATTTTAAGTTTTAATTGTAAAATCATTATTTAAACAATTTCGAAACCTAATTTCTATTAAAACCCTTAAGTTTAACAATTACTATGAATAGAATATGTTACACAATAAATTATTTTTGGCTTAAAGTTGGATAAATCTTACTATTTTTAGCATAAAGTTACAGTTTTAGCATAAAGTTAGAGAAATCTTACGATTTTAACTTGTGGTGGGAGAAAAATATTTTTTTTTTTCATTTATTTACTACAGTTCATTTTCAAAATGACCACCTCTATTTCGCAAACATACACGCATTATTTTACGCAGCTCACTTTTGACTACCTTTGTAGTCAAAGTGTTTCTTATTTGTTGAGCTGCATTTATTATGCGTTTTCTTAGCTCATTCACGGTGGGGACAGGAAACCCATCACGGTAGACCAACGACTTCATGTGAACCCAGACAAGTCCATGGGTGTTAAGTCAGGAATCCGCGTTGACCAGGGTATCGGGCCGCCCCTGCCAATCCATCGATTGGGGAACTGAAAAAAGATAATGGTAACTAACAAGAAACTAATAACCGAGTATTTTTTTGTAACTCTAATGTAAAGAACACCTAATTACCTTGTCGTCTACGGACGGTGCCAGTCTCCCGAAGCCGACGATAAACACTATCGAAAACACGACATCGGGTATTCGGCGATTTCGAAATTGAGCCGCGTATTCACGACGGGCAACTGCAGAGTTGCCTCTGGCTAATCCGTAGTGATACAGGATATCTGCATATGCTTCATTTGTGAAGGAATGTCTTCTTTCTCTTTGAGCCATAACCAGTCCTTATAACAGATCACAATTCGAATCGCCAGGAGGGCAATCAATCACAGAAATCAGTTCACAGGTCGTCCCGCACCTCTCCTTCCCTTCGTCGTCCCGCACCTCTTCCTACTATTATTTTGATCATATTTTTGTCATTCCTTTGTGGATTTGGGGTTGTAACATTTCATTCGAAAGCTAATAAGATGCAGATGTTTTTTAGCTAATATGCATAAAAAATTGTTTTGTGACTTTTAGTTTTAAACATCCATTTTTGTGTAAATATGTCGCATTTTTTTATTAGTTTTCAAATGTTTTCGAGCATAGTGACAAAATTAACTTTAATAATGTACATTCCATAGCTAATATTTATTTTTTGGGATGTCACTAACCCAAAAGCAATAAAGGAATATTAAAATAATGCGTAGTTTTTTTTTAATTAATTTTTTAACCAAAGATGTCGGTTGTTTTAAAAAAAAACTAAAATTTTAAATATCTAAGGAACGCTTCATTTTTGCATCAGGCATTATATGGTTAAATCGACTGCAATTGACCTCTTCTATGAACTGTTTAAAGGAATACTTCTAATAACCAATAACCCTGTATATATATATATATATATATATATATATATATATATATATATATATATATATATATATATATATATATATATATATATATATATATATATATATATATATATATATATATATATATATATATATATATATATATATATATATATATATATATATATATATATATATATATATATATATATATATATATATATATATATATATATATATATATATATATATATATATATATATATATATATATATATATATATATATATATATATATATATATATATATATATATATATATATATATATATATATATATATATATATATATATATATATCATAAGGTTTGTAAAGAAATCCGTTTATAGGATCATGTTTTTATTTAAAATAAAATTAGTAAAAGCTACTTAAAAAGTAGCGAAGGAAATCCCAGGTTGTATTGGGAAATGCTTATGTTTGAATGAGATATACTTACGGATGTGCACGACTTTCGACAGGTGCAATGTAAGTTTAAAGGTCCTTTTGCAGTCGACTAACGATCACTATTCATCCATATATCTCATAAATAGGGCTTATCCTTATGCAACACAAAATGCCTTCAAATGAGACGAATTAAGCGAAAAAATTAAAAATTAAACTATTGATCATTTCGGCAAGGCCGTTTTATAAATGAAAGTGACATTACGAAATAATTCAAATTTCGAATGCTACTAACATTTAAAATATGATACAATTGGCTGAGTTTGTTATCAACGAGCCATTAAATCGAATTAAAAATAAATAAAAAAACTCCATATGCTCAATGAAATGAAAGAAGAAACTTAAATCTTTATTTCTGGCAGAGAAGTTTATAAAAAAGATTGTATAATGTTATCAAAATAGGGTAAACCTATATAAAATTGTATAATATTAAAAAATTGTAAAGAAACATTGTAGAAAACAGTATAATATTGTTATATTTCATAAGGTTTGTAAAGAAATCCGTTTATAGGATCATGTTTTTATTTAAAATAAAATTAGTAAAAGCTACTTAAAAAGTAGCGAAGGAAATCCCAGGTTGTATTGGGAAATGCTTATGTTTGAATGAGATATACTTACGGATGTGCACGACTTTCGACAGGTGCAATGTAAGTTTAAAGGTCCTTTTGCAGTCGACTAACGATCACTATTCATCCATATATCTCATAAATAGGGCTTATCCTTATGCAACACAAAATGCCTTCAAATGAGACGAATTAAGCGAAAAAATTAAAAATTAAACTATTGATCATTTCGGCAAGGCCGTTTTATAAATGAAAGTGACATTACGAAATAATTCAAATTTCGAATGCTACTAACATTTAAAATATGATACAATCGGCTGAGTTTGTTATCAACGAGCCATTAAATCGAATTAAAAATAAATAAAAAAACTCCATATGCTCAATGAAATGAAAGAAGAAACCTAAATCTTTATTTCTGGCAGAGAAGTTTATAAAAAAGATTGTATAATGTTATCAAAATAGGGTAAACCTATATAAAATTGTATAATATTAAAAAATTGTAAAGAAACATTGTAGAAAACAGTATAATATTGTTATATTTCATAAGGTTTGTAAAGAAATCCGTTTATAGGATCATGTTTTTATTTAAAATAAAATTAGTAAAAGCTACTTAAAAAGTAGCGAAGGAAATCCCAGGTTGTATTGGGAAATGCTTATGTTTGAATGAGATATACTTACGGATGTGCACGACTTTCGACAGGTGCAATGTAAGTTTAAAGATATATATATATATATATATATAT
>OX155980.1:43870947-44037403 GCA_944548615.1 Micropterix aruncella | reverse complement strand
TATTTAACCCTTGGAGTAAATGGGTATTTTCATGGATGCATCTGTCTCTTTTGCAGGATTTTCGGCGACATCGACCTTAAAGTACTATAACTACGAAACTACTAAACCAATCACAAAAAGAACAACTGCACAATGATTGCATTGAAATTTCGAATATAGAATATTGAAATATCATTTTGTACAAACAATTAGATAATTATGAATAAATATGAGAACGTCAAAGAAGTGAAAAAAAACGCAGAACCAGATCTGGTCGTATCATACTCAACGGATAATTGTTCTCAGAACCAGATTTGGTCGTATCATACTCAAGGGGTTAAGTGTAGAACAGCGGCTTATTGCCGATAATATCATTCAGCAATATCAGGATATTCTCTAGTGAGAAGATTGGGTTAGGAAAGACATCTCTGATTGAACATGTGATAGATACCGGAGACGCGTTGCCAATTAAACAACGATATTACCGGCTTTCACCATCGAAATTGGAAGCATTAAATAACGAAGTGGATAGGATGCTGAGTTTAGGCGTCATTGAGCCAGCAATAAGCCCCTGGAATAATCCCGTGCTAATGGTTCCGAAGTCTGATGGATCTTATCGCTTCTGTCTTGACTCGCGAAAATTAAACGCGGTAACAAAAAAAATATGCGTACGGTCTGCCATATATCACAGATATATTGGACAGCCTGGGAGATTCTAGGTACCTCAGCTCAATCGACCTTAGTTCTGCATTTTGGCAAATCCCAATTTCACCAGAATCAAGGCCAAAGACAGCGTTCACAGTACCATTCCGGAACTCGTTTCAATTTTCTAAAACCGCGTTCGGGGTTTCCAACGGCAGCGGGATTCTTCAATCCCTCATGGACTCGCTGTTTGGTTCCGGATTTGAGAGACGCGTGTTCGTATATTTAGACGACATTATCATTACAGGAACCTTATTTGACGAACATGCATCACTGTTAACTCGAGTGCTAGAACGGTTAAAGTACGCTAATCTATCAATAAATTATGAAAAATGTAAATTCTTTAGGTCAGAACTCAATTATCTCGGCCATGTCGTTGATCGTTTTGGATTGAGAGTCAATCCAGACAAAGTTGCCGCAATTACTGCGTTTCCGACTCCAAAATCTAAAAAGGAGTTGCGTAGATTTCTCGGAATGGCCAGCTGGTATAGGCGATTCATTGAGGGATTCGCCACAACAGCTGCCCCGTTAAATCAATTGACGTCCACAAAACCTGGTTCACCGAAATTTTCCTGGAATCCCGTAGCTGAAGCCGCTTTTAATAAATTAAAAGCAGCAATATCATCAGCACCGGTCCTGGCGTGTCCTAACTACGACCTGCCGTTCAGAGTATACGCGGACGCCTCGGCTTACGGGACAGGCGCTGTTTTGACGCAGGGCAACGGCGAAGAGGAAAGGCCGGTGGCATTTTCAAGTCGGACCCTAACAGCGGCTGAGAGACATTACTCAGCGGTGGAACGAGAGGCCCTCGCAGTTTTACACACCGTCGAACAGTGGAGGTGATATTTAGAAGGCACAGCGTTGTTTGAAATACATACAGACAGCGCAGCCTTAAAATGGTTTCTTTCGATCGATTCGCCTACAGGTCGGTTGGCTCGATGGGGGGTTCGTCTCTCTCCGTACAATTTCCGTATAGTCCATCGGAAAGGGAGTGAGCAGAAGGTTCCAGACGCATTATCTCGAGCTCCACTCGTAGCAAGTGTCAGCGTTTCTGAAACAGAGGATACCTGGTTCAAGAAGCAATACCTAGGTGTGGCAAATAATCCGATCGCTCATCCTAATTGGACGATTAAAAATGGCAAACTTTACCGATATAGTAAAGCAGACGGGGAAGTTGATCCAGAATTTCAGTGGAAGGAGGTCGTCATGTTAGAAGATCAAACCCGGTTGTTTAAAGAGTACCATGATAATCCAACTGCCGGTCATCTCGGGGTCTACAAAACATACTACCGATTAAGGCAACATTACTATTGGCCAGGGTTGTATCAAACGGTCGTCAAATATGTAGCAAATTGCAATACCTGCATGGCAACTAAACATGTAACAACAGGTCCATTGGGCACTATGAACTCACCCAAAAAGTGTAGTCGCCCGTTCGAATATATTGCCTTGGATATTCATGGCCCCATGGTGTCATCAAGCAAAGGAAACCGTTATATTTTGCTTATAACGTGTTGTTTTAGTATACCATTATAATTCCATTGAAAGAGGCATCGTCGAGCAAAATGATTCCTTTAATTAAAGAGAAGGTGTTTTTAATTCACGGTGTCCCCAGGGTAATCCTAACCGATAACGGTAAACCATTTATTTCTAAAGAAATGAAGAAATTTTTTGAGGAGCATAAAATTCCCCAAATATTTAACACCCCATTTTATACCCCTCAGGTCAACCCCGTAGAAAGGTACAATCGTACTCTAAGTACCATGCTATGCGCTTACGTGGGTAGATATCATAAATCCTGGGACATACATTTACCTGAGTTCCAGTATGCGTTGAATTCTGCCAAATCCGAATCTAGTCGTTTCAGTCCGAACTTTTTAGTTTTCGGTCGGGAACTGGTAACATCCGGCGAGGTTTATTCCGCAATGACGGCAGCGGAAACGCAAGCTGTCCTCATGTCACCGGAAGAAGACGATCGAATTGACAGATTGGGTCAGCTGGAAAACATTTTTCAAATGGTTAAGGCCAATTTGAAGAAGCAACATGAGAGGAATAAGCACTCTTACAATAAGGGTCGCCGTACTCCGGTTCTGCAAAAGGGTGATGTTATTTGGAAAAAGACGCGTTTCCTTTCTAATAAAGGGAATAATTTCTCGGCTAAACTCGCCCCAAACTTCGAAGAGTTCCGCGTAAAGGAAAAGTTATCCGACAACGTCTATATATTGGAGACGTTGGCGGGGAAAGAAGTGGCAGGCACACATCATGCCAGAGATTTTAAAATCCCTGGAAATCTAACTCTGGATCCCCAAAGGTCCCCAGGTATTCAGATTCAGGATCCCGATCCATCGCAGTAATCATTTAAAATCAAATAAAAAAATAAAAAAAATAATAACCTTAAAATAGACTGTCAACTGTCATCTAATATGTTCATAATTCATTAAAATATTAAATAAAATTGGGTTTACCTTGTCATTCTGTGTTTTGTTCAGCGATTGGTATCGTGAGCGTTTTTTTTTGATTATTTTATTCGTCATAGTGTTGTTTTCCGAACGTAATCCATGATGCAATTTCTGTTGTGATGTTATTCATCATATCCACAAACATTATATGGTGGTTGTTATTAGGTTGGTGTAGTTAGACTGGAACATTATCGAATATGGGTCCAGTGCACACAACAGGTTGCCGCAGTTTCAGTGGAACCAATGCGACAATGCGTTCGTTCTGAAAAGTAAAGTTTTATTTAAGTGTCAGTGCAGCAAAGCGTTCTAGGCAGGAAAGTGAGGCTTCGATGAGGTGTCAACGAAATTGGTGTGACACAGTAACACACATTATTTAGGGTTTCAGTGTCGAATGAAAGGATCGGTATGCCTATTGGATTGGCTACCGTATTATAGATGGTGATGAGTGCAGAGATTTATGATTGAAAGAATGTAAGAGCTTGTATGAAAGATTAATTACCGAGCTGTTCAACGTTCTTCTTGGGCTAATCCTTAAAAGTAGGTTCCTTGAATCGAATAAGGGCTTATCCTTGAATCGAATAAGGAAGGATTGGATCCCGGGTCGAACGCGTGAGGGGCGCATCGTTGACCCAGAGTCAGGTGAGTTCACAGGTTATAATCAGCGCGTGTTTAAAGCTGTCAAACTTGGGAAGGGAAGAATGTTGGATGTTATCTACTTACGTGAATTAGGCGAAAATTCCGCTTTCTTCCGTGAATTTTCGGTTCGAGGCGGGGGGATTGTGACACGATTGCTGTTTTCCCCGATAAATTCGCATTGCACTTTAAATAAACAACAATACACGCACGCATAAGATGCATGCAGCGCCATCTTGATGCAATTCACAAGTTTTGCAAGCTAGGACGGTCATATACGACATACGACTATCGTAGTATCTACAAGCGTACACTTGACACCGAATCTATGGTCGGCTAGTCGATTGCCACAGGTAAATCTTGTATTCAGTTATGAAAATGGATTTTAGGAAAAAGAATAATTTTAATTAAGTCGGTAAAAATAAAGAAAGATCAAATTATAAACCAGGATGCTAGGAAAATTAATACAATAATTTATTTGGGTATTATACAATTTTTAATACACTAAATCATGATTAACATTGGTAATTAAATTCCGTACGTAAAAACGCGGACACTTAGCCACATTAAATCAGATCCGCTTAACTAGAAATTAAATCTAGTATTTTATAAAAATACTGTAACAATTATTGAAATTAATAAAATAAATGTAAATTAGGCGACCGGAAGCCTAAACGAGTCGAGTAAGAATCAGTATGGAAGCGGTATACTTAGACGGCCATGTTTCCGGCTCTTCTTTTTCGAATTCGCAATTCAGCTGGTGCGGTCGATATTAATTGAGAATCCCGTGGTACACGTAATTGGATAAATTAACCCGGTGAGTTTTGAAGCGGTTGTTCAATATTTAGATACAAGGTGAATCCTTATCCGTTCGGGTGGGAAGGGATGGATTGAGGAGTGAGCCGACTCCCTAGGATTGGGCAAACTGACGCCTCATTTTCCTTCCCTCCCACTTATTACTCCTGTATAATTACAGGGATTCTCCTATCGGATTAATCTTCTCCGTTGGACCATTCTCCCGCCGATCTACCTACCGAATCGCAAGACGGTCGACCGCGGCCAACGTGAACATCATCGCACGTACGAGAGTGCCGCCCGTCGCATGTACATCAGCCGCCGTTTCCCGTGGGAAAGCACGGCGTAGACCGGGAAGAGGAAGAACGGGGATCGGCCAGCCGAAGAGAAACGCGACTCCGTCGAAGATCGTCACATCCTACATTCCCGTGTCCCCACGTGCTACAATCCAATAATTGTTCTAAAATCCAACACTTTGTAAGCCGACCCTGGATAAGGATCGCACGTCTTTTGCTCTACTTTTAATGATTAGTGTTATATTCTCGTATCTGGGACTAAGATCCCAATAAATCGAATTCTAATAAAAACAAGTGACTTTTACTAAGGTGATTCTAGTTTCTACAGGTTACTATAGATTCTATAGGTCACCAAAGGTATTCCCCAACTATCTATGTCACAATATATATATATATATATATATATATATATATATATATATATATATATATATATATATATATATATATATATATATATATATATATATATATATATATATATATATATATATATATATATATATATATATATATATATATATATATATATATATATATTGTAACGCACTTCGCGTTTTCCGATTTGCTTTTCCACAATTTCCTTCCACAATATTCATTCACTTCATCGATCGATGTCGCGTCGTGTTCATTTTTTGACAGTTCCGACCTTTCGCGCAGCTGACCAATCAGAAGCGAATAGTGACGTGTGCGATGATTCGATGAGAATCGTTGCCAGAAACAAAGGAGACGGTACGATGTTCGGAATATCGGCCAAAAGCGGTTCATTATTTAGTTATAGTTTTTGATTAGTCTTTGGGTCATAATTCCTAATTATTTTGTTAGTTCATAAATTTACATTCAGAATATTTTTAATTATTCTCTGATGGATTTGTGGAATGTAGATTGACAGCATTCGAAGGTCGTTGGTTCCTTTACGATTTTGGATTCCGGATTTTAAATTAAGGATAGTGCAATATGGGTATTTCATCCTAGTTTTCACTATAAATAAAAATCAATTTTATTATCACATGATTTTAATATTTTAATATAACGCAATTCAAATGTCGAATTTGATTTTAAAAACTCGCGCGTATCGATAAGGGGTTTCCTTGCCGGGCCCGCCAAAAGTTTGGCGGTCTACCAGCGAAAAGATAATTTGGGTCATTTTGAATCCGACTTGATTCCGAACGAGATCCCGGGGAGTCTGTGTGTGATTTAGGACTATTACCTAGTGAGTTTGCTCGATGTTAGAACTATTAAGTGACTTTTATTGCATCGTTTGACGATGTATCGGAAATCAACGACTGGACTGAGGCGATAGTGTCTAGTGTCGACATCATTTTTTTAGTTATCAGTAATCTCTTTCAATTGAGCGTGTCTCGCGCAACCAATTTTCCTAACCGGTTGCAAGCAACACCTACTATTGAAACAGTTCTTTATAAAGGTCCGCGTATCGTGCTATTAATATAAAAAATAATGAGTCGAGAGGCCGCATTTGTCCCCAATCGGATGTTACGTGTTGAGCGGGTTAAATAGCACTATTTTAGACTTTAATGTTAATTTAGGCGCAATCCGAATTCCGTCAGAGCAAACATCCATAAGAATCCGGGAAAAATCAGTAGGAATTAGATATATTGATTTTTTTAAATATTTATATTTCTCATACAAAGTGGAATTTTAATTTTGCACAAAATTTCAAAGGTTGATTCTACATTTCAAAAAGAACACATTTTTTTATTTTTTTTATTCGATAAAAAAGTTAAAAAAACTAATACAATGTTAAAGTTTATAGAACACAAATAGTTTTGAATTATATTAGGACTTTATTTAATCGAATAAAAATAAATAAATTATATATTCACTATCTATTTAATGAGCAGAATCATTCGTTAAAATTTTGAGCGCAATTTTAATTCCACGGTGTATTTAATATATTTCTTCTTCTTCTTTTTATTTTTAGCTTCATCCTAGTATCAAGTTCATTTATTTTATTTCTATTACTTTTTACTCTCTAAGTAAAAGCATCTTATTCACGTTTCGCCTGATCAGGTCCGGCCACGGGCCTTCAGACCGTGCTTCTAAATACTTGGACCTGCGAGGTTCGCGACTTTCTTCGTGCTGAGTTAGTTGACTCTCAACCTCGCAGCAACCACTCCCTCGGCAGCTCTAGATTGACCAGTCATCTGAGCTCGCACTCTGCATGGGATCTAGGCCGAGGTTTTGTGGAGCCCTAGCGATCCGTCGCACAACTCACCCTAATTTAGCATTTTTTCCGTAATTCGCGGCCTAAAATATAATTTGTTTATTTCATATATAACCTTTTTCGTTTTCCCACATTTAACTTTTAACCGCAAACCGGGCTCATGGCAGGATTGTCGCCCAATGTGCGGCTAAAGTTATAACTCGACGCAGCCAGGAATTAGTCGCCCATCGGGGACAAATTTAAGTTACGGCTATATAACATTATAACCTGTAAATTTAGGTGTAGCTTTGCATTTTTAAATCAACACAACTCAAGTTTTTGTCTGTCCGCCCTTTCTATTGGTAGAAATAATAATACGATATTGTGATTAAGAAATCTGATTGAAAAACCCAAACGATTTTTTGTCTACTTTTTGAATAATAACCCAAAGGTAGGGCGGTTAAAGTAAGTAATGGCTGGCTCTTTTTCCTTAAAATATTTTTTTCTCCCATTTTCAACATACATACAGTAATGAATAAAATAGACCCTTTTTTAGGAAAAAATCCAATTATCTGAATTTGCGATTATCCGAATGGGGTCCGGTCCCAATTGATTCGATTAATTAGAGTTCTACTGTATACATGTCTACTGTATTCCATGTCAATTCAGGAAGACTTTCATAGTCTCAGAAGTTTAGCAATTAAACATATCTTCAAATACAGGGAAAAGTAAGATATACGTATTTTTGTTCTACCCAAAACAAATTCCTGGCCCGAGAAACAGGTCGCCAAAATTGGCATTGCAAAACCATTTTCTCACTTGTGAATTTCGTCAAAAAAAAAAATGCTCTATCTCTGGAATGGGGTAAGATATTTCGTTGCGGTTTTTTTTATTTTATTGCTAATATTTTTCTCTTTGTAAAGATATATTTGACTTTGATGTGTGTCCCTAACTTTTATAGCTTTACCTTTTTAAAAAAAAGTATTTAAACAAAAAAGTTTTTTTAAAAATCTAACCACAAAAAAATTGATTTTTTCACTATTGATTTATACTATTAATTACTACATTTTTAAAAAAGGAGAACTTACTTTTGAGTTTATAGTTTTTCAGAAAGAATGTAAAATTTTGTCATATTTTATCATTTTGTCATATTTTATCATCTCTGGATTAGTGCAAGATATTTCGTTCCGCTTTTTTATTTTGTTTTAAGAGGCCTATTACAAAATAGCGTAGGTATTCTTTTAAAATGAGTTTAAAAAATGAACGCATTTTTTTTTGGATGTAACTATAAAAGATAGGATAAATAAATAAATAAATAAATAAATAACTATTCAACCCTGGGAGAAAACCGCGGCACTGAGCGCTCTTCTCTTGCGCAAGCAAATATATACACAATTTCTAATTGTTTTTTGCAGTGTTTTCTCCTTTCTAATGACAATAATTTATATTATGTCGTATTGCTAAAAGAGTGAACTTTAATATAGTATAAGTATTATATAAGAATCTTATTTTATTTCTGAGAAAATTAGAATGATACAGGAAGATTTTTTTTAAATTTTGTGTAATTGTAAGTAATGTATACCTTGGATATGTGGTCAAAAAACGAAAAAATAAGGCCGCTATGGTCAACAAGAATACATGACGGACATAAAAAAAAATAGTATACGGTTTTCGTTGTAGTGATATTACTGTATTAAGGAGCTCAAAGTTTGCCTTCCGAGCGTTTTACGAATAACGACTTTCGGAAAATGGGCTGAATAAGTAAATAATATTCGTTATATCTAAAATTAAAGGCCGCTATGGTCAACATCAAGAAATGGTCCAGGTAATTCAGTAATTAAAGTTTGTAGAAATCTCTTCATTTCTTGGAATTAGAACGCCAAAAATCCACTTTTCTTGCCTTTCTGGAAAAAATATGTGATAGGGCTCTTAAATAATACACTTGTTTCCTAAATATTTCACTCTATTTTGAAATATGTGCGAAACTTTTCTTGATACAAATTTCTTTAAATTATTTTTTGTTTTTCATATTTTATTTTGGAAAGATTTTAGTTTTCGTCATTTTTTTTTATTATTGATCAACACGATTGAGTACTACGTTCCCCTAAAAGGGCAGTTTGCACTTTTGATTATAAAACTTTTTCACAATTTTTATAAAACATTTCCAAATTATATTTTTTTTTTAGAAACTTTCAATTTATAAAAGTGGGGGGGGGGGGAGGACTGAAAATAGAAATTTCCATCTTCATCTTAATTAAAGTACCTGCTTAGGCGGTTTGTGGGCCGGGAAATAAAAAGCGATGTTTCTGTAAAATGTTGAAAATTGCATTTAAAAGTAATGTAGGTATCTACAGGCGTAATGCGTTAACCTTTCCTATTTGAGTTAACTATTTTTGGTTAGACGCTTACAAACGCTAAGATTTGAGCTAATCAATTTTGGTTTGGGCGCTCCGCGCTGCGTAAAATGCAATTTATTACTCGATTTGCGATCCTTTCCGCATATTCAAAGTAACAGATATCGAATACATGAAACGGTCCAACTCTAAACGACGACTCTCTGCCGATAAATATTTTAAAAACATCGCCGAGTGGCCGCGGCGCTTTTGTGCATCGTCCGTGTTCTGTGATTTTGTGATTTTGTGTTATTTTTGTGCTATTTCCTGCCAAACCGTAAGTAATTTGCATTCTAAGAAGGTTTCCGAAAGAGAATTTCTAATTTGGGACAGCTCATCTGCTTTTTTTCACGAATTATCGAGTAAAATAGTTTGACATACGCTAGCGTTGCAAAAAATGTTCGTTTGTTTTTCGCGAATTATGACGAAAAATCGCGAATTATTAAGTAATATTCGTTTAATTCGCTTATGAAACACCTATTGTTTCATTTACATCGTATATAATCACAAAATTGGCTATATTTTGCTCAATTCAACTTGATTTCTAATTTGACATCGGACAGTTTTTATCCGCCGCTCTTTGTTACCACATTTTGATTGGGTTTTTTTATTGTTTTTCTATGAAATGTGACTCTTTGGAGTATAATATTTAGTTACTAGACAAATAATAAGCACTTAATAAGACATATTATTTGAAAATCCTTAACCATTTTTGTATTATCAAAGTTTCCGTCAAAGTTACAAGTTTACAATGCTAACTCAAAAAATTTTCGATTTTTCTGTAATATCAGACAAAGCTGAACGTTTTGGTGTGTTTTCTAAGAAGAATGATATAGTGGAAAAGTTATTTTGAAAGAATTTCATATAAAAAACGACTTTTAACCCCTCCTGTTGCGAGGTAAAAACTCACCCATCACTTTTGCGCGCGACATTTTCGCGCGCGAAATCAACGCCAGTCGACGACCTTGATAAAAACGACCATAACTTGTAAACCACTATACGGATCGTAAAAAGAAGAACTGTAAAATGATCGCATTGAAATTTGACATATAAAACATTATAATCTTATCTCGTAAATCAATTAAGATAATAATGGCGACAAATTACAAATTTGGCGAAGTGAAAAAACTCGCCTATTTATCATTTCGATGTTTTTATCACAAAACACGAAAGTCTATGCGGAAATTGTATTTACAGTTATGTTCTTTATTAAATGCTTTACCAAAACCATTATTTTGTTTTACTTCTTTGCATACAAAAATATTTAGTTTTTCAGTCATAATAACCAAGAAAAATTTGATGTCTCCTCGTAAAAATTTTTTTTTTTAATTTTGTATTTCTGACTACTTAGGGACTTTATTTATATGAAATTCTTTCATAATAACTTTTCCACTACACTACACTTCTTATAAAATCATACCAGACTTTTCAACTTTGTCTGATATTACAGAAAAATCCAAACTTTTGCGAGTCGGTGACGAAAATTTGGTATTAATTTTGACAGGTCATAATACACAAGTGGATAAAGTTTTTCAAATATATTGTGTTATTATGTGCTTATTATATGTCTAATAACTAATTATTATACTCTAAAGAGTCACATTTCATAGAAAAACTATAGGAAATCACACTCAAAATATGGTAATTCTTTCATACTAATTACGTAAACAAATAGGTATGCGCACCCCGCGATTTCGCGAATATCGATAAAATTAGGCAGCGCGCCTGTCTATGCAATATCGCCGCGGTGCGTGCTCATTTGTTTAGGCAAATTCGGAGTGTGATTTTCTAGTTTCTTCTATGAAATGTGACTGGAGTATAATAATTAGTTATTGGACATCTAATAAGCGTCAAGTTTTCAATACATTCGAAAAACTTCTAACCACTTTTGTATGCCTTTGCAATTATTATGAAATCAGACTATCGCGGTTGCTTCACATTATAGCTTTATAAACGAATTTACCGCGTGAAGTGTGTAGCACCCGACGTTTCGGCGACGTTGCCCAGGGTAGACTGGACAGCGGCGGCTGCAACGTCGCCGAAACGTTGGTGTCTAAACTTTACGTGGTAAATTCGTTTTTTAACCACATTTGTATCATGCCTTTGCAATTATTATGAAAAAGATTATCGCGGTTGTTTGACATTATAAATAGCTTTATAAACGAATTTACCGCGTGAACTTTGTGGCACCCGACGTTTCGGCGACGTTGCAGCCGCCGTTGTCCAGGGTAGACTGGACAGCGGCCGCTGCAACATCGCCGAAACGTCGGGTGCTACAAACTTCACGCGGTAAATTCGTTTATAAAGCTATTTATAATGTCAAACAAACGCGTTAAGTTTTTGATTTTATAATAATGGCAAAGGCATTATACAAAGTGGTTAAAAAACGAATTTACCGCGTGAAGTTTGTAGCACCCGACGTTTCGGCGACGTTGCAGCCGCCGTTATCCAGAGTAGACTGGACAGCGGCCGCTGCAACATCGCCGAAACGTCGGGTGCTACAAACTTCACGCGGTAAATTCGTTTTAAAAGCTATTTATAATAATAATAATTATTATTATTAAAAAATCCTAGAAGAAAACTCAACAAACCATTTTTTTTTTATTTACTAAATTTCCAGTACAAAATTTTATAGTAACAACACTCATTTGATAAAAATAAAACAAACATGTAATACAAAATAAACAAATAAAACAATTGTACCGACTAAAATAAAAACTTTCATCAGTTGGATTAGGTATACATGTATTGGTTTCTTTATATACAAAGGAAACATAGAAAAATTTGACAAAAAAAATCTAAGTGAAAAAAGTTGACAAGATTGGATTTTATCAATTATATTTTATGCGACTTATGCTTTAAATTTTTTTATTGGTACTAAATTTCCAGTACAAAATACATGAACGTTTAAAAATTGCCACATTTGATAAAAACTTATAATGTATCACAAAAAACACATCATGTTACATCACAGCGTGATTACGTATGAATAAAAAAAATAGAATACAAACGAAACATAGAAAAATATAAACAATTAAAAAATTGCGGAGTATCGGCTTATTCAACGGTAGTGAGTAGTGAGCGACGGCGGCAACTTGTGGCTTGCCGATACAAACAAGCTGTACACTGAGAAAAATATAGCGCTGTAATACACGGAAATACGCATGTTTCAACAAGGATTACGTATATTTCATTAGGTGCGACTTGGGATCTCGCTTCTAACATGGCAGCATGTAGTAGTATACGTACGGTTAGTCGGACACATGAATCATGTTAAAATATAATGATACATATAATCGAGTAATGGAGTTTCATCAAAACTCCTTGTAATACAACAAAATTTCGAGTAAAACCTCATAAATAGAATAGAAAACGAATTTACCGCGTGAAATTTGTAGGACCCGACGTTTCGGTGACGTTGCAGCCGCCGTTGTCTAGGGTAGACAACGGCGGCTGCAACGTCACCGAAACGTCGGGTCCTACAAATTTCACGCGGTAAATTCGTTTTCTATCCTATTTATAATGTCAAACAACCGCGATAGTCTTCGATTTTAGAGTAAAACATCGTTATTCTATATAAAACATTATGTAAGAATCAATCTAATATTTTTCTCAGTGTGAGTCATACAGTTTATCAGTTGGTACATAAAATTATACCTAATGATGAAATACAGTTATTACCAAGTATCAGAGATGGATAACTTTTATTTTTTAGGATAGAAAACGAATTTACCGCGAGAAATTTGTAGGACCCCACGTTTCGGTGACGTTGCAGCCGCCTTTGTCTAGGGTAGACAACGTCACCGAAACGTCGGGTCCTACAAATTTCACGTGGTAAATTCGTTTTCTATCCTATTTATAATGTCACAACCGCGATAGTCTTCGATTTTGGATAACTTTTAGTTTGTATCGAGCACCGAGCCAACACCCCCCCCCCCCCCCCCAAATTCTACAGATCCAATCAATCATCACACATCCATCCATCCATCGTACTGAAATAATGATACTATAGGTAAACTAATGTCAACTATTTTTATAAAAATCACTATAAAACAGAGAATCAGCCTACTCCAATGTATGGAATTCCTCGAAACAAGGTGGTTCCAAACACAGTGGCTTTAAGCACTTCTTACACTGGAACCTGGTTCTTGGTCCAATCTTACCTGGTACTCGAGGACGACGTAGTTTGCACCAGATACATTGAATTCGCGGAGTACTACCTGCAGCATTGGCAGGTATTAGCTCTGGGTAATGTCCATGCCCAGAGCCTGAAAAACGTACAGCTGGTAAGCGGACGTCTCTGGTTGGTCGTACATGACTTGCTCGAAGAGGGACATGAGCCAAATGCTGCTCCATAATCTCTTCAATCAAATTTAATCGAAAGTCCTTGTGAGAAATCATTCTCTTCTCGGGAAAACACTTTCTGAAGACAATGCAACTGTTAAATACAGATACATTGAGGAGTCTCTTGAAAAGTTTCTTGTACCACTTCATATTTTTTTTAGTTTCAACCAGGAAAGGCTCTAGCTGTTGATCCTTCTTGTCAACACCACCCATTTTGAGATTGTAGTCCGCAATAAGCGCCGGTCTATAGTGTGATGGACGTCCAGGTCTACCGTCTATTAGTAGAGACTCAGTGGTATGGTATGTTGACGTTACGTAAATCTGGTTCTTATCTTGGTAAGCCATCACAACAACATCCCCGGAATGCCGTGCTAGACAAGTGCCTTGATCAACCTTTGCCAGTTGGAGCAGTGCCGGCACATTTTTGCGCGATCTACGCAAAGTGCCAACACAATCTGTTTTGTTCCGCTTCAGAAACCTTGATAACATAGGCGAATTGAACCAATTATCCATGTACAAAATATAGCCTTTGTTTAGAAGAGGCTTCATGAGGCGTGCGACAATCTCGGTGCTCTTTGGAAGCGGAGATTGATCAGCGTGATTTTTACCCGTATAAATATGAAACGACCACAGGTAACCAGTAGTCGATTCGCAAATTTCAAATGTTTTAATGCCGAATTTGGCGGATTTAGTTTTAATGAACTGCTTGAAGAGCAGGTTACCTTTCCATAACAGCAACGACTCATCCAACGATATGTCTTGTTCCATCACGTAATTAGTTTGAAACTTTTCGTTGAAGTGATCAACCAATGGACCAAGACAGAAAGTCCTGGGTGAGTCGGGCGTGCGGGTAGACTTGTCTACAAAATGAAGGGCTCCGCTTAAATACCAAAAACGGTCTTTTGATATTAGATTTCTAAACACGGGGTTTTTCAACAGGGGATGATTTGAAAATTTATCATTTTGTGATGGCAGCCTAACAATGCCACTCAAAAGGTAAAATGCAAGAAGTATCATTATTTCATGCACATTTGTCTCGTACCAATCTCTAGCAAACCTTTCCGAAGCAGCCGACAGTTCTATAGCATACCGATTAGTTTCCTGCACGATATGCTCCAGAATTTGATCGTCCCAAAAAGAGCGGAACGCCTCATATTCACTTTGGACCTGAACGGTAGGACCAGCGCGACAATGAAATTCTTCCCGGCGGCCCCTAAAAGTATCCATAGGGAACCACTGGAATTGCATTGCCGTTCTATCTCCTTCGAACAGTTCCCGCGATATGATGGATTCCGCATCCACTGACAACTCGTTCTCGTCGCTTTCGTCCGCATTCGTGCCGACGTCCCGCAGCCGCAATAACCTTGCTGTCTCCCTAGCGCGCCGATCACGAGAAACCTTCTCCGCCTTATCCACTAACTCTTTCAATGGCGCGGGGATGTCTTCATCATTCTTACATACTTCAATAATCGGATCACCTCGACACCACACAGTCTCACCGAGCACAGCTCTGTTGGCGGCGTGCCTACCGCCTCTAAACCCCCTCGACCCCGCCGCCGCTCGCCCCCGTCGCCCCCCGCCGGCTGCCCGCCCCCGGCGCCCGGCGCCCGCCGCGCCGCCTCGCCCGCCAGCCACTGCGCCGCCTCCTTCGCCAGCCGCCGCGCCGGCCCGTCCGCTGCCCGCCGCTCCGCCCCGTGCGCCGGCTCTCAAGCGCCGCCCGCCCGCTGCTCTCCCCTGGACTCGCCCCGCCGCCGCCAAAGGGACGCTGAAAATTCAAATTTAAACAATGATGTTAGCTTACTGCAGATGCTGTTTTGAGTTGTGGAACGTTAAGAGAAGCTTTAGATGAAATCACAAAATGGACTCAAGTCTGGGTTATTAAAATCAACCCTAAGAAATGCATCTCGGTATAACGATAACGGACAACTAGAAATGGGCAAACCATATTGAAAACATCGTAAAACGGGCAAACTCACTTCTATATTTGGTAAAGAAAGCTTTTCAAGTATTGACGATACAGACATTTCAAAAAATTAACAAAACCTACAGTCGTCCTCTGATTGAGTATTGTTTTCAAATCTGGAATCCTTATTTTGCCAAGGACATCGACCCGCTTGAAAGTATACAACGTAGAGCGACAAAACTGCCAAAAACCTTAAGAAAAACACCCTATGAACGTAGATTAAAAATCCTCAAACTGACAACTCTGGAGCGACGGAGATGCAGAGGAGATCTCATAGAGACATACAAAATACTGAGGCAACACTATGACTGCCTAGAGTTGGAAAGCATGTTTGTGTTCAATTCAAACCGTCACTTAAGAGGTCACAGCCTGAAACCGCCGAGCGACCGAGATGCCAATGGGGTTCAAAAATCTGGAATACGCAGAACGACTCCGCAGATTGCAGCTGCCTACACTTAAGGATCGTCGGACCAGGGGTGACCTCGTTGAAACATATAAGATCCTCAACGAATGCTACAATTGCCCCTAAATTGCAATTGCCAACATAAATTTCAATAAATTTGTTTGTGATCGTTTTGTGAATTTCTGAAAACTTACTCGATGGTGAAAACAAAGTAAAAATAAGATAACCTTTAACTGGTGACGAGCGTTATAGTGCGCTTATATAGGAGAGATTATGGGAGAACGAAGACACGTGCGACCCCGTCGCACTTACGACGCACAATGGCAAATGTAGTCTGGCCGCTTCGGTTAATTCTCGCGTTTGTACTTTGTCTACTGTCTTGATGTACCTACCCCCACCAATCGATCGATCAAAAAGTCAATATAAAATGAATAAGTTCTAACCTTAGAGCACTCGGCGACCAAACAGAGGCAGGTGATGATGTGCCAGAGCCAGCGGGCGAAGACCGAAGAGCGCGCAACGGAGACCTCTGGAAAGTAAGAATATTCCGCCTTTACTATATTTGCTATATAAGGATTACAAAATATGGTGCGTGTATGTATGTGTGGGTGTGTGTATCTGTAGTGCGAATGTGCTTGTGAGTGCTTGTGCATGCTAATTCAATCCGATCTGATAATCAGCTTTTCACGTACTTCCTTAACAAAGGATCGACTATTCTGATGGTTAAATATGTCAATATCGTTAAAGCATACATTGTATGCATACATAACGCGCGGCAATAACGAATTGGAACCATAGTTAGTGTTGAACCTTGGTACAACGTAAAAAGTTGAGTGAGCACGTGCGAGTCGGGAAGGCGCTCATATGCTCACCCTACTCCGGAGGTATGAACTGTCCAACCCAGTATGAACACTTGTAGCAATTTTTTTAATATTATCTTTTATATTACTTGTAATTTCTTCTTATAATGATTATTTATTATGATTATTTTCTTTAATTATGATTGTTTGCTTTGCTACTATTGGCCCCACTTTGGGCACCATTTTGTAGCGAATTATTTTTTATTTACATTACTTATTGTTGTTGCTTCTATTGGCCCCACTTTGGGCACGCCATTTTGTAGCAATTTTTTTTAAATTTATCTTTTTATTTTCTTTTATTGTTATATTTAATTTCTTGTTATATTGTTTGAGTCTATGGATTATAATTTTAATATCTATGCTAATCAATCTTCAACCAATCTTCAAACAACCTTCAAACAGCCCCACCAATTGGGAGACATTTGTAGCGTATAACTTTTATTTTTATATTATTACTTACTTAGACGTGCGCGCGATGTGTCATCAGCGATAAGCGCTTGATGAAGAAGATAAAATTGAACGGAGAAGTGACTAAACGAAGAGGAAGATGCTAATATATGTATAAAGATATTCAAAGTATGCAGAGAATAAGATTTCAAGTGGATAGCCCTGTTTCCTCTTGTACGCGCTCCTTCATATGTGAATTTCTCCTGTCCTGACTAAAATGTATTCTCCAAAAGAAGAAGAAGAATAATAAGGAGTATTCTATGTGTCTAGACCAATTTGTTAGACCCTTATGCACTTGGTTTTAGATAGTTTGAATCAATTTGAGGTTTATAAGTTAAGATCGGCTTGTAACCTACACTTTTAAGATCTCGTCTTGATGAGAAATATTGATTTTTGATGTTCTATGACAGAATTCTTATCTAGTGGATTATCAAAGGTGTTCTATAGTTAAATACTTCCAGATCAATGTATGCTAATAGTTTTAAGTCACTTTCTCAATATCGGTTGACGATTGCTCCAATCAGCTGAGATTTTTTTATTTTTTAAGGTACTTATAAGTACGATATTTGTCATTACTGAATATCCGACATCGTTTGATTTGTCGATGCACTATTTATCACACTGACGGATGCTACAGTCTTCCGTCAGGGCGTTGTGAACTCAGGAGTTATTTTTTTTATATATTTATTGGATCACGAGATAAATTTATACCAAGGCGCCAATCTCGCGTATTCCTTTACTGCGTTCGTTCATCCGTTAGTGCTGCATCTGATCTATCGAATCAATTTCTAATTATGATTTAGCTCAGTCTATTTAGTTTTATTTTATTTAGTGGTTTATTGCTATTACGCTTCATTTTTAACGAATATATAAACGTTTTATTGTTTTATTGAGTTTTAATCTTATTTTAATACATTTTATATTCTCTTGTCGGCATTTTTACAGTTATCTGCTTATCGACGGTAACATTTCTCGCTTTTCTTTTCCGCTAGATGTCGCTACAAGTTTTGAAATTGATTTAAATTTTAGGATAATGAATGAATCGACTAATTACTACTTTTACGCTTTGAAGACCATTCACCTTGCCTTCCCGTTGCTGCGTATAGATGGCAATAGGTGTACTTACTTGGCATGGTTTGGTTTAGATATTAAGTATTCTATTTGACAGGAGGCGTTCGATTTTATATCATTACACACTTTTATGTAGAAACGACATATCTGATACTACTCGCCGGTCCTCTAATGTCTCTAAACCGTAGCGTTGCAGACCTTCAGCGTACGACAAGCCGCTGGAAAATAAGCGGTAATTTAGATGACGTATAAATCGTTTTTGAATACGCTCAATCCTCAGCTTGTATGTAGCATACTGTGGAGACCAAATATTAGAAGCAAATTCAAGCAGGCTGCGTACGTATGCAACATAAACCGTTGTCAAAGAATGAGTGTTTTTAAGAGGTCTACAAACTCTCATGATAAAACCGAGGGTGCTGTAAGCCCTGTTGACGACTGAATCAATGTGCTTATTCATAAAAGCTTGCGATCTAAGATGACTCCTAGATCACGCACTCGATCTACTTCCAGAATTTCATCATTGCCAATTGTATATTTAAAGTTAATTATATATAAAAGTCAATTGTCTATGTATATTGTAATTATAATAAAAGCCAATTGTATATAAAAGAGCTATTAGCTCAACATGATTGACACGATCAAAGGCCTTTGAGAAGTCAGTATATATCGCGTCCACCTGAATACGCCGATCCATACGTCCCAAAGTATAATCAGTAAAATGAGCGAGGTTTGTAACAACCGACCGATTTTTAAGAAACCCGTGTTGGTGCTCTGTGAACGAGCTAGCGAGAGCTTGATATAGCTATATAGATAATGCTTTATTTAAGAGAAAGTAGTACAAAAATTATGTCTTAAAAACTACCCAACTAGGTGCACGTACTAGGGTAGATTCTTTTCTTTTAAATTAAGATGCGCACGTAATTTTATACTGCAATTATAGAACTATGGTAATATTTTACTTGTTTATATAATATTTAACATTATACATATAATATTCTCATTTATACATAAATATATACATTTACCTACTTCTATTATTTACATACTATTATTATTTACATACATTTGCATTTACGTACATGTATTTATTAGTAATCGAAGGGGGAGTGAATGGGTGGCAAGGTGAACGCTCACATGTGGCAAGACAGCTGTCCTAAACCTACCACAGCCGGTTCGTAAGTCCGGAATCCACTGCTCACCCCCCAGAAGTGTAAAAAAATAGTATTATGATGGGCCCGACTCCGGTCGGTGAATTCCATGGCAGCTCCGTTTGTATTTATTTATTATAATTGATTAAATTGATAACGTCGTTTTAAACGAGGATATTTTAGTCAGTTTCCCCTGGAAATCTACCTTCTGGCGCTCCTATACGGTCTGCGCACCGTGCGGCATAAGCCAATCGATCGCGCACTCTGACTAACAGTCAGGGGAGTCTGGAAGCAGTACTGTTTCCTATAGAGCGGGGGTGGTTGCGGACCTTACGGCGACTGCTCTTGAAACGACCATCGGCAACCCGATCCTGGGTAAACAGCCTGGCAAAGGATGCCGTGGTCCGCGATAGATTCGGTTTACACCGTCTCACCGCTTCGTAAGGGAGAGGACCGCGCAAGCGACCTCGAACTCTCGAATCTGGTCGCAATTGGAAGTAAGGGCGTGAGTGTAAGCCCGTTGGGTTACACTTCTGGCTATCTCGCGGTTAAGGCGTTGGCCTCTTACGGCTGTTATAAGTTCCACTATGATATAATATTGATATTGGAAAATATTGATATAATATTGATATTGGATAATAATATTGGAAAATAAATAAATATTTGTATTTCTTACCTCTCTGTAGCTTGGAGAGAGGAAATGGTCCGGCCAGTAGTAGGCCGTGCCGGGCGGCGAGCGCTGTTCAGTCCTGGGCGGCGGGCGGCGAATCGTCGGCCTCTTGAACGGCGACGGCGTCTGAGGCTCGGCAGCCGACGCGCCGGCACTGGTCGATGGTTACGGCTCAGCCGACGCGCCGGCACTTGTGGACGGTTGCGGGTCCGCCGAGGACGGTGACGAGTGACTATCGAAAGATAAAAACACAATAAATAAATTGACTGATACTGTCTGACAGTCTGACTAGAGACTGACATATATACTTACAATTGTCGGAGAGTACCACCTGGGCTCTGCCAATCTATCGGCAAGTCGTTGAGATCGAGATGGCCCTCGATTTCAACGGCTTGCCGATCGATTGGCAGATCTATCGCCTGCGATGTGGCATCGAGACGTTCCTCGATATCAACATCGCAGGGGACGTAGGCGTAATCGTCGTCCAATTCATCGTCACCGTCCTCGTAACAAAATACCGGACCCGCTTCCTCGTCCGAATATTCGGACACGGACCCCTCCAGGAGCTCCATGAAGGCACGAGGAGGGGTCCGATCAGGGCTTAGATTGAATCTTCTTGACATCTAAAAAAACAAAAACACATTTTTTAAGAAAAAAGTCAAAATAGTCATCCCAATGCGTCTGTGCTTTTGACCGTTGAGGAGTTCCTCGCCCGTGAGTCAACCATGGGCGCAGCTACAGGCGAGCCCGTCACTTCAGGGAGTTATAAAGATATTAGATCGTTTTGACTGGTCAGGTGAGCATAGAGAAGCTTTAGGACGAAACAGTCCAATTTTTTCTCAGTAAATAAGCCCAAATTTTGAAAAAACTTTTATGTTACTGCTGCATTTTTTATTTATTTATGCATGATAAGTTTTATGTTATTTTAGTTTTACTATAAAATCCAATATTCAAATATACAAATTTCTTCAAAAATAAAATATCGAAAAAAAATTTTTCGTCGGCTTTTTTTTTTAGTTCATTATCGATAGAAATACTAAGTTTCACTATACACATTGAGAAATATCGCTTTTTGCCGCCAAATTACAAACTCAAAAAAACTGGTGACAGTTTCAAACACTTTGTATTCACAAAATACGTTTAATCCTATGATTATTTTTGATGTAAATGAAGTAATAACTATTTAATTAGCGAAATAAACAAATATTACGTCATATCAAGTGATATTTCGTCGTTTCAAAAGTGTGACGAAAATTACCAGCCATTTTGATAAACAAGGCGCCTGGCCGCACAAAGTTTTTCACTCGAAAACAAATGAAGAAAAGGAAATGGGCTACGCACAATAAGTAATGCTCGTTGATTAAGAGTTTTAGAAAGGAAATCACTCACTTTTAATCACCAAATCACACAAAATCGCACAAAAAATCACTTTTTAGTGTAGCCGGCTCGCGTCGCAGTTCGTCGGTCACACGTCGGTCAGAAATGATGTCATCGATGTTTTTGTAAGGGACGTAGTTATTCATAATCCTATGATCGCATGCGGCAATCGAGCAATTTCACAGTGAGACATATTTGGCTATATTATGGCATCATTCGATAGAATATACAATCGCATTTCGAAATTTAAACGACATTTTCGTAAGAGCCGAGCGCTATATCCAGTAGTGGACGTTTCGGAAATTAGGCGGCCGCCATTCATGTCCCCAAATGGATGTTACGTGCTCAGCGGGTTAAGTAATCACAAAAATAATATGTTTTTTTTTTTTTTACGAGAATACATCGATATTTTCTTGGCTGAGTAACTAAATGTTTTTGTATGCAAATAAGTAAAACAAAATATAAGTTTTGGTAAAGTATTTAATAAAGAACATAACTGTATTTACAATTTTTGCATATTTTACGTATTTTGTGATAAAAACATCGAAATGAATTGAATAGGCGACTTTTTTTCAGTTCGCCAACTTTGTAATATTTATTCATTATTATCTTAATTCTTTTACGAGATAATGTTATAAGGTTTTATATTTCTAATTTCAATGCGATCATTTTACAGTTATTCTTTTTATGATCCGTATAGAGGTTTACAAGTTATAGTCGTTTTACTCAAGTTCATTTACTTGCGCCGAATTTACAAGCGAAAATGTCGCCGGCGTAAGTGACAGCTGAATTTTTACTTCGCGATTGGAGGGGTTAAATGGCGGTTTCTGTTACGTTTTTTTAATTTCATACTAGATCACCCGGTGAACTTCGTACCACCTAAAATTAATTTGATTGTAACTCTTCATAAGCATTTATTGATCCTAATCAACCTTCAAAATCCAATTCATTGAAATCTATAATATGGCGGTTTGATCATGTACGGTATAATCATGTACGGTTTGAGTTTAGTTTGGTGATTAAATGAAAGTCGTTTGTAATTAAAATAAATTCAATGTATTTAAATTACCTGATGAAATGTAAATGCTTTTTCGACTTTTCCGACTGACTTAATCGACTTTTTTGACTTTTGGGACTTTTCCGACTATTTTGACTTTCGCTGTTTTTGACTTTTCGACTTTTTGAAATTTTACACATTTTACGGAATGAATAACAATTATGGATAGCGCAGCTGTCAAACAATACGATGGCCGCGATAGCCATCTAGAAAGTGGCCAATGTTCCCAACATTACCAATTTCGATTTTTTCGATTTTCAGTTGTTTCTTTGTTTTTCCTAAATATTTTTTTTTGTAAACCACCCTTTTTTGTAAACAAAATATAAGAAAAATAATTCAAATCGGTCGAGTCATTTCCGAGATCGCACGGCTCGGAAATGACTCGACTCGGATTCATTTATATATATGACTCGACTCGGATTCATTTATATGTATATATAAGAAGATTTATACATATGGGGTAGAGGCGTAAAGGCGTAGAGGCATAGAGGAGTGGAGGCGTAGAGGCGTAGAGGCGTAGAGGCATAGAATCGTAGTCGTAGAGTCGAATCATCGAAAATGGTAAAATAAGTCAAAATTTTACATTCTTTCTGAAAATGTTAAACTCAAAAGTGAAAGTTCTCATTTTTAGGAAATGATGTATTCAGTATTATAGATCACTGGTGAAAAAAACCAAATTTTTGAGATTGGTGTTTTTGAATCAGTAACAGAAATAGTAAAAAAAATATACAATAAAGGTAATCATGAAATATTACAAATAAATAATACTGTCCAAAGTCCCTAATAGAATAGATTGTGTTGTTAATGAGAATATCCTGGACCTTTTTCTTAAATTGAACATCTCCAAGACCCCATGGCCAGCGGGTGAACCCGGTTGGGATAGGTTGCGATTGCATTGGGCAGCGCGGTTCGTTTCTCGGCTGAGCGATAACACTCGACGTTAATATTTGATTGGCGGGATGGCGGGATTAAAATATTATTAGGGCATTTTGTATATGAGTTATTCAAACCCAAATTCACGAAAATTCCTTCTTGTCATCCGACTGGAATAAATTGACATAGAGTCATAAAAACAAAGAATTTCCCATGCAAAAACGGCAAAGTTAGATCTGTCGCTAACAGGCGTAGAGGAAAGATTTTTCAATGATTGGCAACATAAAACGCATCAATTACCACTCCTGAAAAGACTCCTTTATTTACGGAAGAGGCAGTATTGCGTTATAAAATCAGAAAATAGCGTACCGGCTCTTGCCGGCTCAATTAGTATCGCATTGCATTGCAGCTATGAAAACCAAAAAAACAAAGTCCACTAATACGATATTTGCTGAGCCAAAATTGGAATATTTCGTCATTAGGCAGGACATCCACAGTCGGTCTCTAACCAAACGCGTGATATTTATGAAAATAAAGTTGCCTGGCGAAAATAGATGCCTTGCTAATTTCTGGCCCTCGTAAGGCCTGGATCTATGACAATTATCTAACGTCACATTTGTCATGGCCCTTTCTTATTTACGATTTTACCAAAACCCAACTGTCCCGTCTAGATGCGCTGGTGACAGCTAGTTTAAAATCCTGGCTGTCCTTAGCCAAACCAGCTGACCCCTCGACTCTCTTCAGGTCCAAACAAAATTTTGGGCTAGCGCTTAAACTGCCCTCTCTGCTCTACGCCAACTCCAGAATAACCAAAAATTCGATTCTGTGCAATTCCAAAGATCCGGCAATATTGAAGCACGTAATAAGTGGCCGTAGTGATTCAAATGATCTACAAGCCCGCGTCGACTTCCACAAAAAGTTCCTTACTGGAATCAGCCAGAATGGCACTGGTCTGGGGTATGGCAGTACAACCACGAGCGACGTGGACTTGAAGAAGTCTCTTTTGCGGGGAGATTACGACAGCAAGAGTATGGCTCATGCTATTGGCCTTCAATGCCAGAATGAGTGGACAACAATTGGGGACTTTTGCATTCCGCCTCCAATGCACTGGAAGGTAATGCTCTATGACTGGACGCCAGAGATGCTGAAATTTTATTTGAATGCCTTTCAGCATACACTTCCAGACCCCAGTAACCTCGCTCGTTGGAGCTTTGCCGAGGATAGTTCTTGTCCCCTCTGTAGCAATACCCCTTGCACAGCGCTAGACACATTCTAGCTGGCTGCAAGGTGGCCTTAGATCAAGGACGGTACACTTACCGCCATGACAAAGTTCTCGCTGTTATTCGCGAGGTAATTAGTCTCTCAGTGGCTCGTGCCAACAAGGGTTTGACAGTATCCTCCAAACCCCCAATACAGTTTGTGCGGGATGGCTCTAAAGGCAAAAAACATTTAACTACAAAACCTTTCTCAATAAACGAGAAAGCTACAGATTGGATTCTGGAGGTTGATTCGGTCTCTAAGCAGTATAAATTCCCTGAAAATCTCGGATGCACAGCCCTCCGTCCAGATATAACTCTTTACTCTCTATCTCGGAAGGTGGCTCTTATTGTAGAATTAACTGTTCCATGGGAATCAAATATCCCAAAAGACCACGAGTACAAATTAAATAAATACCATGATCTTGCAAATGCCGTAACCCGGAACGGCTTCACTGTTCACCTTCACGCGGTGGAAGTTGGCGCTCGTGGCCTGCCAGCTAAATCTCTATTTCACCTCTTTAAAGATCTTGGCCTTTCCAGAAAAATAATCAACTCTTTCTTAGAAAAATTATCTAAAACTGCGATTTGCGCATTTCAAATTCTATGGCTTCGAAGGGGGAGTGAATGGGTGGCAAGGTGAACGCTCACATGTGGCAAGACAGCTGTCCTAAACCTACCACAGCCGGTTCGTAAGTCCGGAATCCACTGCTCACCCCCCAGAAGTGTAAAAAAAATAGTATTATGATGGGCCCGACTCCGGTCGGTGAATTCCATGGCAGCTCCGTTTGTATTTATTATTTATTGTTTTCTGCGTTCCGTCATTAAGAGACGATCGCAGGCCATTAGCCATTTGCAAGACGCAAATTTCCATGGTCGCGCCTTCTGATACGAATACAAATTGATTGCGACACACGCTAGAAAATACAAACGGTATTCGAATCAGCGCCATACTGTATAAGTGGTGTTTCCGGTCATTAGACCCTTAAAAACCATTATTATAAAGCTACATTTAAAATCACATTAAAGTTAGCCTGATATTTAGATCTTTTGGTGTGTTTATTTTTCTTCCTTATTATTTATTATCCGTTCTATCTGAATGTAATTACAACCATATACTTATTTGTATAATTTAGTCTTATGTCTAGGTAAACAAATATATTTATTATTTAAATAGGGCTTCAACAAGCAAACTAGCATAGATACAAAAAATGCATGGAAAATAACCTATACCACCACCCGTCAGCGAATAGTCGAACCTATTTTAAAGCAGTTACAATCTGCCTGTGCGTAATCAAACTTTTTTTGGTAGTAACTTTTATTCTTAAAAAATATACAAATTACATGTCACAGTTCCCCACTAAGGTTAGTGCTTTTTCAGTGTTTAACTACCAATGATGTGGTCATATTTGCCTTACATCATCTTTTACCTATTATACTTATATTATCCAATATTGCTTGATTTACGTTAAGTAGATGTTCCAACTTCCTAACCTAATCGAAACTAAACTATAATCCTATAATAACTACCTGAATTTACTCTAATAAATATTTACAATAAATAATTGACATCAACTAAATTAATATACCTACTTTCTATCCATACCTAACATAACCTAATTTATAATAACTATCGTGGTTTAGACTAAATACTTTTACTTAATTTGTTTAATTAAACAATTAAAATAATAAATCACAACACTTATCGATTGATTTACACTAGATGGATGTACTTACGCCCTAACATAACATAACATAAGTACCTTAATTTACCCTAATTTTTTGCACTTATTTCGACATAGTTAAGCTAATGCTAATTTAACCTAATATAATTTTTACTTTTCATATTTACGCCAATGCTTTTACATATTAATGCTAATTTAGCCAAATAGAGTTATATTTTCGCTGTTAGTATTTCTATTTTATTTTATTTTTATTAGCTCGCCTGGGTAAGTCATTATTTAGGTTGCTTAGTAGTTTAAGTTTCAATGTTTTCTAAAGTACATAAGTGTTTGCTAATTGAGTTATCTATTTTTATTGAAAAGTGATTGATTAATTTTGGAATGATAAATTAAAGATATTCCCCTCTAATTGTATTCTATTCCCCTAGTAATTGTTTTGCTTGTTAAATTTCAAGTACCACTTTTCCCCTAGTAATTCTATTCCCCTAGTAATTGTTTTGCTTGTTAAATTTCAAGTACCACTTTTCACGTAGTCGAGTTCTGTGTACATCATCGACAGGTATTCGTAACGAACCGTTTTCGCTGTTGTCAAGGAAAATATTATACCATACGAAGAAACTTGTAGGCAAGACATTAATAGAGGTGTATAGTTCTGTGTAATTATTGTACTCACTTTGTATTCAGCCTTTTGGTGTTATTTGTTTTAGTATTCGAATTTGTATATTTTCCTCTTTCCTAACATATGTAGGAAATGTAAGTCCCCATACCTGGATGCCGTATCCTAGTACAGAATTTACCAGTGAAACCTCATAATATTATGAGGAAATATGGATATGAATGAATAATTTTTAAAAATACCTGGGTTTTCCACACAATAGAAGGATGTAATTTTCCTAATTAAATTTTTTGTCAAGTATTAGGCTAAGGTATGTATGCGTACTCACAACCTCTAGACTAGTGCAGGAGCAATTAAGATGTGATAGATTATCGTGCTTTAATAGCTATCACGCCCACTTTTTTATAAGGGGAGGTGACGTACAAAACCTTGGTCCTTGTATGATTGATAACGAGGCCGTTGCCATGGGACCAGCGCAACAGTTGTAGGAATTGTTGTTTTATGATGTAGTATTTATGTCAACGTGCTCAACTACTATCGCTGTGTCGTCAGTGAATTGGTACACATTTGATTTATTAATTACTATGTGTACCCGGACATGCGTTGCTGTGGCAGTCTGGCAAGTCTGGTTATATGGAAAAGAAATAAAAGCGAAAGCACGCGTTTCGCGTTTCTAATGTGTTTAATTTAACAATGCTTGTTGATATAGGGACAATATATTTTGTTGATCTATTGGCAGTGCAGATACAGAGATTTTCTGGTTTGCCGACTCTAGAACACGAAACATATAATTGTCCATATGAAAGAATATGGCATCCCTGGCAGATCGAGCGAATTCAAAAATTCTGTTGGATAATGACCAGCTCCATCTGCTTCCACAACAGTGGCGACGGATTTGTATGTGACTGCCTTGCTTTGAATGTTAGACTGAATGATAATATTGATTTCGTAGACGGCTCGTATACTTATCCGATCGTTTTCCGACTTACCTTATTCTTATAAATGGTTTGAATATTGGGAAATACTTTCTCAACCATTACTTCTTTGGACGTTACTAAATTTTAGAAGCTATAAGGCAATTAACTTTCTCGAGGTAAGATCAACCGGCACCTTTTTGCCCCCAATTTTGATCAATTTATGTGAGAATATCTCAGCTGATCAATCGTTTTGAACTCAAACCATTAAAAAAACGATATAAATAAATGAAAGATTTATTATAAATCTTTTATATGAGACTACAGGGTACTTGCATACTTCCAAAAAGTAATTCATTCACTCCTTTAAAATATATTTTTCACCCTCCAAAAATATTTTTGAAACTAAAGGAATATAGTTTATCATATAAATACAAATCAAATTAAATTTTATTCACGCATATATTTTATCACACCACGAAAGCAATGTATCTCTGTGATCTTCACAATTCTGCGAAAAAGCAAGTTTAAAATATGACGTGATGACAAAGTACTTTGAGAAAGAAAATAGATTCAATGAAAATTATAATATGACAAAAAACAATTCGATTTCAAAAAACATTTTAAGGTGCAAATCAACACCCTTGGGAGAACACAAATATCGAAGCTCTATTAATGTCTACTTTAGTGTGCAACGCGCACTAAAGTAGACACGATCCACATACTTACAGATTATCTAATAAGTATATGCAATGCTACTATATGCAACTATATGCTAAATTTCAGCGCGATCGGATGACGGGAAGTTTTAATTTTCACTTCCAAGATTTGTAGTTAATCAAAAACTTAATACTGGCGGCGAAGTTAATATTTAAAAACAACTAAAAATTAAAAAAAAAACTATACTTAAGAAGTAAACGCTCTGGTAAACGACAAAGCTCAATTCCAATGCAGTCAGGTGAAATAATTAAATCAAATTGAAAATAAATCAAAATATATTTTAAAAAAAGTTTTAAGTATTATTTAGAATTTAAATAAAAATCAATCGACACAGTTTAATTCTACCGCTAATCGCACTAATGAAGAAATATAATAAAATAGAAGATAAACTACATATACTCAAGAAATTAACGCTTTGTTAAACGACACAGTTCAATTCAATGTCTCACGAAATAATTAAATAAAAATGAAAATAAATCATAGTCAATGAAAATCTAATTTAACAATGTTATCGAAAACATTGAAATGCTAAGCGAGAAAAATTATATCATTGATAGCTACATTTGGCTTTACCGGCGTTCTAAATTTTCAAAATTTGGCAGCGTTCTAAATGTTATTTGAAAATGGAACACTTTTACTATCCCATTTTCCGAATACTTCTAGCGCAATGTAACACGAAATAATTGAAAATTATTTTTTAATCAATTTTCAGTTACTTCATCAATAAATCAATTATTCTAAACCACGACTCTAATGCAATGCAACGTTTTCTCAAAATTTCAAAGCAGTCGGTGAAGAACTTTGCGAGATTAGCGACGTAATACAAACAAACAGTTAGATTTTTATTTATATAGATGTTTAAAGACTCTAATAATCCAGTGTTCACATATTTAATATCACCTTGTTAATTTTAGAATAATTTTAAATTTACCTACGTATGAGTTACCGTAATATTACGTCAGCCGTAATATTACGGTAACTCATACGTAGGTAAATTTAAAATGGGGATTAGGTAAATTTAAAATAGATGGGGACGTAATATTACGAAAGCCGTAATATTACGTCCCCATTTTAGTGTGACCACCTGTATATGGTTTCAACCCTTTAAAAAACCTTTACCTAACTTTTATTGATGTTTAAATGACATTAATATACATTTTAATAAAAAAACACAGCAAATCGTTTTTGATCAGGTCTTGAGGCCAGGTCCGCAGATCCCTTTGCGCAGCGCGCACCGGCGTGCGACTGACTTGTAGCGCCGTATTTGTGGCGTACGCGAAGCTCTCAACGAATTTCGGCGTAGTGGTACTCGCAACTTCCAACAGATAGCGCTTCTTTTTTTTAAAACATAAAAGCAGTTACTATAGCTTAAATATAAAAGTTGGATAAATTCTGTGATAGACTATTTTATAGATCTCTTTGAGACCGACGTTTTTTTTTTCTATATATATATATATATATATATATATATATATATATATATATATATATATATATATATATATATATATATATATATATATATATATATATATATATATATATATATATATATATATATATATATATATATATATATATATATATATATATATATATATATATATATATATATATATATATATATATATATATATATATATATATATATATATATATATATATATATATATATATATATATATATATATATATATATATATATATATATTATATACATATATATATATATATATATATATATATATATATATATATATATATATATATATATATATATATATATATATATATATATATATATATATATATATATATATATATATATATATATATATATATATATATATATATATATATATATATATATATATATATATATATATATATATATATATATATATATATATATATATATATATATATATATATATATATATATATATATATATATATATATATATATATATATATATATATATATATATATATATATATATATATATATATATATATATATATATATATATATATATATATATATATATATATATATATATATATATATATATATATATATATATAAATAATATATAAAATTAGATTCATGAAAAGTTACTTATCTGGGGTCCTGGTGGACCAGAAATAAGTAACTTATTATTGAAAATAATTTAAAAAAATGTACACCCTTAAAATATCAAAATATATATATAAATATATATATATATATATATATATATATATATATATATATATATATATATATATATATATATATATATATATATATATATATATATATATATATATATATATATATATATATATATATATATATATATATATATATATATATATATATATATATATATATATATATATATATATATATATATATATATATACTAAACACTTTATTTCCCCGCTGTATGTTCCCTATGACGTTTAGGATGCTATAATGATTCTAACAATACCATACTATTCGAAATCGGTAAAGCGTTTACATGTTACGGTGGAATAAAGAAACGGAAACATACATAGAATCCTGAACACATTGCACTACTTTTTATTGGGCAGTCGTGTAAAAATAACTTTAATAACGGTAAAATTTTTAAAGTAATATTTACACAAAATATATTATTTTTATAAATCACTAGAATTTCCACAGAAAATAGCATATGAATGAAATGAAATAATATTCGTGGAGAATTGAGGAAAGAGGCGAGATAGCCTTATATGAGTGTTAAAAGGAAGTAGATAGAAATTTTGTAACATAAATTTATTAGTTTTTTTTAAATCTATGTACAAAATTGCGGCCGCCTATTCTATAAAGTGAATCCGTCAGTTGTTGACCCAGCAGAATAGCACTCTTTTTGTTTCACAGTTATTTTCGCCTTGTACACAGCAGTAGCTTATTGTGAGCAGTAATATTTTTTCACTTTAATTGGTTTGAAGCAATATCCAAAGTGGTGACACCACTGGCTGTTTTAAGCGGAGCTATAAAGTTGACAACGCTAGATTGACGACGACACATTTTGGCTTGCCATTCAACCTTTACGGCTTAACACTCAAAGCAAATTTAATGTTGTTTGGGAAAAGACGAAATTCAATCTTCTTCCCAAATTTAAGCACTGGGTCGACCGGATTTTCGATGCTGCATTCGGGTATCCCCCTGATTTCGAGGTAGTGGATCTGGCGAACTGATCTCTTTTATGCGAATCTTCCTGAAGTTGCGATATCTTACCTCTAAATTGAAGGATATCAGCCCCATGGGCGTCGAACTTCTTAAACTTTTCTTTCATTGGATTTAGTTTTGCGCTGAATTCATTACCAGTTTTAAAGCAGTACTCGTTCAAGGTATTATACCCACACACTTTGTCCTTTATCAGTTAGAGTAAAAGGCCGATATCAGCCTACAATTTATGTAACGCTTACATTATTACGGCAGAGCTAGTCACCCCCTATAATTAGTATCTCAATTAGCAGTCGCAGATCAATGAAGTCAGCAAACGCATCTTTACTGGTTTTCATAGTCTTCGGCGGCTGAAAAGATATTTACTAGTGGAGGTTTAAAAGACTATATTCAAACATTGTTATTTCCAATATAGGTATATGCTGATATTTGCTACCTTGGCGTCACTGAAGCCATCCTCAACGAATTTGGGCGGTTGCAAAATGTGTGCATTAGGTATATCTACAATTCGAAAAAAATTATCATGTCTCTGAGTATTGAAGCATATTTCATTGGTTTCAAATACACAAACGTAGAAACCTTTTTATTCTTACCCTTCTTTATAACATCCTCAACAATCTTACCGTTTCCTTCTACCTATCCGAAAAATTCACTCACGTAGGAAGTCATGGTCTTACACTCTGTTCCAGTCAGGATAGAAATAATTCGATTTCTACTCATAATTCTTTTTTTTTCACATATTCTTTCACCGTTGATGCCTAGACTCTGGAATTAGCTGCCGTCAAATATCAGAAACGCGGCAACGGTTTCTCCTTTTCAAGTGTGTCTGAAAAAGTATTTCATGACCCTAAATTCCTAGTTATCCTACATCTCATCCTATCCTTTCCTATCCTCCGCTCCTTGCGAATATTTTCCAAATCCTAATTATATTTTTAAAGAAATGGCCTTTTTGTTATTCGATTAATTTTTGCTATTAACATTTTTTTGTTTATTTTACTTCACTTGCACCTAAATTCTTACACTACCACGAAGTTTGCTGTAAGAAATTGCACCTACTTTAGGCAAAAGGTCTGCCTGCTTTATTTTAATTTTTAAAATGTTCAATAAAGAATTTCTATCTATGTTTCTAACTAAACTCCTGTGCAAGAGCTGCTAATTTAATCGTAACAATCACCGAAGCATTATTCAGGGGCAGATACGGATTCGGCATCGATTTCAATATTGCCGTCCTTAGTGTTCTTAGCTTTGCAGAGGGCATTGTAAACCGCAATAACATACTTGTAAATATACTTAAAAACGCAATAATTATAAAACGAAATAAAATGTAGTTTACCCAGTCGCATTTCTCAGATGCAAAATTTGTGAATATGCTTTTCCCCGGAGGCTTGGATAGCTATAAATGCAGGACAGTAAAGATCGATATGTCGCAGTCACAGATAATAATTGACAAAACAAACAAACATAAAAGAGTACACTCTATTGGATGCACAATTGCCATTGCCGTTTACAAGCGACAGAAGATTCCGCAATGGATCTACATAAACACGTTTGTGGTCGTTCGACGGCCCAAAAAATGCGAGTTTAAAGATTTCTCGCAGACGGCTATAAGACAACTAATTGAGTTTTATTTTAAACTTTAATTTGAGCACACGAAATCTGAATTATTGACAATAACGACGGTAGAGCATTAATTCTAAATTAAATTAAATTTTCAACGACTTTAATTCTCTATTAGAACCGCAGCTGTGTTTAGAACAGACCATTTAATCTATATTATTATTTAAATATACATCTTAAATATTAAATGAAATTTATTAACTATTAATTACTATGTCAAAATATTATTTTATTTATTTTATTTTTATTAAAGCTTACAGCTTTTTATAATTAATGCCAACACATATTATACAAATCTAAGGCCAATTAAAAGTTTTCACAATTAAACTAAATCTTTTGTTACAGCGTAATGAGTTGTTAAAAAAAAGGCAGGTTTAAGTAAGGGGAAAGGGATGGGGAAGCCACATTATGAGTTATCTAGATGTAATGTAATGAGTTTTTCTAAATAATACGATAAGGTAATAATAAAATGTAAAAGTATAGTTAATATAAATATACATATATAATATACATCACAATGTAATTATAATGTTAATAAATTATAAGAAACGGATTATTCTAACGTATCCTTCCTGTCCACCCTAGAACGGGCTAGTCCCAGTTGGGTGACAGAAACAAATAAGCAAAAGGTTAAGGTTTTGCCATTCGGTTCCTGTTATTTTTGTAAGCTAATCAATGTTTTATGGTGATTAATTCTTAAATAAATAAATAAAATAAATAAATCGGTGATGGTAGAGGTAAATAAATCGTATACCATCACAATTATTATTTCAAATATATAATATAAGATATCACGGTTGGTATAGATTACACTAAAAATTAAGTCTGTATCTATCGTGTCTTTTATAAATTTACCATATCTACATATATTATACAAAAGCAAACATGTCTTTGGCATCAAAGTAAACCTTTAGACCAATTTATAATATATTTTAATATAATTGTTTAAAATAAAATTTCTTTTGACATTTAAACTCAGAAAATTTGGACAAAAATAAACAGTTTTAGCAAATACAATACAATAAAATGCAATGCTTTTAAAACGTCAATATTAACCCCTATAATTTATATTAAATTAAAATATATAATATAAGATATCACGGTTGGTATAGATTACACTAAAAATTAAGTCTGTATCTATCGTGTCTTTTATAAATTTACCATATCTACATATATTATACAAAAGCAAACATGTCTTTGGCATCAAAGTAAACCTTTAGACCAATTTATAATATATTTTAATATAATTGTTTAAAATAAAATTTCTTTTGACATTTAAACTCAGAAAATTTGGACAAAAATAAACAGTTTTAGCAAATACAATACAATAAAATGCAATGCTTTTAAAACGTCAATATTAACGTCAATATTATATACCATATCAATTTGTGTAAATATGTTTCATAGCAAAAATCACTTTACTTCTTTTTCGAATATAAGAACCCTCGCACTTGACGTGCAAGCAAACTAGCACTTGACGACTATTATATCTTATCAATCAACAAATTAAAATTTCATAAACATACCTACCTACATACATTTTAGCAGAAATTATTTTTACTCTATTTTTAATATCTGTGTCGTTTAAAATTTATACTTTTTAAATAAATCTTTTAGCTTGTTTGGCGGTAACGAAATTACTAAGTAAATTTTAACAAATGAAATTAACAGAAAATATTAATTGTTATCAAGAATAGGTACCATGTTATTTGAGCACTAAAGACAACCACGCTAATTCTAAGACTAGTATGTCATAATAATTTAGTGAAATATATATTTTTAACACATTTATTAGATTAAGTAACATGTGCCCGAATGTAAGCAGTTGCAAAGGTTCTATAATGCACGGTGGGTCTAATAATATGGTCACCTATTTGTCACACAGGTTAATAAAAAAATCTGTACAAACTAGGTACTCTATCAATCTGTACAGTAATTTAACACTATTTTGTAATTTTAAAAATTAAATATGATAATACAAAAAGTACCTACCTATGCAAAAAATCTAAATTATGTGGACTGTCTTATCGTTCTAAAAGAGGTCTAGAATTGTATTAGCTGGACTAGATCCACTCAGTTTAATTATTAATGATTAATTATTAATGATTAATTATTAATGATTAATTATTAATGATTAATTATTAATGATTAATTATTAATGATTAAATAAAACATTAAATGCTAATGAAGTATTGTTATGGAAATTAGCTCTGTGTATGGTTATTAAAATTTACGTATACATGTTATTCAAATACTTAAGGAATATATTCTGAAAACATTATATTTCAATTACAAGGATGTCATATAAGGGGTTTCACATTTGTGACCAATATTTAAAGTGTAGGCGGACGTAAGCATGAAAGGCGTTTTTATAGTATATATTAATATAAAATAATTTAGTTGTTCTTAAAATGATACTCAAATATTGTTCTTAAAAGCATTTCAAATGTCCATTTCGCGACAGTATCGATTTGAATAATGATCTACAATTTATCGCTTAATAAAAACACCTATATTAATGTTAACAGATTTTAAATGAATTGGTGTCATTTTAAATGAAAGCGGGCAATCATTTTAATCAATGTCAGGCATTGATTAAAATGACTGCCCGCTTCATTGTCAATACATCGCATTGGTAAATTAAAGCGATTGCTAATGTACACAATGGTCTGACCAATGAAGGTAAATATAAACGGGAGTCAGATAAGGGTTCAGTCTTTAATTTTAGTTACTATTTATTCAGATCACATTTTCATTTCTAATTTCTAAAATATAGAAAATAATCAAAATCAATGAAATCCACGTGAATAATATATGGTCTGACAATTATGCAATTCTTCTTGCCTAGGTAATTTGCAGTGTCTATTACACAAAGTGGTTAAAATACAAAAGGCCATGTCGAACCAACAAAAATAGGAACGCCTGCAACTCATTATGGTGGCATAATTCTCGATAAAAGAGTGATAGGGAGTCGATGAAACCCTTGGATGCAAAACTTGCAACAGTAATACGGATTGACATGGAAGCGATTTTTTTGTGCTATTCATTAAAGTAACGTTACCCTCATAATAACCAAGGCAAGATAACTAACAGGCATAAGAACAAATTAATAATCTCAAATCGTCAAACCGATGTAAAAACAGTAAGAAAATCTCATTTTACTGTTATTGTTTATAATCCAATTATGTACATAATCTCAGAAGGTTAAGCTCAGAATATTACTTAATAGCATCTATCATAATATTCATATTATATTTAAGAAACATGCTCAAAATGTGATAAAATACGTTGGGAGCACCATCTACATACACACCAGTAGCTCAGTACAATAATTGTAGGGCACCGTACAATGCCCCGACAACTTTACTCCACTGATAACAGAGGGCGGTAAAAACAATACGATATAAATTAAAATAATATATTTTTTCCTCTATTCTGATGCCAATTGAAGGATATGTGGTACTTTTTTGTAGAATAATATAAATTACAAATAATATATTATTTCGACAAAAGAAGAGCTCGTAGCTGCGGTGGGAGAAACTATCAGTATATACGCTTTATACGGACTTTGATCAGCATCACATAGATGGCGCAAACAAAATATATTTTTTTTTATTTTATTTAATTTTTGAGAATACTCACATTAGATGTATTCGGGCATTCAGCGTTGAAAATAATTATTGTAAAACCAACCTGCAACAAAAATAAAGATGATATTAATTTTTTTCAGTTAAAATGAAATATAACTATATACATTAAAAATAATTATATTTTAAATATAATTATATAATAATAATTATATTTTAACATTAAAAATATATATATTTTAGATCTTTCCTGACACAACCTGACACAACCGTGGCACTCTAGTGTGACTCCCGAAGTGAGCTCGCCTTAACACAGGGGTGCCTAGCAAGGCGGGCTCGGCTGCTCTTTGCTTAGCATAATAGAAATATTACCATTTGCGTTTAACGTATGCCCTATGTAACCTAGGCTCAGACAGATGTATAATGCGTATATAACCTTAAAAGCATACGACGGCAATGTATAAATTGACATTTTATTTTCTGTTGTGCTCATGAATTTGAATGTATATGTATATGTAAATAAATAAATAAAATAAACATACAAGCCTCTACAATAAAGAAATATTTTTCAAGAGCTTGGACATGTACCATCCTAAACACACATTGGGCTCGATTGCGTTTCTTCGTGAACTAAAATCGGAAATTAGTCCATGTGAACGAGACAGGGCAATACGCTAGAACGGAGTGTGCGATGACCGGTTGTCACTTTTTCGCATTAAAACTGCGCGCCAAGGTCAAATCTTACACCGCACCAAATAAGCTCGAATTTATTCGGACGAATATAAGTTCAACAGGTAGTATTTATCGACGATCATTCGTTACATATTCCGCTCTAACGTATTGCTCTGTCTCGTTCGCTTGGACTAATTTTAGTTTTATTTCACAAAGAAACGCAATCGGGCCCATTGTATAATCAAAATAAAAGAAAAAGTCGCAACAGTTTTAAATAAAAATGTTTTACGAATAATTATCTAAGACAACATGAGATCAAATGTTATGTAAAAATATTATATATTTCATAAGAAATACGCAGAGATATGTCGTTAAAAATGGACCAAAATAATACGCAGCTTTTCAGATATCGAAAACTATCGCAGTTGTTTGATATAAAAAAAAACGGATTTACTGCGTGATATTTGTAGCACCCGTCGTTTCAGTGAGGTTGCAACCGCCCCATTGTCTATTACAACAAAGTGCCTTTATTATGGGTGTTTAAAGTGGTATATATTTATAATTTGTGAATAAAAATGTGATCTAAAGTATTTATTAAAAATGATATTATATTATTACATAAATTAGGGAAGTTTTAGACGGGGTCTCCAATACATAAATATATCAAATCAGGATTGTGCCTTTTAGCAATGATTCAAAGTAATATTATTAATAGTCATTATATATATTCATCGTTGTAAATGGCTCAACAATTGGTATGAGAAACTAATTTCTCAAAAATACTTATTTCGCCTGACAAATTACTAAAATTACCTAATACTTTCTGGTTTCTAAGTGGGGTTTATACTGAAACCCCACTTTTATTTCATTTAAATTATATATGTATGTATAATATGTTAATTCTTAATAACTTAATAACATACATAGCTTCTATTTGTTGAATTAATAATAATTAGTACATATTGTAACTGTTTGTTTCATAAATTGACAAAAAATAAAAATTTCGTCAAAAAAAAATGTTTTTTTGATGATAATACCCATAATATCTGCTTAAAAACCTACATAAGAGTCCAGACTAATTAAAATATTTAAAAACAACATCAAAGAAGACAATTTACGATTATATTTAGGTAGAAAAAAAGTTATTTTTCTAAAAGTTCCCTAAAAGTTACGTTTATAGACTATATTTATAGCTTACTGATACTTTGATTAACCCCTGGGAGGCCAAAAAACCAAATGGTGGTTGCGGTGGTTAACAGATCCGCGCGTAGCCATTTCGGCCGGCCTACATATATATTATATAAATATATAATATACATCACTAAAAATATTACCTATTAGGTAACAAGATATAATTCATAAAAAATATATTGTTAGTATATAAATATATTTTCACGCGAAGGCTGGCTTTTAAAATGATAATTTCCATTAAAAAGTGGTGTGCCAGAAAAATATTGAAAAAAAACTTTTATTGCCTTAGTTTTGTAAACCATAAGTACATTTTAGTATACTTTTCCGGTTTCTGAAATTTTACATAATATAATTGAAAGTAAATATCTCACATACATGTATTTAAAAAAAAAACCAAAGGGGACAATATCCAAAGTGCATGATTTTTGTAAATGGTGATACAAATGGATAAAACAAAAAAATCATTCAAATTTTTTATTAAATAAAAGTTTTGCTCGAAGGACAACTTCCATTTGATTTTTCATTAATTTAATAAGAGTACACAATTTAATTTATTGTAACTTTATACTATCACTGTCACGGTACACTTAATTTCATGTCACAATATACACTTTAATTTTATGTGCCATTTATTCGCAGTAACCCTCAAAATAAAAATAATTTAATTAAGCTCAAAGTTAAAATGTTATGGATGTGGCGATATCATTGCTTTTAAGTTTGTTTGTTTATTATAATTTTACATATTATTTAAATAATAATTATATACTACACTTTTTTCGAAAATTTTAAAACTTCCTTGGAATATAAAAAAATATAAAGAATATAAGGAAATTATAAAGAATAGGTTGCAATCTTTTTTGGCTTGATTATATAAAAAAAATATTTTTGTTAATTATGCAATATATATTTTTTTTCAATTATGCATATGCAATGCATAGGCAATTTAATTTTTACTCAAATTTATTTTTTGTCTCTTTTAAATGTTTTTGAAGAACATACGGTAAAAGATTTCTTTCGGTGTAATTTATATCTTATAAAAAGGCAATGTCTTTTACAGACACGCTCGTTTTTATAAAAAATATAATAATATCTTTCTACTTGCGGATAAATGCTCTCGCTTTTCTACTAATGGGTAACTGGATCATGCATTCACATTATTTATATGTACTTGCGAGTCTCTATATTAGGTGTTTTTATCAGGGCGCGATTTTATAAATTGTCTCGGGCCATTTTAAACAAACGCCACGTGTTTGCTAGCGACTGATCAGCTTGACCCACTATTATTTTTTGATAATTTTCATATTTATTTAATTTTATGTTTTTCTAATACACCTAGTAACAATAATTATATTTAAGCATGAAAGAAGCAAAATTTCTTTATTGGCACACATCATGCAGAATGGCTTATTACAGAAATTGCCGAATTTCCGCCGACGATCATTGTGTGAATAAAATATTTTAATAGTATTATATTTTTGGAGTTGGTGAAGAGAAAGAAAAATCGATTTTTCACAAATATTATATTTTATAAATGGAGTTTTTTTTGTGTTGTTAAAATCTTTTGATAAAAATCGTTTAGAGGATCGGTAAAAATTGTAATGAACAAAGGAAAAATGGTAATGAAAATAATAAAAGGGGAACGCTATTATCAATATATTTATCAAATCACATTAATCATAAAATGCAAACTTGAAAAGAAGCATTAAATGTAGTATTAAAAATAGCAAAGAATAATTGTTAGCATTGCCATAAAGTAAAATTAAATATCACTTGTAATACAAATAAGTATTATAATATTAAGATGTACCTAGCAACAAAGACTTTTTTTAAAAATCCCGAGAAATACTTGTGTTAAATACTTGTTAATACTGTTATATGTGTTGCTACACGTAACATGTTTTGCCACGCTTAAAGCTACGACTCCTGCTATGATCCTTGTTACGAGTTCCATAACATTTTGGCCCTTTTCATTAAAAATATATTATTTGAATTTTGACCCTGATCAAAGCTCATAAAACATACCTTTTAATACAACCAATTTCAGTATCAGAGCAACAAGGTAACTAAACACTAATAGCCTGATATACAATACATTTAAGATTAGAAACTCTATCATGGATTTGATCTGCCAATATGAAATTATATAGTTAGAAAACTATTCCTTATATACCAATTTTATTTTAAAATTACTATTTACTTGTCATATTTACCCTTTCGTCGTTAGACGACAAGGGATGATACCACAGCTACCTAATACCCAGTATGATCTTATATGAGAATAACCCTCGTACGAGTATATATTATACAAAATTAATTAGTAGAATGTCTGTGGTAGCCGTGGGAGCTTGTCGTCCTGCGATAGTCTGTATTAACGTCAGACAAGTGTAACTAACAAGCCCAATGACAGAGAGGACACGCTGGCATTGTGGTCGCATCCACAATGTCATTTCATTTCTTGGCACACTCTCAGTATTTGATACCGGGCTTGCAATAATTTCATTTTACTTCGGCTAAACTGAAATTTCTACAATCTGATCTGTAACAGTATGATTAAAATTCTTATGAATCATATGTTGAAGGAAAATTGACACTGACAAATTTACAGAGACTTTATTGTATGGTTAACAACTATTGACGATAGGGTCGATAGTTATTAACCTGACACGGCAAGAAAATTAAGTTCTTGTAAAGATTCGATAGTCATTAGTACTACGGATAATAAAGGTAGCGGAAAAAAAAAATTGAATGATCTGTCGTCAAAATAGCTAGCAACATGGCTCTGATATTATCGAACAAAATAAAATATAAATATTGTTTTTATTTATTTAATCGTCACTATCGAAAATTATATTAAAACGCTTGGAGGTGTCGACTACAACGGCCAAACCCGTCATCCCAGAAAGTTTTAACAATAATGATCGTTCTGTCTTTTGTGATTAATGCTAATGTCTTCCGTGATTTATGCTAATATTTCCCGTGCTTTCAATGGTACGTTATATGAACGATAATCAATAGCGAAACATTAACTGAGTGAACTCTTTCTTGTTATTTATGTTCATCGCCGCCCAACTGGTATACCTATAACCGTTTCAAGGCTAGCGCTTACAAGATATTACATTTATATATAAATTTTGCAAAATATCTAAAATAAATTACTTGACATATGTAATAAATTTCAATAAATTACTATCTAATAGCCAATGCAAATCAACTACGTTTAACAAAGACGTATAAAATGCACATTAAAATTATTGAATGCAATAGTACTCAAATCAATTAAGTCTAATAGAGTGAGAGACAATAAAAATATAAAAGGAAATGTAATTTAAGAAATAAAAAAATAAGCACATGCTTAAATAATTAAAATAGTCGGAACAAAATAAAGAGTTCATTTTAAATAATCAATTTCGAACGTGCGTCGCGATATCAAACGCGCGACGTCGCAAATTTGAATTTTTGATTTCCCCATACATTTGTATGGCGGATTTTTCAAATATTATTTGTGGTATCGCTTGTTTATGAGATATTCCAACCAAAATTTTACAATGTGATTTTAACCCATCAAGACACCTATACCGAATTTCAAGACTGTAAGTTCAATACGTCAAGATTGAAGTATGATAAGCGCGCCCTCCTGTGGTCCGATTTTAACCAATTTTTTTTTAACACTTAGATAACCAAATGATGCCTTCATGACAAATTTCAGCTTAATAGGATGAAGTATTTGGGCGCTATCGTGAGGGAATTCACACAGACAGACAGACACATCGACATATAGACAGACATCAGTCTGGAAATGGTCCTAATCGTATCGGGGAGGGGGAGGTGTTCAAAATGTATATATCCGTCTTCATTTCGAGAAAAAATATGCGCGTTCACTATACTTTACCTACTCGTAACCGGTAGACCGGTAAAGTATTGGTGGACCGGTAAAGTAAAAAATACATATAGATGAAATATAGTCAAAAATCACGAAAATTCAAATATAATAATTAAAATTCAAAAATATAGCAGTGTCAACAATAGCAGCATTAAGGCCAAAATGGCAATAGCATGGCTCATCTGCTGCAATGGTTTTCCCGAAAGCTAGCAAATAGACCTTGTTATTAAAGATGACTTACCAATTTGTAGGACGTTCCAACGACCTTCCGGGATGCAGTCACCAAATTTAGTGGCAAAATATCTGCACCAGCAGCAGCCAAATGATTACATCAAAAGTAATTTTTAACAAACAAAATCATAGATATTTGGTTTGCTCTTTTACATATACTTTCGTTTTGAGTTGATGCAATTTCTTGTTCGTTTTAGTTTCATATATTTCAAAGATATCGCTTCACGATATTGCATTATTAATAGAGGTCTTTGGGTACGCCAGACTGTAGCTCCAAGAACATTGCCCATGATTTTTTTATAACCAATCGTGTGCCGTTGCATAGCATAGATGCATTTAAATTCCGAAGCAAAATGATTAAGATAGTGAAAAAAAATATATCGCAAGTTATGTGGTGGCATTCCTAGTAAATCCAGGTAATTTGAGAATTTAATTTGATAAAATCCTGGAAGTAGGTTGAGTCAGTAATCTAGGAGTCTTCTTAGATCGCAAGCTTTTATTGGAAAATCACATTGATCCAGTCGTCATCGGGGCTTACATCATCCTTGGTTCTATTATGAGATATTGTAGGCTCTTAGAAATACACGTTTTTGAAGACAGTTTATGTCGCATACGTACACAGCCTGATTGAATTTGCTTCTAATATTTGGTCTCCGCAGTGACACACAAGCTGGGGATTGAACGTATTCTAAAATGGTTGGTACGTCATCTAAATTTTTAATTCGCTGAAGGACTGTAACGCTATGGTTTTGAAACATTAGAGGACCGATGGTTCTGGGTTGGTTAGTCCATATCTTCTGAGTAGGGTGAGCATACGAGCGTTTTCACATACCAAAGTGCAATACTTACTACGGTTTGAAATCGTTATTGCCTAGTGCTATTCATGAATACAATGCAGGCTTTAAAGATATTAAGGAAATACATGAAGAGTTGGAGATCAGATTGGATTGAGTGAGTAACCTGCATTCCCACATGCACACTCACATAATATGCATATACAACTACATTCCCGGATAACATGCACATACGCCCTACAGATACACACCCACACAAACACACACATACACACACACACGCTCTCCATCACACACCCACACACACACACACATTAACACCCATAAAACAACACCGACATACTCTCACCTAAATTATTTTTTTGTTTTCTTTGTATTGTTTAGCTTATTAGTAGTCTGTATATTATTAATAATTTTAAACATCATTGGTTTTACTACCGTTATAATATTTTAATATTTATTATGTATGTCTTTAATGAAATAAAATAAAAAATAATTTGGAAAATGCAGGTTTTGTGGGTTTTATCAATTGCAGGTTTTGTGGCACCTTTGACATAAAGTGGATAAGTTTGCTATTGCATATTTGATGTTGAATATTGACGACGATTCAAAGTCTCAATCTCGACGTTAATGGTTATGCAAGATTTCTGCTAGATGAAGTGCAGTAAATATCGCCGAAAAATATTTTACATATTGATATTTAATAATCCTGTAAATATTTTTTCTCCCTACCAATAATTATTCAAACTCATATTTTTAAATTTTGTCGGCAAACCGTGTTACGTATTTTGAGAACCTCTGTCATGTATTCCACGAAATTGTATTCACGCCTGTTTTTCGATCCGTCATATCGCAAGCGGTATTTTTATCTATTAATAAATAATAGGTCATGCGTCTATAAAAAGATACTGGTGCCGTTAAACCTTCGGTAAACCAACCAGCCGCCGCGTCGCGTCGCGCCGTCAAATAAGGGCCGGGCCACACGATGCGGTGCGGTTGCGGCGCGGCGCCTGAGCGGTGCCGCTGCGGCGTCCTACATACAAATATCCATGGTATGACACACGGTGCGTTCCGGCATCGCACCGCACGCAAACCGGTAATATGCGCCGGAGCGGCACCGCTCAGTTGTTAAGTGCAGTCGTAGAAGGGTACATGTTTGCCTATTTCATTATTTTCTCGGCAGAAGACGGCAGCCATCTTTCTGACACTGCCGCAAATAAGAAGAACTTTGTTATAGACCTGCAATCACCGGTAGCTACAATAAATAATCCAGGAAATCCTTTTGTCGAACAGTCTCCAGACTTCTATGTACTGATAGGTAAACTAAACTTCGTATAAGTAAAAAGTAAAAGTAAACTTAGTAAATGGAAAAAAGTAAAAGTAAAAGTAAATGGAAAAGTAAACTTTGTATAAGTAAACAAAATATAGCAATGTTTTTTTTTGATTTTATCAATTATTATTTTTTTTCTATGGATAGGTGTCCTTTTTTTAGAAATGAATTTGTCATCATTGAGTTATTCGAAAACGATACCTCTACTTCCCCTGGTACCTACTGTCCGAGAAATATAGGGCTCAAAGTGTCGCGCGGCGGAATCAAATTTCCACCTCCTCCCCCCGCCATCCGCGGGGTGGTCCCCGATGGACCACCTAAGGAATCATTGTGCCAAGGATGATCCTTTCATCACAAAATGCAGGGTACATCGCATTAAATCTCCAGCTACAATATGTTTTTTTTACGTACCTTCAACATGCCGCGCAATATTAATATAACACAAACGAAGTTCGCTAGAATGCGATGCGATGGCCAAAAAATGGAAAAAGGCCGGTATCCTATTTGTAGAATATAATTTACGGTTAAAATGTTTAGGTTACATATTTTTTATAATTTGTTTCTTTTACACAACCGTGACCCCAATGAGCCTTAATAAATAAATGCCTAGTAAGGCAAGCTAGATTGCACTTTACTGAGCACATTAAAAAAAGCTTTACAATTAATTTATGCACTATTAAACCTAGGTTCAGACAGAGGTATACCTACAATTGATAGAGCATATTACGGTATTTCCTGGATCTTACTATATTTATTTTCTTTTGTGCTCTTGCATTTAAATGTGTATGTAAATAATAAATAAATAAATAAAGGCCGCAAGGTTTAAGACATTCTATCGACGTATAGAAACAAAATAATAATTTTAAAAAACAATTCGGATGGGTTTTCAAGTATTTCATATTCAATGAGTGCAATTAATTATTATCCCAAAATCTTCTATACTCATGCCAAAATTTAGAATTTCGCGTTTATTCTCTAAATCAAAATGTTACCCTTTTCACTGGGATTATTATTATACTCGCAGTTAATTTTATTAGTTTGATATTTTCTCACAATTTTATAGCGCTGTTACGACGGAACCGACCGCGATCCACAAGTGAGATGATTTCCGGCCGCCTCCCCAAGATATTCGCACTCAAATTTACAGATCGTCGCTCGTCTCTCAATCTACCAACGTCCGTCGCTTCTATTATAAATAGTTAAATTGACTAGGCGAATCTTAATTTTATATTATTGTTGCTTTAGTGAAAGATGATAAATGGCAAATTATAAAATCTTTCCTTTTTTCGCAAAATCGCTTAAAGGGTATGTTAAAGAAGATTCGCATATAAATATAATTATATAATAAGCATAACACATAATTTTAATATAACAATTTCTCCACATGCACGACATAACTCGTCTTATAAAGGACTCCATTCCCAGCAAAGACTTGTGCTCACATTTACTCTTTCGTCCTAGAGAGACTTATTTCCCGTCACACATAATTGTTATATTTACTCTAGCTAAGCTTAATGGCGCGTGCATTGCATTGTTTCGCAATACTACATGTCTAGAAACAAAGGCTAGTTATCAAGAACGTTCAAAGCGCCCATTCCATTGCCCACTAAAACGACTAAAAAAATACCTCTTCTGGACGCCTAAGGCCCTAGGGCTCACGGCGCTACGCGACGTGCTCCGCGACGCGATGGATACGTGACATAAAAAAAGTATCCTACCGCTTGTCGAGACACGACGCGACGCGACTTCGACGAGTCGTGCGCTGTTGGTTACTGACAATTTAGAATAGAAGTGGAAAAAATATGAATGTTTGATAACCACATACTTACTGAATAGTGAATATTCTAGGAAGGATTTTACGGCAGGGCATGGGGACAAAACTGGAAAAGCCTTAAATATTTAAAACCAAATTTATTACCTAGTTTATTTATAAACATCTTACAATAAAGTTATGATGATCCTCTCTTCGGGGCCGATGCTTTGCTTCACATTTGTATTATTCCGTTGTGTCGCTGGGCCAACAACACGAACCAGCCCTTCGTAGCTTTGTTTACTTATTCTGTAGAGTGAACGAAATCTTTCATCGACCGTCGAAAATTCTCTGGCGGCAATAAGAAAATCCTTTCGATGAATGTACGCAGCCAAAACTTTTTCTTTCTTAGTCGTCGGTGCCGACAAGACAAATATAAAAGCACTTATTCTTCATCACATGACATATTTACCACTGAACCATGTTTTTGCGGAAGCATTCTGACGTCTACGCGTCGCGTCGTGGACTGACACGCGAGTAGGATACTTTATTTAGGTAGCGTCGCGTGTGAGTGGCGCGTCGCCTCGTGTGCCGTTGCGAAAGTAGGATACCACCAAAGCCGTAAGTATGTCGCGTCGCGCGTCGCGTATCGCCATGGGCCGAGGGCCTGACGCGATGCAAACGGACGCGTAACATTGTAAACCCAAAAAATAACAACGAAGATCGTCCCCTATAAAATGCGGTTAATGCCTATGTATCTACAGGCAGACATTCCTTATCCTCAGACCAATCTAGTCCTCTCGATGTTTTAGTAGTTAGTAAAACATACTTGAATAGTAATTGTAATAAATGTATCAACAAAAATATATTTAATAAATAAATAATTGTGGTGACTCATAAAAATGCGTAATTTTCTGTGTAAACGAAGTTTTAAATCATTATAACGAGATTGGGCGCCAGAGATTGCAAATAAAATACATTAATATTAATGGAGATAAAGAAACGTGCAGTAATGACCGCAGTACTTTTTTATATTTATTTAACAACCTCACACTAAATGTGTCTAAAAGTAACTTCATACATTTTACAAATCATCGAAATCGGAATAAAGGTTCGCCAATAATACTTTCAATAAATAACACTGCCATTCCTCAAACTCATTGTACTAGATTTTTAGGTGTTCATGTCGACGAACTTTTAAAATGGAACTTTCACTGTGAAAACCTCGAAAGTAGGTTAAGTCGGGCATGTTATGCTTTAAGTATTGTAAGAAGGTCTTTGGATGAATTGCAAACAAGAAATGTTTATTTCAGCTATATTGAAACTATCCTAAGTTATGCCATTACGATCTGGGGAAATTGTTATGCTTGTCATAGGGAACCCATATTTATACTCCAAAAGAGAGCAGTGCGAATAATTGCGAAGGTGAAAAGGGAAGAGTCATGTCGACCCATTTTTAAAAGGCTAAAAATCCTCACCTTAACCTCACTCTATCTCTTTAAGTTACTAACTGAGTTTTTTAAGAATAAAGAAACACATTATAAAAAGTTTTCAGATACACATACTAAAAATACGAGAAATAAATTAAACATTTTTATACCATGTATTAAACTAAACACAGCAAGGCAAGACAAAAAATACTCAGGGCCATATAACTTTAACAGGCTACCAGAAAGTTTAAAAACTATTCAAGTGGAAAGCTTATTCAAAAAGTTACTTAAAGAATTCTTATTAGACAAAGCTTTTTACTCGATCGATGAGTTTGTTAATTTTAAATAATTTTTCAAATTTTTTGGTCATTTTTTTGACAATTTTAAGTAGCATTTTTTAATTATTCTGACTTTTTCTGATTTTAATTTCTTGATTATTTTTATCAATTATTTTAATTTGTGGTTTTAGTAAATAAATCTTAAAAATGATTTGGATGCCCTAAAAGCAATAATGAAGTAACTGTATGTACGTGGTGATAAATTTAAATATTGTAAAAACGAACTAATCTACTGTAATTTAAATGTACCTAAATATTAAGTTTCTACAATCTGTTAAGATTTTTTGGAAATAAATTGAAATTGAAAAAAATTGATGATAAAAAGAGCTACATACTGGTATCACCTTTTTAAATAATGAATATATTCGAAAATTTCTGCCTGTCAATGTTCAAATTTTTCCTATATATAAGAAACGGCATTCGCCGATTTAATCAATATGATTTATTTATTATATTTCCCTTTAATTTGGCTATATTGGAGAGATTTTATTTTGCAAAAGGATGACTTTGGTTTTTAAGATTTGTAGATAAAGGGAGATCGTTCACCGGCGACAAAGGGACTACAGCCTTAAATATTTAAAAAAAGGTGTACAAAGGGGGAGCCAAATTTTGGAATGGTAATAGCCAAAGCTTTAAATTTATTAAACATACTAAAATTGCGGCCGGGACGGACAGTAATATGTAACACAATGACGTTTTAAAACAAAAATTAGTCCAAAAAATATACAGTAACGAGACTATTTTTAAGTACCTAGAAATATGGTTAATTGAAACAAGTTTTGAAAAAATATTTATTTATCGATTAGGTGCTTGCCTCAAGTACGCTAGTATCCAGTATTATGCTTTTAAAAAACCGATTCTAACACACAAAAAAATACTTTGAAAACTTTGTTTACAGTGAGAGCACCGAGATTAGATACGTGCTCCACGAGCGAACGTTCGAATTATTACTCCCTGTAGCCGCTCTTCCGTGCAATACAAGGTATGGCACGGGGGTAGGTATTATTCCTGGAACTGTCTGCTAGGGCATGCAATGACTTGTTTTGCTTTCGGGGTACTGCAAATTCACTTATGGCCGCCTAAATCGGTCAAATCTACCTATATGGGGCGGTCTATTGTTTAACAGCTACGCCATTCATAACTGTTATTCATTTAGTACGATTGTGTGAAATTGAAATTGAATTTAAATTAATTTTAATTACATACGACATCGTTTTATTTTAAAATATGTTAGGGGCTTTTGAGAATAGATTTTTTTGAAATGCATTTAATTGCATTTCGCGAACATTCATTTTATCAGACTTTAACTTTAACTTTTTTTATTTTATTAAGGTTTAATATCAGACTTTGCAGGCTTAGACATAACCACGAATTGGGACTTAGTTTGGGAATTTCAATACTGTAAAAATCTCATGGAAATTTCGACCGATTTGAGTGAGTGTGAAAACAATTCCGTGTCGTTTTACAATGTCCAATACAAACTCGTCGAAGTTAGCTTTCAGTCCGAGTATTATATTCGTAGTGAGAAAAATGGTGAGTACCGAGCACAAAGGCGGGAGAGAATAAGCGCAGTTGACTTTACACAGGCGTGTGTATGGTAGACAAACAGAGTAGTGGTGTTGCTGCCGGTTGCCGAGGCAACTAGACCGTGTCACGAGTGGTTTATTAATTTGAGTGGATCCAGCGACACTTGAGCTACATTTAGACAAGCTACGAGGGCGTAGCGGAAGCCTAACGCCTTTATTCACGTTCCTGAATTTGTACCTGAATGTTTCGTGAAATAGTGTAAAAGTGTAAAGAGATTCTTTTGTTTTTTGCTGGCTTTATTCCTTAATTTAAATTTAGAAATGTAAAAGTATATATTATTGCAGGCGGCGACATGGCGTACAACGTGTTACAAAGAATTAGATATATGTGTGTGACTATCTGGCTGGATGGATAGGTGAATAAATTAATATATTATGTAATATTTCACACAGACCCAGCCGCGGTTCTATAGAGTAGAAATATTACCAGATTTAATCATATAATACTCTTGAAAAATATGCTAAAATATGTTCCACAATACGACTTTTAGAGTATCTATCTATCACCAATTTATCATAACTTACCAATGATGAAGTGTAGTATATTGTGAGTCCGATTTTTACAAAAAAGGGTGTATTTTTTTTTTGCGTAGCGCCGGCAAATTACATGTTTGACAATTACGAAACGTTTCGGCCCATGCTACCAACGCGAGAGTGGAAGTTAAATATATACATATTATATACTTGGGACTATACCTCCTAATGCAATTCTAAAAATATGGATTTTTATAAATATAAATGTCTAATATTTTCGTTAGATTGATATTGATATGCATTTTTTTAAAATAATAAATTGTGATAGAGAACAATTTGGAATTCAGGCCCTTTTGTAGTAAAAGGCGAATGAAGCAGAGGGTCATGCGAAATCAGAGAGTGAGATTGAAACTAACGATCTAGTTAGTTTGTATGTAGTTTCAAATTGTATATGTTTTATTGTACATAAAAGAAATGGTTTTGGAATTTAAATTCAAATTCAAATTAAAAATTCTTTATTTATCTATAATATTACATGTATTTTTAAAATTCAAAGCCATCCTAACTAGGCCTCGCCTGTACTAAGGTAGGCTTAATATTAAAAAAAGGTATAGTGGTGGTTTCGTAACTAGCTGTAATACATCTTTGTATATTATTATGGTACATTTGAGAAGTTAAAAATAGAATAAGAAAGCGTAATAATATTAAATTTAGGTATATACATATAAATATATACATACATATATAAATAAATATATACTTTATAGATAAATATAAAATAATACTATATAGTTATATATATATATATATATATATATATATATATATATATATATATATATATATATATATATATATATATATATATATATATATATATATATATATATATATATATATATATATATATATATATATATATATATATATATATATATATATATATATATATATATATATATATATATATATATATATATATATATATATATATATATATATACATATATCTCACAAATCGTGCACTATTTTAAAATATATGTTATTAATGTCTCCGTTTCTTGTCGACCCATAGTCAAAAGTGACTTAGTTAGGTTTTTCTTTACGCCGTGACTATTCCTAGATTTTTCAATCTTGCAGGAAAAACACTATTCATTTTGTTGAACAGTTGAGGAGCAATGTAAGAGAAGTGTTTTTGTGCAAAACTTGTTCTCTTTTTTTGGATTAAGTGCTGTCTGGTTGTTGTTACTCGTATTCCTTTATGGTGTGTTGAATTTAGATGATAATTGTCATGCTTATGCTTATGCTTATGTCATGCGTAGAGTAGGACTACCTTAGCGTATATTTGACGAACGTCAAGGACTTTAGATTCATTGTACAAGCTCTCAGAAGAATACCGGAAGGGTTTTTGATTAATTAGTAATTAGTTTTAATCATTTTTCCTGCCGAGCATAGCGACGCCTACGCAATAACGATTACACTTGTTGTTCGATTTTCTTAGATTTTGGCATGAATATGAAATGGAACACTATGGCGGTTGTTTAACATTATAAATAAAAAGAAATCGAAGTTTACCACCTAAAATTTGAAGCAGCCGACGTTTCTGCGATGTTACAACCACTGTTGCCCTAGGTAGAATAAAGTGATGTCAGTTGTCCGCTTTGTCTCTGCAGGTGAGCGGCATAGTTCTACTTTTACTGTGAAATTTGTATCGGTGGGGGAGGGGGGAGGAAGGGGGGCGACGGCGGCGCGTGAGTTTTGACATTCCGACGTGCACACAACACTCACTGTATCATGATTTGCGTCATTGCGCTTGGCCAAAGTATCAAAAAATGTTAAAAAGAAGGTTTCAGGTAATAGAGTTTAAAACCTTCGTCTCTATCAAAGTTCCTAATTATACTTATTTCTAACGATCCCGGATCATGCGGTGGAAATAGAATTGTTCTTAGATAGCATAATGGGATGTAGCAACCGCATCCAGTGGTTCGTCTGCTCTCCGTGATGTGTTCGCAAATCGCCATTTTTTCTCTCTGAACGTTTTTAACAACCTTGATGTGTTCCTACAGTCAAGTCAATATTGGTCGCTTGGTTTGTTCAAGTCAATATTGGTCGCTTGTTCATCATAACCGCTAAAACGTCGGGTGCTTCAAACTTCGGCATTATTGTTCCTTAATGTCATTGAAAACGGCTAATGAGTAAGGATTTCTATTTTTTTATTTCCGTTTCAAGGTGCTGCCGATTAGATGGTTCTGTTTGTGGACGCGAGGGCACAAAACTACTACTGAAAACGTACTTGCTATTGACAAACTTTCCGCTCAAATAATATATAATGAACATAAATGTAATTTTAACATAAACATGAATTACTAGTTACATATCATAAAAGTGATTAACTTTGTCACTAATGCGCAAAGTTTCTAACCTTTGGTTTGATTAATCCCCTATACTTTTCTTTGGCGTTGGTATGAAATATTTTTTTAAGTATAAAAAGTGACATTCTTTCCTTTTTTAAATAGCCCATTACATCATACCGATCGAGGGTGGGACTGATGGGTATCCAATTACCCCCTCCCCCCACCCTCTCCATTTACTTCCACACCCCCTTCCCTATCGCCCTTGCCTTGTTATCCATACAAATGAAATCGATGTGAAGTTTATTGTCAAACGAAATTATTTCATTTGTTTTCAAGTCCATTATGGCATTTAAAAATACCCACCTGTTTATTCCCACCGGTATAACCAGGTAAAAAGCAAATTTTGATCTAAGTAACAAATCAGGACTATTAATTTTTATTAATTGAATTTTGTACTACCATTGATTATATAGGGTAATAGATTGGTCCATAGTAAGTTTTGGCAACCCTTCTAAGCCATCAAAGTGCAGGTTGCGCTAATAGCATTGTCCAGAGAAACTAATGGCAATTTATTTGGCCATCTATAATAACATTGATAATGATAATGCATGTTTTATATAAATAGCCCTTCAACCAATGATAACAATAATGGTAACTGATGATAACTGATATCAACCAATGCTAACGAAAATGACATTCAATAAGTAGTCCCATCAATCGCATTTTTATACAGACAGACTATAAAACTGAAAGATAGAATGCTACATAATAATCTATTTGAACATTAAAGTAAGTTATTATTGCGTATTGAAGCATGTATACCAAATAATAAAAAAATAAAAAAATACGTGTGGCACTCGGGGACTGCCGCGGTAAAGCTATTGCATAGATTTTTAACAACTTCTGCAATTATAACTATTTATTTATTTTATTTATTTAATTTTTTCTGATATCAGATAACTGCGCTCTATCGGAAAACGTTGAAATTATTCAGAATCATTTGCGGCTGCGGTAGCAAATGATTCGTAATAATTTAAACGTCTTCCGATAGAGCGCCGCGCACGAATTTTTTATTTGATAAAGCAAAAAACACGGAATATTCGAAAAAATCGTACATAGAAAGATAGATAATTAAATTATCTTTAAAAGCACACACACACACACACACACACACACACACAGCTCACATACAGACTTCAGTATTACAATGGTCCTAGCTGTTGAATCATTTAAAATCATTGAGTACTCTAATACCTTATATAATCAATTCTTATATTTTATTATTATTATTATACATCTAATACTACTTATGAAGTAATATAGGTAATCGGCAGCAGTATATTTAAAACTCCTTTACAGTGACGGCACGGCTGTTAAGACCGCTATTGACCCATACATCTTTTTACACACTTTTATTAGGTCCACCGCTATGTAAGTAACCTGTAATGGAATCTATGGAATCGAATTTCAACCACTTCTGAGTGTCGTATCAATATTAAAATTAGGAATTGTGTGTAGTTTTGATGACAATACAATAATATCGTACGATCTAGCTCATCTGATGATGGAGGCGGAAGGTAATCATAGGAACTGCATAACGGTACAAAGTATCCGAGCTTGGGATTTGTGTTTGGGCTTGTCGGAATTGTCTTGAGATGTACTCTGGCCATTTAAGATTTCCAGGCTATGATGATGGATCCGGAAGGTTGGCACTGGAAGTCTATAACGGAACAATGTATCTTGACCGTGTTTGGGCCTTTTTGGAATTGCCTTGACATATAGGTACTCTGGCCACGAATGGTTTCCAGGGTCTTAAGATGGAGCCGGAAGGCAGGCACTGGAAGTCTATAACGGAACAACGTATCTTAACCGTGTTTGGGCTTATTGTAATCAGCTTGAGCTGTATTCTGGTCAGTTTTCAGGGTCTGACGATGGAGCCGGATGGTAGGCACTGGAACTCTATAATATAACAACGCATCTTAGCCGTGTTTGGGATTGTTGGAATCGTGTTGAAATGTATACTGGTCATGAATGGTTTCCAGGGCGTAAAAATGAAGCCAGATGGACACTGGAACGTTATTACTGGTAGGTACATTTTTAAAAATTAAATATAAGACTAAAAAGTAAACGTTAAAACAATAGTTAATTTTTTTACTAATAAAAAACACACTTTTATAAGTACTGTACTAAAAACCAAAAAATAATTAACCACTCTGTTCTCACGGTTTACCCCGTGAGGGACTTAGTGGAAGCCATGTTATTAATTAACTGTATTACTCATCATTGAATAATTAAAGCTGATAATGAATGCTTTGTCATCATATGAAATTTTTAAATAGTATCTGGCAGGAGTAAGTTCATAAAACGACAATTTATGGCCAATTTGTGCGTCGCTACAGTCGAACATATGTATTTCTCAAAAAACTTTTATTTTATATGATACAGATAAAATATCCAATTAGTATAGACAATTTTCAGTATTTTGGCAATTCTTGAGACCTTTCTGAATCTATTTTCTTAATAAAATGCGACAATTCAGCGATATCTTTACTCACTTATGTCATGGTCCCGTAACCGACCTGACAATTCAACCTGGGCCCGTGTTGTTCATGCGTCCACCCGGCGCGGGAACAACTTGCAATCATTCCCAAACACAAAACCACAAATTCCCAGTGCGATTTCTTTTATTATCCTGCGGTTGTATGAAATCGGTTGCGAATGGCATTGTGATCCACACAAATTGGAATATTCAAGGACCACTGCAAGAATATGTTATTAAAAGAAAGTTTTTTTTCAAATTATTATTTGTTAGTTTCATTAATATTACGGATTTTCATTTGTAAATTTGTATCGCAATTATTTGATGATGATTATTTTGATTTTGAATATAATATTCCATTTTGTGATTTATTGATATTAAATATTTTATTATATTTTTATTAAATAGTAGTACCAATAATAGGTGTATCCTAATAACCAGGTTAATATATATCTTAAGGTTATTATAATTTGCTGTATATAGATAGTTAAAAGTGAACCACACAGACAATTGAAAATCTTGACGGCTCAAAAGTGATAGGTTATTAAAAATTGTAAATTTGAAATGAAATGTTCGGTGGGTCAGGCTAGATAATATTAAATTTTATTTAAAATTTAAAATTGGCGATTCGATATTCCGCCATATACAGGGTTTTATTTTTCAAGTAAGCATCCGTTTATTGATTGATACCATACCTACATATAAATACTCAAAAAATAGGGAAATAATGTTTAAAATGTTTTAGTGCCTAAATATGATGATTTTTTTTGTACAGGATTATTTTATAAAAAAATCGAGATGAAAATATTCCGGGTGTTTTTTATGTAAAACTTTGTTACAGAGGAAAAGAATTTTTTATATTAAACTTTTAAATAAGTTGTTTTTCTTAGTAACAGGGGTCTAACTAAATAAATTTAAAAAACTGTGAATGGTTTTCCACTCAGTTTCTATCTAGAATAATGACATAAAAAACAAAACCACATAGCATCAAAAAAATCTAGCCGAAAGAGACTAAAACAAAATAATTCGTTTTTTGGTTTTTGTTTTATGTGTTTTATGTGTACTAACTTCTCAGGTACTCAACAATAAAAAGTAACATTGCATAGGTACAGTGGCGGATCCAGGATTTATTTCACCGATCGGAATCAGGGTTCTACGGGTTACTAATTAACTTTTATAGGCGATGAGCGGTGCACTCCGGACTAACGAGGACAGCTGTCTTGCCACATGCGAGCGTAGCCGTACCACTCGCTCACTCCCCCCTTCGAAGCAATAGTATTTGAGATGCGGAAATTAACATTTTAGGTACATTTTTTAGGAATGAGTTGATTATTTACCTGGAGAGACTGAGTACTATTGGAAAGAGGGGCCACGAGTGCCAAGTTTCACCGCGTGAAGGTAAAAAATTTAAGTCGTTCCGGGTGAGGGCATTCCACGAGATTATGCTATTTATTTCATTCGACGAGATCTTCCGGGCTTTCGTCAGAGCGGACGTGTTCATAGTAATGACCCATCATTTGTCGCATTTGTCGAATGTTTAAATTACAATATAATATTTTAGAAGATCATTTAGTGGTTTTAGGTAAATATTCAGTGAGCAGACTGATTTATTTGTATTATGAAGAATGGCAGCTGATCTTAAAGGTGTAGAGTGAAATATATTATAAAAGCAGAGTTGGGACAGTTGATTATAGGACAACGGCTACTTAGCGAAGTCTTTCAACCATCATCGGAGCTGATACTGGACAACTAACTCACTGTGTATAGCACATACATCATTCAACACCCAACATACAGGACTTGGTCAGCCTCGAACAAACCGGAAGAGATTATTCGATGGCACTTAACCTGATTCCTTATTTTTGTAGCGCATATAAAAATAAAAAATGATGTGTAAGGATTTTTATTTATATACCGTTTCAAAAAGGTTGCCGTTTTTAATGGTGTACCGTTAACAGAACTAGTATTATGTAACTAGATTATTTCATCGCCCACGGTAATTGCCACGCCACAGTTGACCATTAAAGGTTAAAACGTTTAACGGTGAGATTAAAGACTGATGTGTAGACTTGACTGCCATTTGTAAGAATATATAATTTTGTGACTAAATAGGTCTGCTATGATAGTTGAATTCTTCAGTGTATCCTTTTCTTGCTCTAAAACAAAAATAAAACATGAATATTAATAAAGACTACGTGTGTTATTAAAGTCGCTTTGTTTACCTTTTTCATGCCGAACACCTGGTTTTTTACATTTTAGCTGTGCAGCCATCGCTGGATCGTAAGTTTCGAAAAAAGAATCAGCCATCTTTTCATTCAGGTTTATTAGGTATTAGCTAGAAAAGAATAAACTAAAAAGAAAATTTTAGCTGTTATAACCTCACTGGGGTGAAACTGACAGATGACTTTTTTTTTTTTGTAAAATCGGTATTGAACAGGTCCATTGCACCTAGGCTAACTTCAAATTATTTGGTATGGGTAGTGTTGGTCAAATTATTTGGTATGGAGTTGCGTTCGAGGTATTATTGCGTTATAGGAACCTGTTGTATTGATTATTATTTTTTTAACGTCAGCGCTGCTTCCGAATCTGCAATAATCTATTCGCCTCAATACATAGCGAGATATAGGCATTCAATGAAACGTCCCCATGAGTTTTGGTAGGTTGTTTTTTAAAGTAATATGGCGGAGATATTAGTTTTTTAAAAGCAGAAACCTAAAAAACATTTTTCTATGTAAATTAAGGTTTTTTTTGTCTGGAAATATTGCGTGTCCCGAGGATTTTTTTTTATCAGATTTAGCATTACAATGGTTGAATAGCGTTTTCTTTTTGAGAAAGGTTCCTATAATGCATATATTCCGCGTTCGAGCATGTGCATATATTCCGTATCGAAGCATTAATCCATTTAAAACAAAATGGCTAAGAGTAATTGAGTGATATCGTTCCCAAATTTGCAAACATCTTATTACAAGTCAACTATGCAGGAGAGAAAAAAAATAAATATTTAACAGTGCTATTTATATTTCAGTACAATAGTACGATTTATAGTTCAGTTGTACACTTTGTAAAATTTAATTAGAAACCTTTTATTCAATATTGGACGTTTTAAAACAAATATTATTACTAAACACCGTACTTAGTGTTTGTTACTAAACACCGTACAGGTGTTTTGTTGCTCCGGAGAAAAGGTTTGATGTCTACTCTGAAGCTGAGACTAAACTGTATTCGAATTATCTGCATTTATTTTTAAAATTATTTTCGAATATTATTTAGCAGAACTTTGTTCATTTGCTGAATTAAAACAATTTTATTACGTACTATAAGCTGTAAGCTGCCATTACTAACCATATAGGGAGCCAATATGTTTTCCTGATGTAAATTCCCCTCTGCTTCGCACCATACATACATAGCACTACATGAGTGGCGATGAAGATAGTGAAATGATGCACCACCACTTTAGTTTTGGAAGGAATATGCCTCGGGCAATATTTTGTTATATTTACCAGTAATTTTTCTCTGGGTTTATTGTTTCTTATTTTTTGTACTTGATATAAGTTCTCAAAAATATTTCCTGTTTGATATGACAAGGTACACTGACACTGGTCTTTGCAACAGCGAAATATTGGCTGACTTTATTTTTTACGTTAACGTAATAATGGGTTCAGACATACGCCGTCGTGAGCAGAGCAAATTTTGTAATGGGTTTAGCAATGGATTCAAAATACAATTGGAAGAGCGCAGGCGGCAATACTGTGGGGGAATTTCAGATCTTTTCCAATAAAATATTCGAGGGCCTCCGTTTCGTTCTGTCTTCGAGAATGTGATCGTTAGGTACGTGGAAATCGTCTCTATTGCATATGTACCTGACTTGCTATTCACTTTATTTGTACAAGTGACGCGATTTGATATACAATATGATGCGAGTTTGAAACTTTCTCAAATATATCCGCTTATATTTTTTCACAATTTGTAAGGTTTTGTTGTAATGTAGGCAGAAGACAGGTCAACGTGTAGTCATGCATTTTTTTTGCTATATTTTACACTTCGAGGCTTGCAAATTTAGGTCAAGAATGTCAAATCCGTTTTAAGGAACGTTGCGCTCCGTAGCACAAACGACAACGTCGTGAAAAGTGCAGTGAACGTAGCATAAAAAGTGTACTCGCAAATCTTAAAAAGTAACAAGTATAAAATACGCCTGCTGCATAACATTAATTATTTTGTAATTATCCATTCAAATAACGCGAAACAAAAGAGGAAAACTGGCAACAATCCGCAGACCGCTATTTTTCGGTAGCTGACAGGCTGTTATAATTCACCGGTTGCTACATTTTAGACTGACTGATCCGACTTGCTACTTTTTATACTGAGTGAGCCGATTTGTCATTTTTCAATATTTTAACGGAGGATCACTCAGTCTAAAGCTCATTCGCTCTAAAATTATTCTCACTGCATTTTAGAGCGACTGAGCCGATATCGATTTTAGAGCGAGTGAGCTTTAGACTGAGTGAGCCGGCCCGTTTTATTGCTCTACTAAGTTTATCAGAAAATTATGATAAAAAACAATGCTACTCGTAAGAACCATTAGTTTTATTTTTCAATGGACATTGCTAGTCTCCGAGGATACTTTTGTCCGAATTCTTCCGCAACTTCTTCAGCATGTAAACATTTCGATATGTCCCTATGTATACATATAGTAGCTAAACCATTCAGGTGCTTTTCTGTCATCGTCTTTCGAAGGTAAGTTTTTATATGTTTTAGTGATGAGAAGCTCCTCTCAACGCTGCAAGTAGACACTGGTATAGTAGCAAGAAGTTTTAAAAGTATTTTTACATTTGGGAAGAACTCATTCGCCTCCTGATACACCTCTGCTGCTGTTTCCGGAAGGTGTTCCCTGCTACACCAAAGTTTCTTCCATAAAATGATTTCCCCCGACAAAAAAAGCGGATGAAGCAAGTCACAACTGTATACGCGTGCAGCTGCTACTACGGCTGTAAGATTGGTTGTCTTCACAATGGAACTAGGAATAAGTGTGAATAAGTCAATAATCGAAGAATGAACATATTTCGAAAAACTCAATGAAATCAATGAAAGGAAGGTATATATTTAGTCTGAAAAAAAAACAGATGCTATTTTACAAAAAAAACTGATTTTATAAAATGAACGAAAAACTGTATCAAGCAATTGAAATGAGATACAGTGGGTATTTAATTTGATTAATATTTGCCTTACCTGTAGTATTCCTTTACATCAGAGGCCTCAATATTTGAGAGTTGAAGTGACCGTTTTACCATTCTAGGTACTTGTATTGGAATGTCCAGAGATTCTACAAGACGACACACCCCTTGAAAACTTTCTTTAATTTTTTTTCTTTGTACCTTTCCAGTGTTTTTATTACCATTTCTACCATCTCGTAGCATAGGTGGAGGTCTAAAGTGACAGTCTGTAGTTGTCGTGAGAATGATACAGTAATTTCAAACACAGCAGCGGTTACTGTCAGAGATAAGACTAAATCGAATCGTAGAATTGATACGAGAAGTCCTGCACTTTATAATGATGGAGATATTCTGTCTATTTCCTCAAAGAACTGTACAATAGACTCAAACAGCTCTTTAAATTGAAGAAGTGCATCATGCCTTTCAAGCCAACGCGTGGCACTGAGGCCCTTTAATTTTACTCTTTTCTCCTCCGGTTGTATTTCGAGAATAGCTCGTTTGATAAGTTCCGACCTTTTTGCTGACTCTCGCACAAAATTAGTTACACTACCTACAACTCCCATCATATTGGGAATACTCGGCAAGCTACAGGCTTTCAAGATAGCCAAGTTTAGTTTATGTGCTGCGCAATGAATGTAAACAGCAAGCGGTTGAACCTGATTTAGGCGGGGTTGTACACCATTCAACTTTCCAGACATATTGGAACCTCCATCATAACCTCCATCTTTGAAGAATCTGATCGCTCAAAGCAGCACTACTCAAGTCAACTGCAGATAAAAAGCACATGAACTCTTCATGTATTGTGCTCTTTTGTATATCCAAGTACCTGATGCATATACTCAGTTGCTCTGTACCACTAGCATCTGTTTTTTCGTCGCCATGTACAGCATAATATTTTGCTCCTTTCACTTTTTTTAATTATATTTTTCATAATTAGAGTATGGCAACATTCAATCAGCTGATTCTGGGTTGTTTTACTTAGATATGTAGAATTTTTTGGAGCTGTCTCTAAATTTTGAGCTGAACTAACAGATATTTAATAAACAGTTCAGTAACAAATCTGCAAGTTTTGTTTATTTATGTTTTGGGGGGGGCTTCAGCCCCTTAGCCCCCCCCCCTGGATCCGCCACTGCATAGGTATATCATTTGCCTTACATTACAAAATGCTTTGTGAAATGCTCTATACCTACTCGTACATAATCAGAAGAAATACGCAACAAAATTTAATAACACAGAGGCTTTAACGCGAGTGGAGCTACAGGTACGTATAGGTACAGCTTGTAACATTAAATTCGAGTACGCGTTAATTAAGTTCGTTTACTCGTATGACAAAGCTTTTACTTTATTACTGTGCAATCAGAGCTTCGAATGCGCTGAGTATGGCGCTTCGAATTCGGATTGAGCGGTGTTATATAATTATTTTCCCTTTATTGGCTGTAAGGCTCGAAGTTTCAACCAAGCGCTTGGTAAAAAACTGGGGTGCTAATTGAATCACCTAAGTAGAGTTTGGTCCTTGTCAATAAATAAGCTGAAGAATATGAACTATCAATAAATGTTCTAAGAGCGATCGTGGTGCCGTCGGTCGAGGTAGCGCTGATATAACGGCTATATTTACAGGTATAAAACCACAGAAATTAGTGTTTCATGTGATTGATTACCTTCAATGAATTTAGATACTTTTCTGTAGACCTAATCTGTGAATATAAACGCTGTACTTAAAATAAATAAAAATAATGTTATTTAGGAGAAGAAATATTTATCCTCACGTTTTTAAAATACCATTAATTTTGGATATAAATTGATATAATTCTATATAAATGGATATACATTTTGATCGTGCTCCATATCGTGATTGATGCTTTTTTGTAGCGATTAAACAGGACAAGAATACATTGGCATTCGTTTTGCTTAAAATCTAACGTGACAGCTCGTAAAAATACGTCGCTGAGATCGACAAAAGGTTTCCCAATAGCCTGAATCAATACTTGGCCGTCGATCAAAGTCGCAGTAATAATTTATGGTTATTACTTAATTTGTCTAAAATATTTTCCTTGTGTTGTAATACGTTAGTTAAAAATGCTTTCGTAGCTTACCTAAGTACTCCATTATTATCAAATAACGATGAAGGTGGATCGCGCAGCGCATTTTGTATTTTTTTTTAAGATCAATTACACGCCGACTCTTCTCATCAGAAAACATCTGACGAACTAACACATTTGATTCTATAGTAATGTCTCTCTCGTTGTTTTTTTCCTGTAATTTAAAGTAAGCAAGTGCTTGAATGTCCTCGACTTAACTTTCTTTAAGGGGCTGTAGAAATTAGCTCTAATATATTCTAAATTATTTCTATTACATAATATAGAAATTCCATTCTAGCTGTCTCAGTATATACTATTAAATAGACCCCGCTCGCTACGTAACATCCCCTACAGGACATAAATGTCGGCCGCCTAAACTCCGTAACGTCCGCTACCGGACCAAGCGCTCGCCGCTGCGAAAAATGCAATTTACGATTCGAAACGTCGTACTATATGCTTTCTGAGGGCGCAACGATATGGCCAAAATATCTTTAATTCAAGATTTCCGTGTGGCAATATCGAACAACGATTCAAAAAGTGAGCATAGACGTCAAACGCCCAGTGTCCGTCGGCAAATCGCACGGCCGCGTACGGCTCCGCGAAATTGGTGATAAAAAGAGTGTGTGTGCAGTGTTTGAGTGTTTGTTACCGGAAAACAGTGAGTAATTTGCATTTTAAGTAGTTTCTGAATGAGTATTAGTCATTTGAGATAGTCCATTTGCTGTTTTTCACGAATTTTTAAAGAAAACACTTCGGCGACAACAAACGGCTCGCGAAAAAATGGTTGTTATTATTTTGTAATGTTTATGAAATATCCCGATATATTGCGAAATATGACGTAATGTCACTTTAATTTACTAACAAAATAAGTATTGCTTCAATTACATCCTAAGTTATCACATAATTAGGCGTATTTTGAACATTATATCTTGTTTTGTAATATGAATCGCGCAAAGAAACTTGTTTTGATAATTACTATGACAGAATAAAGTGCGATTTTCCATAGTTGTTCGATGAAATGTGACTCTTTGGAGTATAGTAATTAGTTATTAGACATATAATAAGTTTATAATGAGACAATACAATTGAAAAAATCTAACGAATTTTATATTATGAGCATTCAAAGTTTATTATTAAGTTTTGGACGGAAACTCTCAAAACTTTAGATTTTTCTGTAATATCAGACAAAGCTCAAAGTTCTGGTGTGATTTCTAAGAAGTGTGATGTAGTAATAAAGTTATTTTGAAAGAATTTCATATAAAAAAATACCATAAGTAGTCACAATTTAAAAACATTTTTTTTTTTTTTTACGAGAATACATAAAATTTTTCTTGGCTGAATAAATAAATATTTTTGTATCCAAATAAGTCAAAAAAAATATGGTTTTGGTAAAGCATTTAATAAAGAACATAACTATATTTACAATTTTTGCATATTTTACGTATTTTGTGACAAAAAAATCGAAATGATTTTATAGGCGAGTTTTTTCAGTTCGCCAATTTTGTAATATTTATTCATTATTATCTTAATTGTTTTACGAGATAAAGTTATAATGTTTTATATTTACAATTTTAATGCGGTCATTTTACAGTTATTCTTTTTATAATCGGTGTAGTGGTTTATAAGTTATGGTCGTTTGTATCAAGGTCGTCGACTCGCGTCGATTTTTCGCGCGAGTATGTCGCGCGCAAAAGTGATAGCTGAATTTTTACTTTGCGAGAGGAGGGGTTAACTCGCAAATATATACAAATCGAAGTCAAATCAAAGGTGCCAGTATGTTTTTGGAATTGAGAGAGTCTATCAGCCGGCGCGGCGGTCGTGTCGAGCGAACGAGCGGTGTCCGCGCCGCGTTGACGCCAAAATGATCGTATTAGTTATTTTATCATGCAATTTCAAAAATTCGAAATGTATAATAAAGTTGAAGAATGTAGCAATAATTTTTGTGTTTGAATATTTCTAATACGTATATCTGCCACGTAATTGCTTGATTTTAACTACTAGAAAGTTTTTACTTATAAATATTTACTTTTTCGTAAAACTGTGACGGAAGGCCGACTCTCACTGACTCCAAGATATTCGTTGTGAGAGCCGGGTATCAACAAGTCCTTTTACTCAGTAATAAGATGCAATTTCTGTTATCAGAAGTTTTTATTTATTACTGGTATATCGATTTAACAATTTATTTACAGCGATTTGAATGTTATGCCGTATCGTACTATATAGCCAATATAACTTTCCCGAATATTTATCGCGGAGCGCGGCGAGGAAGGAAAGGTTACCTTTTGTATCAGAGATTCTGTGTCTCCTCGATACTTGCTCGGGTCTGCAGGAATGACAGACCTCAACTACTCAACTCGATAAGGAGGGAAGGATGAGGTGGTAGCACTGGCTAATGCATTGACCGGCTCACGAAGAGTCGTAGCTACAGAAGCTCTCACTAGGAGATGATCACTCGAGGAATAATAATTGATTGGTCGAATGTACTGGTTTATATACCCTGATACATGACGCAATCCTGAAAGGAGTGATGAAATAAGTGTGTTAATCCGATTGATTTGGAGAAATTGGCATGACTCACCGCCTGTGACTGCATTAATTACCGAAATTCGATGGAATTTAATAGCAGTGCACGTGCAGAATCGATTGTATTTGCGTTTATGAATTTCTACAGAATTAATTGGTTAGTCATGCTTTTGTTGACTGTATGTAGGTACTGAAGTCCCTACAAATCTCTTTTTAAATATTAGTCATATACTTATAATTGCTAGGCACTTCTTGTTAAACATGCAAATACCTGACATTTGAGACCTCACGTATCTAAATCAATTAAGTAGTTATGGAGTAAATATATAAAACCTAATCCGAAAGTCGCCACTTCTGTGACGTCATAGCGTCAAACCTGAACCAAGAGTCGCCACTCTATGACATCATGGGTTAAGAAAGTGAAAACGTCATTTTTGCTACTCAGGAAACATCACTGAATACGACGGTACCACATGTTGGTATAATACTAATCAGTCCTATGAAAATTGTTATTTGACGACTTTCGACAAATGCGCCTCCCTATGGGGGCGTCATCGGGTGATTTCGCTCGGTCAAGGCCTTTTTCGGAAAAGCAAAGTTTAGGTCATTTAAGCTGTTAGGAGTTTCTATTTCAAAGGCTTTGGCTATTATATTTTAGGTTAGCTTAGGCTATTTATATTACCAGTAAACTGCAATATTTTTAAATTGTGATTTTTAAACGGCGATTTTTAATGGGAAGATCACAGTAATTGTCCATTAACAAAGCGCCACAAAAGCTATACAATTATTCAATAATAAAAGAAATTACCACTAGGCAAAATAGTACTATTGGAAAAAAAACTACAACAAATTTGAGCCAATAATAAAGGTTAGATATGTCACGAACTTACAAACCCGATTTTCAAACCAAAAGAAAATATACTTTAAAAACTAAAAAGGACCCCGGGTGCTTCCTCAGACACATAATGGTTAATTACAATAAGTAAATAAAACCCAAAAGAAAGGAATTACAATTATAAAATTAAAAATGTATTAGAAGTATTTATTTTCCTTGCATATTTTATTCACAACGTCAAAACAATGTATATTTCGGTGGAACGCAATGCTTCGACGGACGTTAGTCTGTGACGCCTACCGCCATACGCTAACAATGCTCCTCGTTATTGATTGGTCTATATCTGTTAAGTTCACTGTCCCCCAGACGAGTATGTAATATTTGAAGTTTTTGGGAGTGCTTACTTCGTGTTAGGTGGGACTCTCAATAATAAACCCTGGTACGATTTTCACAGCGGATTTCCTCTACAGGAATAAAAGAAATACAGCGGCAGCTCGCATTACTGTCTTTTTATTTTTGCTATATGGATCATTCAATCGATAGATGACAAATTGGTGGCATTGTATTACTTTTTTAATTGATTATTAACAATTCCGTTACAACTAAAATATAATTTAAATAGACGCAACCAACAAATCTACTTTCCATATTTATTTTTAGGAAAGCAAGAAAAATAATAAAATATATTTATGATTTTTCTGATGGTGGTTTACGCAGTAATATCTTGACAAAAATACAAATGATAACAACGGTCCTTTCGTTCCTTACCTGGATACCTACTGTTGTATCGAGTGTTTTACCTTGTTTTAAAATAATATAAATTGATTTTTATTCAATGGAATCAATAATTATACTAAATTTAGAGTTTGCATTATAATTCACAATGGTTTCATATAAGGTTTCATTTAATGAATAGTTTTTTTTATTTTAATGAACTCATTATTGTTTCAGTGAAAACATCTTTAAAAATACTTCATAAACTCTGATTCGTACCGCGTTTCTTGCCGCTCATAGTGTGGGTAGGTATGTATCATATTGGTTATATGTTATTACCTATTAGATTAGATTAGATTAGATAGATTTTTATTCGAAGTAGACTTATAGTACTTTCCGAACGTCTTATATTTCTAGACATTTATGCCTTGCTTGTAGGCTTTACCATTGATTACTACACTATATAATCAATGGCTTTAAGTAATAGTAATAATAATAATAATAAAAACATTAAACAAATGGTTTTCATAGCTATGTTACACAAAAACGACTTGACCAGACCAATGTATCGCTTAAAAAATCTTCAATTTTATAATAGCCTTTAGTTAGAGCACAAAGTATCTTTAACAATTTTTCTAAATTTAGTGTCTGGTAAAAGGGGTTAGTTCCTCAGGCAAAGTGTTATAAAAGCGAACACCGTCTCCAATGAAAGATTTACGCACTTTTGCTAACCTAGAGCCCGTAATGGCTAGTTTATTTTTGAACCTGGTGTTCCTATTTTGAATGTTACCCAACCTACGGAACCTGTGCAAGTTTTTACGAACATACATTATGTTATCGAATATATACTGACTATAAACCGTCAGAATATTGATCTCTTTAAATTTCTCTTTTAGCGATGCTCGGGAGTTTAAACAATAAATGGATCGTATGGCTCTTTTCTGCAAAGTAAATATCGTTTGCATATCGGCTGCGAGACCCCAGAGCAAAATACCATACGACAATATACTATGGAAGTAGCTGAAATAGACAGTTCTGGCAGTAGCTTCATCGGTTAGTTGCCTTATTTGACGTATCGCAAACGCTGCCGAGCTAAGTCTTCCAGCTAATAATTCAATATGAGGACCCCATTGAAGTTTATAGTCTATTGTAATTCCTAGAAATTTTGTAGAATTTACAAACTTTATTATTTCACCATCCATAACAATATTAATGTCAGAGTCACTAACGTTAAGTGAGATAAATTTAACCCCTCACGTTGCGAGGTAAAAACTCACCTATCACTTTTGCGCGCGACATATTCGCGCAAAAAATCGACGCGAGTCAACGGCCTTGAGAAAAACGATCATAACTTATAAACCACTAATCGTATTAAAAAAATATAAATAGAAAAATGATCGCATTGAAATTTGACATATAAAACATTATAACCTTATCTCGTAAAACAATTAAGATAATAATGAATAAATATTACAAAATTGGCAAACTGAAAAAACTCGCCTATAAAATCATTTCGATTTTTTTGTAAATACAGTTTTTGTAAATATCAAAAATTGTAAATACAGTTATGTTCTTTATTAAATGCTTTACCAAAACGATATTTTTTTTTTACTTATTTGCATACAAAAATACGGAAAAAATATTTATTTATTCAGCCAAGAAAAATTGTATGTATTCTCGTAAAAAAAAATTTTTTTAATTTTTAATTTGTGACTACTTATGGTATTTTTTTATATGAAATTCTTTCAAAATAACTTTATTACTACATCACTTCTTCTTAGAAATCACACCAGAACTTTGAGCTTTGTCTGATATTATAGAAAAATCTAAAGTTTTGAGAGTTTCCGACTTCCGAACCTAATAATAAACTTTGAATGCCCATAATATAAAATTCGTTAGATTTTTTCAATTATATTGTCTTATCATAGACTTATTATATGTCTAATAACTAATTACTATACTCCAAAGAGTCACATTTCATCGAAAAACTACGGAAAATCGCACTTTTTTCTCTCATAGTAATTATCAAAACAAGTTTCATTTTCGGGAGCCATATTAGAAAACAACATATAATGTTCAAAATACGTCTAATTATGTGATAACTTAGGATGTAAATGAAGCAATACCTATTTTATTAGTAAATTAAAGCGACATTACGTCATGTTTCGCGATATAACGGAACATTTCACAAACATTACAAAATAAATACGGCCATATTTCGCTCGCCGTTTGGTTTCGCCAAAGTGTTTTCTTCGAAAATTCGTGAAAAACAGCAAATGGGCTGTGTAAATTGTTTAATCCTAAGGCCTAAACTACTTAAAAATGGAAATTACTTACTTTTATCCGGTATACACTTCACTTATATACACAAAACAATTCACAACACAAACACATCGCGGAATTATACGCCGGCAGCGGTGGGCAGTTCGCGACTGTTGTCAGAAATGAGGTCACCGATTTTGTAAGGGATGTAGTAATTCATATTTCTAACATCGCATGCGGCAATCGAGCAATTTCATAGTGTTGCATATTTGGCTATATTATGGCATCATTCGATAGAATATACAATCGCATTTCGAAATTTAAACGACATTTTCTTGAGCGGCGAGCGCGATATCCCGTATGGGATAGTTTGGATTTCAGCCGGCCGCCATACATATCCCGCAAAGGATGTTAAGTGCCTAGCGGGTTAATGCACATAGTTTTATTAGAATTCAAAAGCAAATTATTGGCGGTGAACCATCCTAAAACATTTGTCAGTGTGTTTTCTACTTCATAATAATTATTGGTTTTCCTAGGAACGTTGAATATGAGCGAAGTGTCGTCAGCGAATAAAACTATATTAATTAATCTCTGTACAAGAAATGGCAAGTCATTAATGTAAATTAGGAATAAAAAAGGACCCAGAATTGAACCTTGAGGAACGCCCATTCTTACAATAGATCCTTCCGATTTAACTCCAGAAATATCAACCTTTTGTATTCTGTTACTCAAATACGAGCTGAGCAACTCCAATGCTTTACCTTCTAAACCATAAAATTTTAATTTGCGCAGAAGAGTATCATGGACTACGCAGTCGAAGGCTTTAGAAAGGTCACAAAAAACACCAATTCCAATTTGGGAGTGCTTCCATGCATCAAATATATTCTCCAAAAGTTTAGCACCAGCATCGATAGTGGACCTGCCTTTGCAAAACCATACTGTTCTTTATGAAGCAATTTATTTGAAATAAAAAATATAAGCAATTGATTGTTTATATTTTTTTCATTTTTTTTTGAAAGAACAGGCAGTATTGAAATCGGTCTATAATTTATTGGTTCTGTCTGTACTCCTGATTTAAATAATGGAATGAGCCGGCTATGTTTCATTAGATCTGGGAGAACTCCTTGGTCTACACTTTGATTAAAAATAACAGCCAAATGCGGCGCAATAATATCAATAACTGAATTAATTACCTTTACTGACATACCCCAATTATCTTCCGTGTATTTTAAGTTTTAAGATTTTAATGTTTTAACAATTACATCGAAGGTTACATTCTCAAATACAAATTGGTTCACTATGTCACATACTACATTTTCTTGCAATAGTTTCTCTGAATGAACAGGCGAGGAGTTTAAAGACTGATTTGTTAAAATAGGAATATTAGTAAAGAAGATTTCAAAGGCTTTTGCTATATCGGACTTGCTGGATAAGGTTTTATTGTCAATCTCTAGAGTAAACTTTCTGTCTCGAGATTTAGTTTTACCAGTCTCTCGTATTATTCCATCATATTCCAAGTAGTCTTAATTTTGTTTTCTGAATTCCGGATTTTACTGCTGATGGTCAAAGACTTAGCTAAGGAGCAAACTCTTTTAAATAATTTTGAATAGTTTCGAACGTATTTACATAAATCCTCACTATGATTGAATTTTTTTTCCTCATAAAGTTCATAAAGTCTGTTTCTACTTATTCTAATACCTGGTGTAGCCCAGTCATTGAATGTAGGCTTTACAGTCGTATTGATTGTTTTAATTGTAAATATCTGATGGTAAGCAGTATTTAGCCTGTCAAATAATTCTTGATAGTTCTTATTTACACATGGCTCCGCATTGAGTAGGTGAGCATTCCCTAAATTTTTTTCTCTGAAGGGAAAAATCTTTTTATTAGTAATCGGCCTGCAAAAAAAATCATTCCTATTATTTAAATTTTCATAATTAAATGTAACCACTTGGCCCAAATGATCTGACTTAATAGAATTAACAAGCTGTTTGTCTTGCCAATTACAGTCACAGAAAACGTTATCCAAGCAATTAGCTGTGTTTAAAGTTACTCTAGTTGGCTCAATAAAAACATTTACCATGTTAAACGATTTGAAAAACAATAGTAATTTAGTGGTTAACCTATCTTTTTTTAGCAAGTTTACATTAAAATCACCGCAAACAATAATCCTTTTTTTTACAATAAATTAGCAACTAAAAAGCATCTTCCAATACATTTTCAAATGCGGTATAGTCTGAGCTCGGAGGACGGTAAACGCATAGTATAACAAATTGTCTCAACTTAACACTTGAGATCTCTATAGTTCTCTCAACCGAGAGTGCGGTAATATCTTTGCGGTTTTCAGCAATTAATCCATTTTTGACTAAAATCTAAGAGCCACCATGGATTGCAGAGATTCGGTTGAAACAACTTACTACAGTATAATCTGATACACTGAACATCACTTGATTTAAACACAACCAATGTTCTGTAACATAAAAAATATCTATATTTAATTTTTCCAAAAATAATTCTACTTCATGAAATTTGCCGAGAATGCCTTGAATGTTTTGATGTGCTAATACTAAATAAGTAGGCTTTCTCTTCGTCGGTTTAACTAGTTTAAACAATCTGATGAAGAGTGTATTGCTTCTGGCATTGAGACTAGATTAGTAATCGGAGTTTGGCTCTCCAAGGCAATTCCCTCAGGTATATCTTGGTCTAAACTATTACATTGGGTAGGTTTATATAACTTATATGCTAGTAACTTAGCTATCGTACATATGTAAAAGTATGACAGTCTCGGTGTACCATTTGTTAAAATTGGCTTTCTAATAAATGTGTTAGTGTCAAAAAAGTCAAAACAATAATCGTCGCAATGACGATTTATCAAGTTAAATAAAAAAAAAATAATCCAGATATTTTATAGTCGTTAGAATGTTTTTCTAATGAGCAGTAGTACGGAAGTGCACAAAGAATGATTTTTCCTGTGCCTAGGGTGGAAACCCTAAGTAATTTTTCAAAACTATTTAACAGAGTCTTTTTGGTAATTTCACAGCTATTTCCAATAAAAATAATTATATTTGTTTTAATTTCTATCACATTATTTATTCTGTCATTTAAAATTCTTTTAATTAACACGTGGAAAGGAATATTTAGAAAGCAATAATTAATTACACGATGTTTAAACTTTTTATTTAAAAGACGCCCAAGTCCTTGACCAATTATGTCACAATAAACTACTGTGTTTTCTTTTATGCAATGGGGCCTTAGAACAATATGCCAAACTGTCACATATACAAGGACTTAACTTGACTAATTCATCCACTTGTACAGTTTGGTTACTTATGATTAATTGTGCAGACTTATATCTACTTTTAGTTATTTCCAAATCACTTAATAGTTTACCTATTTGGTTTTGCAATTGTTGCACATAAATTTCGTGTCTATTACTTAAAACTTTACTTTGTGTCTGCATTTCTAATAATAAAGATTTTGATTCGGACTGCTCTTTCCTAATTTTTGCAGTTTATGGATAACATTATGCAATTTTATATGTTTCTTACCTTTTAAACCTATTTTATTAAGTTTTTTTAGATTTTTAAAATATTTTTTTTGCCGAAATAAAGTTTTGTACTTTCTTTCCTACCTAAAATTAACTGGCCTGATTTTAACGTAGTAATTAACTTCATGCGATCCACCTCCTTTTCTAGCTTAATAATTTTAAAGTCTTTTTGGTGGCACTCACTTTTCAGATAGTCTATTTGACCCAGAGCCTCTTCATAACCTTGATTGCAGTCTTCCATCCTAGTAACAGAGCTCAGAAGTTAATTCCTTTCAGCCTAAACATCCATGTATTGAATGTCAAATTCGGCTAGCTGAGATTTCAGCAAGTTGAGACTCCTTTTCGTTGTCTTCACGTTCCGACAATAGTTGTTCAGAGAGGTTTTTTGACTGAGACAGTTGTAAAAGTGCGATTTTAAGTTGTTCTTGCAAATCTTTGTTTGTCTGACTACGTGTAAGTGCGGGTATTGGTGCCATAGTTGGTAGATATCTAAAATACCAGTTAGCAGCAGCACGTAGGAAGCACCAGCTGTGTTATGCGTCGTTTTTGACTGCGCCAGTCGGTCGTTTAACAAATAAGTCGAATTAACGTTTTCTTGAATATAGTCTTGAATTACGCTAATAATGATGCCATCTACAGTCGATGAAATGAATGTCGCGCTTCGTAGGTGCAAAAACTGGGTGCTCACAAATGGTTCGTGTCTTTGCCTTATCCTGAGAAGTTCAGTTTAAGCCGATAGATAGCAATGTCTTCCTTTAGTAATACTGAAATTTTATTTATTTATTTCTTTAAAAAGAAGAGGATTGACTGTAAGAAATGATTGAATGGTTGATTGTAAGAAATGGTTGACTGTAAGATATCGCTATAGCGATAAGTCCGCCATTTGTGCATACATTGTCTTTTTTATAAAACCAGCGTAATATTCATTAAGTTATGTTTTTATAGCACAATAAAGTTTTTCTATTCTATTCTATTCTAGGATTCCCTTGAGCACTCTACTTACTGCGACAGATTGCAAAATGACCAGGTTCACAATAAAATTATTATATTATGTGAAAGATCAATATTGATTTGACAAGTGACGAAACTTATATTCAGTAATCAGCGATAATAACACACAATAAAACAGTTTATAATGTTTCCGCATAAAAACTGATGATTCACAGAATTTACACTTTTTTCACAAATTAACCTTTGAAATATATAGAAAAAACAAATAAACAATCAGAAGTTAACATTAGGCGGTATGATTCGGCGGTAGTTATACTAAAGCTACCGAAATCAGTAAAACATAGCATTTTATGTAAGTATTTACTTTCTATAGTCTATTTCACGAATAGGACGAAATATAAACATTTACTGCCGACGCAATCACCACAGGTTGAAATGTTTCAATCCGGTTGTCGCGCGTTAACCATTAGTCGTAAACCGTTGCATATATACCAATCAGATTTATCCAGGTAACTTATTCACATGTGTACATAAATCTCTTACATTGCAGGAAAAAAAAATGCAGAAAAAGTTTACCTAGTCGGGAAAAAATGAAATATTGCAAGTTTGAAGGTGAGTTAAAGAATTAAAGCGATCAGATATCTATTTTGTAATTATGATCCTAGAATCAATATCAAAGAATCAAATGATGTACACATCTAAATAACGGATGTCACCTATCCTTACATATTATAAAATGCAATGTACCTATGTCTTTTTTTGTTTGTGTTAACTAGAGAACCACTGAAACTATTTAGATCGGATTTTTCCTATAAGGAGTTTTTTTTTATTCCCATTACTGCAAGCTATCGGTAACTAGCTTGGTACTCAAAACTCATGGTATCTCAAAATCGGTAATTAGATTCTGATATATCAAACAAAATTTTAGACAACTCGTGGGAAAAAAGTCAATTCTGAAATTTTCAAAGTCTATCTGAAGATTAATCCATGGCATACCTACTTTTTGAACTTTATATGTGGAAATTAAAAATAGGTTTAAGGATTTGTAATATTGGTTAGAAAATTAAAAAAGGCCCTTAGTATGTAAGGGTAAAATGGAGAACTGGAATAAATATGTTTTTGCAAAATTTTCCGTTAGAAATATATAGAAAATATTTAGGGATTTAAAATTGTTTTTAATAGGTCTAAAGATTTGTGCATATGTGAGAGTGGCCACCCTTCACTAGACTCCAATTGACTGTGAGCGAAGGGTGGTTCTCATCAGGAAGTTTTCTCCGTGATTGAACGTCGAGGATGTTGAAGTTGAAGTATTTATTCAGAAGGTCTGTAGTAGGTTGCCAGTTCGTAACGCCTTGATTGATATTTCGCCGTTGCGTAGGTAGTGTGGGCGCGAGGTGAAGCCGTGGTTGTGTGTCCGAAGTGTGTAGCGTCGCGATAATTTATGACTCGAAGGTAATGAAGAGCGCGAGTACTTGAAGATGAGCGGTTACTGTCCGCCAGGGAATGATGAAGATGTGTAGCGCGATAACTGCCCAACAGGAATGATGTCGATCGATCGAAATGTACTGCGTTTTATATTGTAAGCAGTGACGCAATAGTTATAAGTGGGGTGAGAAATGTGTGTTAATTTCGTATCGATCAGAAGAAATGACATTAGTCATCACTTGACTGTGCAAAAAATGCCGAATTTAGTTGGAAATCAACTGCAGCTGACTCGTGTAGATTTGAGCGAATTTGCGGTTTCGATTGTGTAGAAATTACTTTTTTGTTGTGGGTATGTTGGAATGAAGCTCCAACACATATATACAAATATACCTATGTATATTCGGGGTTCATTATAAAAATATAAAGTTAATTATAAAAAAATACCATAAACATACGAATATGCGGAATAGCAGACTTTTACTGTTTTATTTATCAAGGAAAACATAGAGCGCTACAAAAAATGATGCAATTACATTAAATATAGTATTTCTGGCCAATGACATGTTTTCAACAATAGTGTCATTGAATTAACTCCAGTACGCACAGTGCCTATAGTATACATAGTGGTTAGGTCGCCTGATCTTACATTGTAAGGTTCCGACTTCGATTCCCTGCTAGATCACTATTTTCCGTGGGGATAAAATTAGCGGAATTATATTTCAATTCTCTAGATCGAATACGATAACAAGAGACACACTTACACACAATGATACCCGCACATATACATATAAACACTTCATAGTAGGGTTGGTTGTAAGAGATTATCGTATGATAATAACATCGCCCATTATGAAATTATATAGGAATATATTTACCTCTATATTTATGATATGCTTCTTCAAATATACCTGCCTTAAGTGGCCACTTACATTTCAAATTCGCTCAACGTAATGACATCATGGCGTGCGGCCGCTGCGCGCGGCGTCACCTTTGCAATATAAAGTGATAGGTTGTCAACGCCTAAAATTTCGCTCGTTTTGTGTTCACACACAAGGAGCTAGCGAACAAAACTGGAAACGTCCATAGCATATAAAAAAAGGTTTATTTAGTTTTTTTATTTTAAAAATCCATATTTATCGATCCAAAATATAATGTTCAATTGTAACAGTTGAAACAGGCCATTTCAATCAAAACCGGACCTGTCCAGTTTTGATTGAAGTGGCCTATCCACAGTTTTTTTTTGTGTAAAAAAACACATTTACAGATTTTTTAATGTATTTTCGTACTTTAAAAAAAATTAAAATTGAAATAATGAATAAAACTCATTTTTTAATCATGGAAGCAAGGCTTGTTTGTGGAAAAGTTTGTTTGGTTCTGCTCATTATTTTTTGTTCGGTGCCCTATCAAATATGCAAAGTCGAAAGCAGCATTTTCGGCATGTTTTACGTTTTTACTATAAAAAACGTAACAATGGTGATAACAATGAAAACAATTAATGGGTATGGAGAAGATGTTTTGACAGAAACCCAGTGCCAAAACTGGTTTGCGAAAATTTCATCCCGGCAATTTTGATGTTGAAGATGCACCACGTTCTGAAAGGCCAGTTCAAACTGATGAAGATCAAATAATTGATTTATGCAAACCGCCGAATAACAACTTGTGGGATCGCTGCGAGATTTCATTTATCAAATTCGACCGTTCATGATGACGTGAAATGCCTAGGTTTAATTTAAAAAAATCGATATATGGGTTCCCCATGTTCTTATAGAAAAAAATTTGCTCCGAAGCATTGACGTCTATTTTTTGCTTCTCAAACGTCAAGAAAATAATCCATTTTTGAAGCGAATCATCCCTGGGGACAAGAAATGAATTGTGTACCAATATGTTTAACGCAAGAGATTATGGAGTAAAAAATATAATTCGGCTTAAGACACTTCGAAAAACGATATTCATTAAAATACGTGTGGCACTCGGGGACTGCCGCGGTAAAGCTATTACATAGCATTTTTAACAACTTATGCAATTATCATTATTTATTTATTTTATTTATTTTATTTTTCTGATATCAGATATTTGCGCTCTATCGGAAAACGTTGAAATTATTCCGAATCATTTGCGGCTGGTAGCAAATGATTCGGAATAATTTAAACGTCTTCCGATAGAGTGCCGCGCACGAATTTTTATTCAATAAAGCAATAACCGAAATATTCGAAAAAAATCGTAGATAAAAAGATAGATAATTAAATTATCTTTAAAATGGTGCAGGTTTCATAATAGTACGCCAGATAGTAATTGCGTAGTAGTCGTTTTTGTGTTCGGTTAGACCTAATTTCACAAATTAATTACACTATGTAATATAAACAAAATCTAAAATATTCGAAGCTAAGAATATTAGGAAAATGTTCTTGTTTAACATATCTTTTTTTGGAATCATAAGCAGTACTCGTTTAGACGTAATTATCAGTTTAAAATCATTAATTTTTGTTAAGAAATTTCTTCATTCGGTCGCCGCGCTGGCCTAGGCCCGCGATAAAAGCTATGCAATAGCTTAAAAAAGGTGATGACATCTGTTTGGTGGGATTTCGAGGATATCGTTTTTTGAGCTTCTACCGATAGAACGATAGAACAATCAATGTTGATGTACAAGTTTGGTAACTTGCCAAAAGCTCTTACAGCTAAGATGTGATATACTACCACACGCAGCACATTTCCCGGATCTGGCATATTCGGATTATTACTTATTCCGGTCTCTACACATTTTTTATATGGCCAAACCTTTATTTCAATCGAGGACGTCAAAAAATACTTACATATTTTTTCGCCACCAACGATGAGAAGTTTTATGAGCGTGGAATCATGCTACTGCCAGAAAGATAATACGTATAAAGGCAATACGTATTGAACGAAATGACTTTTCGAACAACGTAATAGTTCTCGATATAAATTGTTTTCCATGATTAATTACATTACTGAGAATGTTAGACGCAATGGCGCATCCAAGCGTAGGAATGCCTAGCAAAACTCTAGAATGACTGAAGTAAAATGAAATTGTATCGTATTTCACAACAAGGTGTTCTTCCTTGAGAAACAACTTTTAAAGCAGTGAAAATTACTCAGGTAGAAGCAGGTTACAGCCAGCGATTTTTATGATAAATATTAATACTAGATAAGCCATTATATTTTTTATCAATCACAATTTGTTCGAATCACAGAGGAGCTGGTCGGATTTTGGCAATAGTTAAAATAAATTAAAAAACTATTTTGCAGCCAATTTTTGAAAATTATGACAAATATTTTAAAATTATGGCCATCATTTTAAAAGAAACGTGCCGTAAGTACACTTGCGCTGGTTGCTCTCCACTCCGGACGTCGAGGGCTTTTCTCAAAGCCCTTGTAATAATGACGCTGAAAATTCTGTAAAAAGTGACAATAATTCTGCAGTCATAACCAAAAAGCGCTCATCCGCCAAAAAATCATCCTAAAATGATGATAGCTGTAAATAACTAGACTGATTTTTTAAAATTTTATATATAATAGTTTTTATAAATTCATTTCATTTTGAAAAGGTGGAAGCTCTTTTTAATTTAACAACTTTTCAGCTTAGGGAAAAAATTACATAAATAATCGGAAATTCATTGAAAAGAGTCAATTATCCAATTACGATCCTCTACCCGTGGTGATCTCTAAAACATGTTTTTCATATTCGTCGACAGCCTCTTGTTGCGATAAAAATTATTCACCGCATAATAATTTCTTAATTTTTGGGAACAAGAAGAAGTCACAAACTGCCTGTGAAGTCACTGTTTAAATAATAGCTTATGAATTCTGAGTTGGCCTTCATAAACTCATTTATATTTATGTATTTTAAAAAACAGCATTTTGAAATTAGGAGGAAATTAAGGGACGTACTGTGTTGGAGGATTTTGGTAAAATATAGGGTTTCTTAAAAAGCGTGGAGTTCTGGAAAGTACTATGGGCATTTTTAATTAAAATGTGTACCCAGAGTGTAACAACTAGGTACTTATAGCAATTAAGTGTACTTTTGTAAAGATATGATAATATCAAAGTTCAACTCATTAAGTTGGCCTTTATAAACTCATTTATATTTATGTATGTTAAAAAACAGCATTATGAAATTTCGCTTCATTTTTCCGTGAGGAAATTAAGGGACGTACTGTGTTGGAGGATTTTGGTAAAATATAGGGTTTCTTAAAAAGCATGAAGTTCTGGAAAGTACAATGGGCATTTTTAATTAAAATGTGTACCCAGAATGTAACAACTAGGTACTAACAGCAATTAAGTGTACTTTTGTAAAGATATAATAATATCAAAGTTCTTAAAATGTGTACCCAGAATGTAACAACTAGGTACTAACAGCAATTAAGTGTACTTTTGTAAAGATATAATAATATCAAAGTTCAACTCATTAAATTGGAATTATACACATATGGATGGTTTTTAGAAATAAAATAGTTATTTAATCCAGTTAAGTAGGATTTTATATGTTACTAGGTTTATTTGAAGTCGTTATTTGAATTAACAGTAGAACAAAAACCCATCAAGTCCAGTACCACAGCCAGAAATTAAATCACATGAATGAAATCACATGAAAACAGGAAACACTCAAAACACCGCAAAGTAAAATGAAGGAATGACAATAGCCCAGGCGCCAAATCTTACCTGACACCCACCCACCGAGTATATGTTTGTGTCTTGCTTATATACTATGTCTCTTATATCCATAAACTTGTTTAGACAAAACCAACGTAAAATAAAAAGTGCCGAGGGCCCCGGCGCAATATCCTTACCTGACACCTGCGCAGTGATGATCTATCTCTACCTAACTTGTTAACTGTTTATTTTTTTCCATAAACGTTTATTAGTTAAACGAAACTAGTGCGATAATACCGATTTACTTTCGGGATAAAATAAAATTACTCAGTTGGTACAATGCAGTTATTTTTAATATTAATAGTTGATATTGATATAGGTTTATAGTTAATGATATTTTCTATATATTTCAATTAACTTAACTGTATTGTTTAAGTAAATTGAAGTAATTAAGGTATTTTACAAAAAAGGCGTAATTAATTTGTTTGCAATTTCAATCCTCTATCATTTTTTTCAGCCACGTGTTTCAGCTTAGATGATGCAGAATTAAATAGTTCCCTTGTAATAAGCTTTCTTTTAGCATTTGTGGAAATGAGTTACAACAAACTTTGCAAGTGGATACGAAATCACCCTTTGCCCTTGAGTTGTAATTTTAGTACATAGCCGCATAAATTGGTGTTTACTGACTAAATTTCGCCCGTGCAGCGCCGAGTAATCCGCCAGTCTATGTATATTTAAAAAAACGCAGTGTCTCAACCCACTGACTGACTCATTTCATCAACGCCGATCTTAATTTACTAAGGCAAGAGACATTAGACTTTGCAGTCAGTTTGTTTTGGATTCATAAGGGTGGGTCAAGAAAGGATTTTTTAAAAATCGATCCCTAGCCGGGTGAAACGACGGGATATTTTAGCCAGTATCTCCGTAACGAAGTGAGACACGGGTTCAAATTCAGGACTATATTCAACTTAGATTATAAAAAACACACATTTCAGGATTATGCAAATATCAGCCAATGAAAGTTAAAATAGGGGGATAATATTAAAAAAAACTGTCAAATTTTAAATTTGGTTAAAATGTTCCCTTGAGAAAATTATGGGATAGATTTTTGAGTGTTTTGAGAATAATCATCAACTAAAGTGGTAAATCGGGCTGCTCAATTTATTAAGTGTACTTATTTCTAAAATGAAGGTAAGATCTCGAAATTAGGGTTATTTGCTCTTCCATGAAAATACAAAAGACGTATTCGAGATTTTTCCGAAAATAACCAGTGGGTAAAATAGGGAAGGGATGAAAAATTGATTAATTTGAGTTGAAATATTTCCCTGAATGATTTAAAAGATACGTTTTGAAGAATTTTGAAAATAATCACCCCCATGAGGTGAAACGGCGGAAATACGTGGTTGAGGGTGTTTCGAAAATCCTTTCCGAAAGGTGTCAAACTAAACGGTTGGTTTCTAATGCAATAAATGACAAAAGACAGTTAATTTTAGAATAAGGTATCGTAAAGTCCTTAATAGCACTCTTGCAGCGGCGGTATTTCCGCTGTTTATAAGAATAAGCGTATGTAATATGCCGGATAGCACTCAATGAAAAAATTGAACAAAAGTACCTGGAATATCATGGCGCTGCGGTCTACATTGGTGAAGTGGAGCCAAACACAGATTGCCCCGAATCAAAAACATCCATGGGTAGAACAGGAGGGTTAAGGATAAGTATATCCTTTCGTAATAGTAAATTCCTCGATACCAAATAGATAAGATAGATAGATACCCTACTTAATGGATAATTATTTGAAAAAATCTTGTGATGTTAAATCTTTTTTTTAAGATGCGATTCTGTGCATCAATCTGAACATTAAAAAGTTCCAAATATCTGTTTCTTATAATTTTTTTTTTTGGGTACCAAAACCTAGGTATATCGAAAGAGTTTCAGAGGATCCTCAATTCAATTTAAAAATGTCTAATACAAAAAAAACCATACTATCCAAAATACTACTACAGACAAAAGGTGAAATCCGAAGAAAAAAAAAATGTTTATTTTTACGTACAGAGTTACCCCTTTGTAAGGAATGCGGAGCTGTCACAAGCTAACCTTATTAAAAATTTAAATTCAAATAATATATTACCTAATAACTGCCAAGTAAAATTGTAAAATCTGTCCGAATAAAATAAGTGACTGCGACCATCTATTTGGCATGATCTTCGTATATTATTTAAAAGGAGAAATCTACCCAAAAATGTTTTCTAACGAAGCTCATCTAGTGTCTTATAGGTATATCCTTGACTACAGCCACTGATCCAAGTAATTTTATTAGCGAGTAAGCGGACGTGCTTTTAAACATCCTCGCGTTGAGTTTTACTATACTAGCAGCAGACGACTGCACGATTATAAACAAACTAAACAGTTGCATTGCTTACAGTTGCACACCGAACGTTTTAAAGTCATACCATACAGTGTACAGTTTGCGCGCCAGCTCCGAAGAATCGGGGGCAGAGAAAGCGGCCGGATTACGCCGCCCCCGACCGTCGGTTCATACCCCGCACTCTTCCAGTACTAGTACTAGGAAACTACTATAGTCGCCGCCATACAAACTGATGACTGGGCCAAAAATCATTAGAATTATGACATCCCTTTCGCACTTTCATAACGTTACGATCTCTCACTCAGATCTGTAGTAAAGGTCATGTCATGTCAAGTCGCATAAAGAAATATCGATATTGTCGATATTGTTTATTACACAGGTTGATTTTTTAAATAGTGACATCCTTTAAGTGGGCGATTCAGTACATCAAACTAAGCCAGAAAATCGAAAATCGATGTACTAAACCACTCCCTTGAAGCTTGTCGCTATTAAAAAACTCAGCCATCATAAATAAATAAATAAGTATGTAACTTATAACATTGCAAACAACTTATAACGCTTAACACGCAATATTTCAATCACTAGACAATTACATGATTAGTGAAATAGTGATTAGTGAAATAGTACGTATATATAATGACTGATTAATTAGCTAATTAACATGTATATTATTTATTGGGACACCTGGCTGTTTTCGATATTTTCAAGTCTTGTGTTGCAATAAATAATCTCACAACTGTAATGATAATTGAATAAGGTACCTGTATTATATCATTATTAAAATGCATACTTCATCAGTCAGTGACAATTGCTCACGCCGAAAGGTCGTCGCTCTTTATTTTTGATTTTCTGATTTTTTTATAGTGCTGGGAGAGCGCGAAGGTATGGAGCGACGGTCAAGGCGGCATAATCCGCCTTTTTCGCCAGCTCCCGATTCTTCTGAGCTCGCGGGCGGACTGTATAAAGTTTGCGTTCGACTTGTACCTGATTGTGTTGACCGAGCATATACTCTGTTTTTTTACTAGACCTTTCATTTTTTAACTAAACGCTTAGATTATGTCCGTAATTGCGCAATCATTTGTATCAATTCAAGATAAAAAATAAAGTGTCATGTAATCTATTTTTTATTCTGGTTTAAATAATTACACGCGGTCAAGTACCAGGCAAGTAATCGTAAAATTAATTTAGGCTATTATGACTAAAATGAAAATGACAATTAATGCCTATATTCACACCTACGGTCGAATAACGTCACTTATACAAAAAGTAGTTTTTTAAGGAGAAGCATTTGAAAATTTAACACGCTGTAAAGTGATGACGATTCGTCATTCAAACAAAATAAGTGTATAATATCTTTTTCACTACTTTTAACTTTAAATTAAAGAAAAATAGAAATACTTTAAATGTTGTATTAAAAAATTAGGCCATTTTAAAATGTGGAACCCCATCAGTTGTGACGTTGTGGCACTAAACTAAAACTAAAACGTGTAATTGTGTCATGGTGAATAGAAACAAAAGTCAAGAAATGATCCCAATAAGTTTTATTTCAACTGAAACAATTCCAGCAAATTTGCTTACGAAGTTAATATTTGCACTTAATTTTTGGTACCTTTCCTCGTAAATCTAATGAAACGATCCCATCATTGCGTGCTCGGGAATCAATAACAGTTCGTATAGTCCTTTGTGTGATGCCCAAAGTGTTGATCAGAAAAGTTTTGCAGACGAGGTTGTCTTTGTTTTCATTGAGTAAGTAATATGCAGTATTTTCGTTCCTCTCGTATTGTCTATTTGTCTTTATGCAACGGTATGCACATTTAAGTGGTCTCGTACAAGCATTCAAAAAGTCTCGCTGCCTCTCTAAACTACCCAACTCCCAGTGTGACTTAAATATTGTAATTCTGTTTTCTTCAGTAAATTTCGATGAACAAGACAACCAACACGTCATTGAACATGGCGGGCCAATTTTTTTAGCTTGAAATTCTTTTTTAGATTTCTCTGAAATATATCCTTGGCCGGCATTTTTCAATAGTTTCGCAATATTATTTTTCCAGGCTGTTTGATTACGAGTTCGTTTTCTTTCTCTCATTTGATGAGAGAAAGAGATGCTGGTTCTCGTGGCTGGTTAAACTCCTTACCACCACCAGCTTTATCAGAGTTATTATCATCAGACGAACCGCTAGTACTGCTATTGGAACTGCTACTGGAACTGCTGTTGGAACTGCTGCTTGAATTACTGGAACTGCTGAATGAAGACGCTCTTGGGCGAAGCATGTATTCGTCGCCAGAATCAGTGCCAGATAAATCATACGTTAGGAGATCAATATCTTGCTTCTAAAACCCTGCTACTAAAAGAAAGTTTGAAAAACGTGTACGTAACTAAAAAGAACAAAATAATGTTTTTACAATTTATCAGATACAAGTATTGTTTTTATACTGATTTTGTTAATTTCTTCCATTTCGCACTATTGTAATACTACATCGTTGTAACAGTAAACGCAATAGTACATTGGAGAATAAAAGTCATTACGTACATAAGAACCGTTGTTGCTTCATATCCCAACTATTAAACATATTAACTTTCTGGAGAAATAATGACACTATTGTAATACTACATCTCTGTAACCGTAAAACCAAAAGTACATTGGAGAATCGAAGTCATTGCGTACATAAGAACCGTTGTTGCTTCATATCAAAACTATTAAACATTAACTTTCTGGAGAAAAAATGTCACAACTCATATGCTACGTATTTTAGGTCATTGTTGTTCCAAAATAAAAAAAATAATTTTCACGATTACCTTTAGTGATGTTGTAACTCCAAGACACGTCTGCTCGTGCGGGCAGTCACTGATCATATAAATACGGGCAGTCACACGCAACTGACCAATGAGACGTTGTATCTCCCGGCGGTCGGTTGATTATCGCCAAAACCATAACAACACTATTACCCTCACACGGAAACTATTCATACTACACAAGTGACAATTACCCACCAAGTGCAGAAATACTTAAGGCGTGTTTTTGCATACTCAGGTCATTTTTGACAAATCTGCATAAGTGACGTTATTGCACCGTAGGTGTTTACAAAGTGATGCATAAAATATAATTTTAATGGATACTTTTATAAATATTTATTAATAATTTTATAAAGCTAATATGGTAAAATATAAATTTGCTAGAGATGTTTGATATATTTTTGAAACCAAAATTATCTTGATATGGATATATTTAATTGTATGATGTGTCTCCATAAAAAGTCATTCAAAAATTTTACATCCATTTTAAATTCGTTAAAATTTAAAATATAACTGTTCAACCTAAAATATGTTTTGGTACAATTAACCATTAACATTTAGGACTACAAAATAAGGTTTTCTTTATTAGGATTTTCACTATAGTCATTTTAGGATTGTATGCCTAAAATATCATAAGTCTCGTAATATAACTTAGATAGTGCCAGTTAAGTTTAATTTCACTTTTAACTCATCTAACTAGCTGCATGCAAATCTAAATTTTATGATGCAAAATGTTGTGAAAATTTTACGAAACCTGTGTAGGAACTTCGTCCTGCACATCGCTACAAGACGACGGCACACCGTTTCCCAGTCGCACAGTACAAATCAAATACAAAATAGGAGGACAACCAAGCAAGGACACATCCGAATTAGAGGAAATGACAGACGTAAGCGATGAAAACACAGCGACAGAGCCAGTATATTTTATCAACGAGGTAACGTCCTTACCACCCCCTAGTGCAAAAGCAGCACCCACTAAACCAGACGATATCAACGAATTGCGACAAATGATCTCGAAGCTATCACTCAGGATAGAAGAATTAACCACAGACAACCATCGCCGTCAGTCGCGACCGACATCCAGGGATAACAACAGACGGGCACCACCTTATAGACAACAGTCCAGGTCAAAGTCGACCTAGCAGAGATCAAAAAATGGAGGACTTTGTTTCTACCACCATCGTTTCGGAAACGAATCATATAAATGCAGGCGGCAGTGCTCTTGGCCCCAGCAGAAACACGAAGAAAAGACTGAATACCAAAAAAACTAATTACTGTTAGTTCTGAGGAGGCGACAACTAACGCAATAAATAAACGCCTCACAATATACGACAGAACGAACAAACTAAAATACCTAATCGATACCGGCGCTCAAATATCAGTACTTCCGAAACCACCAAAAGCCGAACATCAGGAAACACACGTCAAACGGTACGCTGCCAACGGTACTCCAATCAAAACATTTGGCGAAAAGACACCGAATAAACCTGGACCTCAGGAGACCGTACCTCTGGAAATTCATTAAAGCAGACGTATCTACACCAATCCTCGGCGCAGATTTTTTGGCATACCACCATCTTTTAGTAGACATAAAGAATCACAAACTAATCGATGGTGAAACTTTTCTATCCACCAAGGCCCGAGCAGACAGCAGCAGCGTGCTAACCATAACAACAATGTATGAAGATCTTCAATTCCCTGAGCTGTTCAAACAATATCAAAGCGTCATCAATCCAGCACCATTAGAGCAAATTCCAGTTAAGCACAACGTCGAACATTACATTGAGACAACAGGTCCACCAGTCTTCCGCAAGGCCAGACCACTCCCTCATGACAAATACGAGAGAGTGAAGAAACAAATACAACAAATGGTCGATCTAGGCATTACAGGCCGTCAAAATCAAGCTGGTCCTCTCCCCTACACGTAGTTCCGAAAAAGAACGACGAACTACGACTCTGCGGAGACTACAGAAGACTCAATTTTCAAACCTTGCCAGATCGGTATCCCATAGCCAGAATCAACGACTTTACATTCTAAACGGAAAAAGACACTTCACGAGGCTGGACCTCGTTCGAGCATATGAACAGATACCTATTAAAGAAAAACATATACCCAAAACTGCTATCATCACTCCCTTCGGCTTATTAAAATGGGTAAGAACAAGTTACGGATTGAGGAACGCAGGTCAGACGTTCCAGCGTTTTATGTATCTGGTACTCCAGGACGTACCAAACACATATTGCTACATCGACGACATACTCATCGCTAGCACCTCAGAAGATCAACATCAAAAGACTTGCAACTCGTACTCCAGAGACTGGATAGCTACGGACTAAAAGTAAATATATCAAAATGCGAAATAAACAAACCCGCAGTAGAGTACTTGGGGTATCTGGTATCCGAAGACGGTATAAAACCTCTCGAGGAACGCGTAAAGGTCATAACAAATCTCAAAAGGCCAGATACCATACACGAAATGAGGAAATTCCTGGGCATGATGAACTTCTACCGAAACTGCATCCCGGCCGCAGCATCGCTACAAGCTCCACTGAACAAGACATTAATAGGGGCACGCAAAAACGACAAGAGAAAAATCTATTACACGGACGGACTCATAACGGCTTTCGAAAACTGCAAAGAAGCAATCAAAAACGCTTTCACACTAACTCCACCTTATGCCGATGCACAACTCGTATTGACAACTGATGCATCTGACATCGCGTTAGGAGGGGCATTCCAACAACAAGGCGAAACTGGTCTCCAACCTTTAGGATTCTTCTCTAGGGGCCTAAGAGACACACAAAAACACTACGCACAGTCAAACACTACCGTCACGTGGTAGAAGGAAAAAATTTGGTCATCTATACTGACCATAAACCGTTAATCTACGCCTTAAAAAATTGCGCTAACTCCAAAAACGAGACGCCACGCCGAATACGCCAGCTCACGTACATATCAGAGTTCTGCAACGACATTCGTCACATTAAAGGCGAAGACAACACAGTGGCAGATTACCTGCCCCACATTGAAGAAATCAACTGCCCGGGACCCATCGATTATCAAGATCTCGCCAACGGACAGAAGGTAAACTAAGAAATCAAAGAGTTTTCCCACGAAAATCGACACATGCGCCAACTCAGATGCCCCGGAATCGATAAACCAATCATGTGCGATACTCAAAGCGATGTCGTCAGACCATTCCTCACGCCAAAATTCAGGAAAGTAGCGTTTCAGCAACTCCACAATATTTCACATCCCGAGATCAGAGCCACCAGGAAGCTAATAAGCCAAAGATTTTTCTGGCCCAACATGCTAAAAGACGTCGGGAATTGGGCCAAAGCTTGCTTGTCCTGTCAAAAATCCAAAGTGGCCCGACACATTCACACCCCGTTCTGAAAATTCGAGGACACAGATAGGTTTGAACACGTCCACATAGACATTGTTGGTCTCCTCGGCACATCACAGGGTTTCAAACACATTTTAACAATGATAGACCGAACAACAAATTGGCCCGAAGCCATACCTATCACAGATACCTCCGCTGAAACAACCGCCAAAACATTCTATGACAACTGGATAACAAGATTCGGCTGCCCATCAACAATAACAACGGACCGCGGACGTAATTTCGAGTCATATTTATTCAGCAAACTAGCCAGCCTGATGGAAATCAAGAAAACGCGCACGACCTCCTACCATCCTCAGGCAAATGGAAAAGTCGAAAGGCTACACCGAACACTTAAAGCAGCGATCATGGCACGAGGCAACGAAACCAAGTGGGTCTACGAACTACCCACAGTACTCCTGGGACTTCGATCAGCAATCCGAATAGATTCCCAGACAAGCCCCGCTTTACTAACATACGGTAGAACACTCCGACTTCCCGGCGAAATCTTCAACAAAACAACTCCACAAGGAATCCCCGATACGGACTTCGCAGACAGACTGCGAACACAAATCCAAAAACTTATTACAAACGCACCTACAAACAACAAGCAAAATAATATATTTATTCATCCGAACTTAAAAGAAGCGACGCACGCATTTATTCGCGTCGACGAAGTAAAACGTCCATTACAACAACCTTACGACGGTCCTTACAAAATCATCAAAAAATCCAGCAAATTCTTCACCCTGGACATCAAAGGGAAAAAAATGCCGTGTCATTAGACCGACTTAAATCTGCGTACTTTTTATCAGACGAAACGATAACGACACCAGGAAACAACAATATACCACCCATAACAGTAACGCGCGCCGGCTGGTCCGTAAAAGCACCAGTGCGATTTAATAGTAACATAGCATCCTTTCGCTATATACCAAGCAGAGATAACGTTTATCGCCCGCCGGCATAAATAAGGAAACACAAAGCAGCATATCTCTCCCTCAACCACCGCGCTATCATCCTCGAGTTGCCGCCTTCCGCGCTCATACCTCGCATTATCATCCTCGAGTGACCGTCTACCGCGCTCATACCTCGCAATCATCCTCGAGTCGTCTCTCGCCGCGCCTCATACCTCGAGCACACATCCGCGATATCAATCTTCGAATCAGCTCGAAGAATGATGCTCGCGGATATTATCAGCCATCATATCCGCGAGCATCATTCTTCGAGCACTCACTATCTAACCGCACGCCGCGGCTCAATATTCGGAAGCGTTATAACTGGCAATCATCAACCAAGTTCATCCATTAACAACTTCAGCTTCATCAAGAATGCCTTTCATTACGGAGAAAACCCCCTGATGATACCACCTCCTCACTACGAGCAAATTGGAGTCCAGTGAGGGGTGGTCCCTCACAACTGAAATACAAAACTGGTCATAACGTTAATGTTTATTGTAAATTTTGTAAAATAAATATTGGTTTGATACTGAGACACAAAATAAAACCACATTAAAATATAACTACCTGAAAACCGGCGACATGACGGTCACTTTATTAACAGTAATCTTTCAAAGATAAACGGAAATATACTTCTTTTTTACGTTGCGGTGCCTTGCTCATTTGATCTACGATCAGGAATGTCACCAAGGTCTAGGAGAAAACGGACAGCGACCATCTAAGAGCGACGCGGACGTGATATGACGTGTGACAGAAAGTAAACAAAAAGTTTGCCTTAAGAGCCGTATTACAAAATAGCGTAGGTATTCTTTTAAAATGAGTTGAAAAAATGAACGCATTTTTTTTTGGATGTAACTATAAAAGATAGGATAAATAAATAAATAAATAAATAAATAACTATTCAACCCTGGGAGAAAACCCGCGGCACTGAGCGCTCTTCTCTTGCGCAAGCAAATATATACACAATTTCTAATTGTTTTTTGCAGTGTTTTCTCCTTTCTAATGACAATAATTTATATTATGTCGTATTGCTAAAAGAGTGAACTTTAATATAGTATAAGTATTATATAAGAATCTTATTTTATTTCTGAGAAAATTAGAATGATACAGGAAGATTTTTTTTTAATTTTGTGTAATTGTAAGTAATGTATACCTTGGATATGTGGTCAAAAAACGAAAAAATAAAGCCGTAGTGTACATCAAGAATACATCACGGACATAAAAAAAATAGTATACGGTTTTCGTTGTAGTGATATTACTGTATTAAGGAGCTCAAAGTTTGCCTTCCGAGCGTTTTACGAATAACGACTTTCGGAAAATGGGCTGAATAAGTAAATAATATTCGTTACATCTAAAATTAAAGGCCGCTATGGTCAACATCAAGAAATGGTCCAGGTAATTCAGTAAATAAAGTTTGTAGAAATCTCTTTATTTCTTGGAATTAGAACGCCAAAAATCCACTTTTCTTGCCTTTCTGGAAAAAATATGTGATACGGCTCTTAATTCAGCTTAATTTAGCAACTATACCCTAGATGGCGGTGAAATGATTGAAATCATTAAAATTTGTTTATAATTACATATATTGAGTGAAAATATCGGTTGTGTCACCCCTAGACTTTCCCGGCAAGCAGACAATCTACCCCTTCACCCCCCCCCCCCTTAACCCTCCCTCTCCCTCTTCTTCCCAATCGCCCTCTCCTTACCCCTCACCCCAACTCACCCCCTTACCCCCCTAACTACTGTAATGATATAAATTCGAACGCCTCCTGTCAAGTAAAATACATAATATCTAAACCAAACAAAGCCATGTAAGCACACCTATTACCATCTATACGTAGCAACGGAAAGGCAAGGTGAATGGTATTCGAAACGTAAAAGTAGTAATTAGTCGATTCATTCATTATCCCAAAATTTAAATCATTTTCAAAACGTGTAGCGACATCTAGCGGCAGACGCGCGAAATGTTACCGTCGATAAGCAGATAACTGTATAAAAGATTTGACCGACATGTGACAGGGGAATACAAAATATATTAAAATAAGAATAAAACTCAATAAAACATTGAAACGTCTATATATTCGTTAAAAATGAAGCGTAATAGCAATAAACCACTAAATAAAATAAAACTAAATAGGCTTTAGAGAAAAATCAAGGAAAAATCGATGATTGAAAAAACGCCGAAATCGCATGCAAAAATGGGTCTTTAAAAGATGCATGATGGAAATACAGGATATTTAGGAAGGTTTCAGTGACGACACGCACTATAGACGTAGTGTAGAATAAGCACTATCCTCTGAAACGAAAGTAGAACCTGAAAACAGAATAAATAGTTAGCAATCGATTTAAATATCGCAGGGAAGGAATTCGCTGCCAGCTTCAAAGTGACAGTTCAAATTATGGTTAGATTGTCGTACTTTTACCAAGAAAAATCGCCACTATAGACGATAATGCTAATTACCGCACATATAGATAGAACACACCGTAGATGGACATACTAGAATAAAGCCAATGAAATAAGCTATTTTATGAAGCATAGCATATATTCCGTACGATAGATCACAGGGAGAATTTAATGTTTGAATCTAAATAAATGACGATTTGACGGAAAAATTAATCAGAATTATTAACGGCAGGAAAATGTTGCCATGTTTTGACATCAAATAGAGTCGGAATATCGTACAAATTTTGATCACTGGAGGAGCTGTAGTTCAGAAATGAAGGAAATTTTAAGGTGGACAGCTATTGCAAAACAGGCGAGCGTCTCCCAGAGCGTCCCATTCATATTTGGCGGGAAAGTTTTGGAGGGAAAGCCATATCTCAAAAAGCAGACGATAATACAAATATTAGAGTATACATAAAGAAGAAGCAAGTTAAAAAGACCATAGGGGACATATTTTTAACCCCTCAAATGAATGGCGATTAGCTCGGGTTGCCTACGGCAAAATGTTTATAAATTTATATTTACATTTACATTTACATTTACATAGAGCGGGGTTTACTATAGAGCTATAGCATTACTATAGAGCGGATTACTATAAAGCGGCGCACATTTACATTTATATTTACATTTATATAAATTTATATACATTTTGTATACATTTTGCCAAGGCATCCCTTAAGGGACGCCTCACATTTGAGGGGTTAAAGAAAACGGATAAGGAATTTCGATGTAGAAAAATATTTTCAAATTGGGTCACTGAAAAACCTACTAACGCCGAATAACTTTTTATAAAAACCATATAAGGTTATAGTAGAAAAAAAATGAATAATAATAGCCATAATAATTAATGAAATAGACATACTTTTTGGAAAAATATACACGTACCTTTAGAAGCACATAGCGCCGCGAGGAGGAAACGTAAAATTAATATATATGCAGAAATTAGATGCAGGGATACAGATTATACGGGAAAAATAAGGAAATCAGCTCAAATGAGTGAATTAGAGAAATAAGAGTGCAAAGATAGCTCGATGTGCACGAAATGATACGGAACCCCAATGTGAAAAAAAGATAGTTGGTAACCAGAAAGAAAAAGCATGATGGCCGCGTTATTTTCATAGGAGGGGGTTAAAAAGCACATCTAAAAATGTAGAAATTGCCGTATTTTGAAGGGTATAAAAAGGCGATGAGCGGTGCCGAAATCAATTCAGTCTACCAGGAGAACCACCAAGTAATAACCTAGTTACCCAAACGTCGAAAAAGTGCCGGAAAATGTAAAAGTTCAAGTTAAAACGAGGGAATGTTGGCAGAAGTGCTGTCCAACATTCCCATAAAAACCATGTAGAATCAAAGTGAAGTTTTTTTTAACACATATTTGTTTTATTAGAAGCGGTACATCAAATTTTTGGCAGGAAAGCAAACAAAATTAAGCAGTGCTAAAATTCGACGAGAGATCGACTTAACCCCTCACGTTGCGAGGTAAAAACTCACCGCGCCCAAAAACATCACTTTTGCGCGCGACATATTCGCGCAAAAAATCGACGCGAGTCAACGGCCTTAAGAAAAACGATCATAACTTATAAACCACTAATCGGATTAAAAAAATATAAATAGAAAAATGATCGCATTGAAATTTGACATATAAAACATTATAACCTTATCTCGTAAAACAATTAAGATAATAATGAATAAATATTACAAAATTGGCAAACTGAAAAAACTCGCCTATAAAATCATTTCGATTTTTTTGTAAATACAGTTTTTGTAAATATCAAAAATTGTAAATACAGTTATGTTCTTTATTAAATGCTTTACCAAAACGATATTTTTTTTTTACTTATTTGCATACAAAAATACGGAAAAAATATTTATTTATTCAGCCAAGAAAAATTGTATGTATTCTCGTAAAAAAAAATTTTTTTAATTTTTAATTTGTGACTACTTATGGTATTTTTTTATATGAAATTCTTTCAAAATAACTTTATTACTACATCACTTCTTCTTAGAAATCACACCAGAACTTTGAGCTTTGTCTGATATTATAGAAAAATCTAAAGTTTTGAGAGTTTCCGACTTCCGAACCTAATAATAAACTTTGAATGCCCATAATATAAAATTCGTTAGATTTTTTCAATTATATTGTCTTATCATAGACTTATTATATGTCTAATAACTAATTACTATACTCCAAAGAGTCACATTTCATCGAAAAACTACGGAAAATCGCACTTTTTTCCCTCATAGTAATTATCAAAACAAGTTTCATTTTCGCGAGCCATATTAGAAAACAACATATAATGTTCAAAATACGCCTAATTATGTGATAACTTAGGATGTAAATGAAGCAATACCTATTTTATTAGTAAATTAAAGCGACATTACGTCATGTTTCGCGATATAACGGAATATTTCACAAACATTACAAAATAAATACGGCCATATTTCGCTCGCCGTTTGGTTTTGCCAATGTGTTTTCTTCGAAAATTCGTGAAAAACAGCAAATGGGCTGTGTAAATTGTTTAATCCTAAGGCCTAAACTACTTAAAAATGGAAATTACTTACTTTTATCCGGTATGCACTGCACTTATATACACAAAACAATTCACAACACAACACGTCGCGGAATTATACGCCGCGGCGAATGGGCAGTTCGCGACTGTCGTCAGAAATGAGGTCATCGATTTTGTAAGGGATGTAGTAATTCATATTTCTAACATCGCATGCGGCAATCGAGCAATTTCATAGTGTTGCATATTTGGCTATATTATGGCATCATTCGATAGAATATACAATCGCATTTCGAAATTTAAACGACATTTTCGTAAGAGCCGAGCGCTATATCCAAAATCGGATGTTTCGGATTGTAGGCGGCCGCCATACATGTCCCCAAATGGATGTTACGTGCTCAGCGGGTTAAAAACAGTAAAAACCCATCTATACAGCGACGCCACATACATTAAATTTTTTGGCGGGAAAGCAAAGAATATTAATCAGTGCTAAAAATTCGACGAGAGATCAACTTAAAAACAGTAAAAAACCCTCTATATAGCGACGCCACATACATTAAATTTTGGCGGGGAAACATATAATGTACGCGGAAGCATAAAATCAATGGCAGAAGTAAAGAGTAGCATCATAGAAGAAAAATAAAAAAAGACATTCCTTTTAAATAAACCTTCACGAGGAGATAACAATAAATATTATCAAGACAGACATTCGCAATAGATTCGAATCACGAAGACAACTTCATCTTTCGACAGAACGGGGTGAAACAATCGTAATAGACGGCCGACATCACTACGATGCAGCTGTCAATTTGAAAAAAGACAGTTTTGTTGCTGTTATGTGTTTAGTTGTTAAGAAGTTGTATAAAGGTGTTAAGTTAGTGTAAGGTATGTGGTAATGGATTGGATGGCAGCATAAAACGAAGTAAGATTGTTAAAATTACTATAATTGCGTTATATCCGTGCGTTATAACCGCCGAAGCTGGCAATACTATAAAACTTGTTATTGTTGATAATTTTTTAATATTTTATGCAAATATGTATGTTGTTATAATTATGAATAAGATCTATGCGTCTTATACTGTTTCGCGCGACAATTGAAATAGAAAGCTTATACCATCTTGCTTGTCGTACTGTCCGCTACCAAATTGGTTAGCGTGAACCTTTTTAGAAGGCCAGTACTTGATTGTGACTGCAGGCCGTCAATAAACGACGAAGCCTCATTGATTGAGTTACTTGAAACTGCCTGGTTTCACATGAGACAAAGTCCGTGAACCAGCGTAGCGATAAACTTAGAAAAAAATGTATATACGTATGTCGTAATTGATTTGACATACCAAGTAATATAGGTTATGATAAGTTGTTTTTTTGTGCTATGATTGCGTATTGTTATATTACCATGTTATTTTAAACTAGTTAAGTATATTGCAAAGCTACAAAAAGAGTCATATATGTACATGAACCTGTATAAACTAAAAAATTTATTTTACAATATATCGAATATTTTGCCGGAAAAAGTGTTCATATTTTTTCAATCAAAGGATACCACACCTGAATATAAAAATAGACTGAGCTAAATTATAATTAGAAATCGATGCGATAGATCAGATATCGAGCTAACGGATGAACGAACGCAGTAATGGAATAAGCGAGATTGGCGCCTTTATTTTAAATTTATCTCGTGGTCCAATATTTATATAAGAAAAATAACTCCTGAGTTCACGACGCACTGACAGAAGACTGTAGCCTCCGTCAGTGTGATAAATAGTGCAGCAACAAATCAAACGATGTCAGATATTCAATAATGAGCAATAGCGTACTTATAAGTACATTATAAGAAAAACCCCAGCTGATTGGAGCAATCATCATACGATATTGGAAAAGTGACTTAAACCTATTAGCATACCTTGATCTGGAAGTCTTTAACTATAGAACACCTTTGATAATACACTATATAGGAATTGTGTCATAGAACATCAAAAATCAATATTTTTTATCGAGACGAGATCTTAAAAGTGTATGTTATCAGCCGATCCTAACTTATAAACCTCAAATTGATTCAAACTATCTAAAACCAAGTGCATAAGGACCTAACAAATTGGTCTAGACACATAGAATACTCATTATTATTCTTCTTCTTCTTTTGGAGAATACATTTTAGTCAGGATAGGAGAATTTCATATATGAAGGAGCTCGTACAAGAGAAAACAGGGCTATTCACTTGAAATCTCAATTCTCTGCATACTTTGAATATCTTTATACATATATTAGTATTTTCCTCTTCTTTTAGTCACTTCTCCTTTCAAATTTATCTTCTTCATCGAGCGCTTATCGCTGATGACACATCGCGCGCACGTTTAAATAAATACAAATAAAATAAATAATCTCTATTATATAATAAAGAAGTAGTAAAAAATTACGCTACAAATTAATAATATATAAGTAATATATATAATAATATATAAGTAATATATAATATAATACTATTAATACAAAATAAAAAAATACGCTACAAATGGCTTACCCAAAGTGGGGCCGATCATGATCATTGCGATATATTGTCATCTTACATCTTACAAATTATATAAAGATAAAAATAAAATAAATCTCTACACTACCCACTTCTCTCGCCCTGCTCTTCACGTCCTTTCCACCCTCCTTCCGCCTCCCCTCCCCTCCGCGCGGATATCCAGCAGATGGCACTATCATTTTTTTTTCTTCCGATGATTTTTTTAAATTTTCTCTTTTGATGACATATCTACAGACCGCGGGTTTTTTTTATTGAACGACTTTTTATTCTTCTTTTTTGATGAGACATCTACAGACCTAGAGCTTTTTTTAGACACCTCAATCAAATTTTTACCTCCAGCCGTTCTTTAATATGGCTGTTACAGGAAAAAAATCTCGTTTCAAATATATAAATTAGCGCTGCAATTAGGGATATTATTAATCCAAATTGCCTGATTTCTTAGAAAAATACTAAAAAAATCATTTTCAAATATTACATACAAAAAACACTGGCCGTCCTGCATAAAGAATTCCTCTTTTAGGTACAAATAAATGTAAGGAGGTTGACCACAATATCGCTCCCAACTGAAATCATAAAACTGGTAGAGGTCGCACAAGCGACCTTCAATCTGTAAAAGGGCGAGAGGAAAAACGCTGTGTAGCACTTGCACTGGGAAGTGCCACCCAGTAATAAGGCATCTGGCTTCTACGGGCTGTTTAGCGGTAAGGCATCGGGAAGGGCGTAGTTTGACTGTTAATTGTATTTTCCATCAAGTCTTTGCGATCACTCTGTAGGAAACAGAATGGTATAACTTCCTGGAGCGGTGGGTTCGCCCGTACTGATTGACACCTCCCGAAAACAGAAGCTACCCCTAAACTAGTGATTAGGGACAATCCCTAAATAGATAGGCGTCCGCCTGTGATAGCAACGACTACGAGACCAGATCATTAATACGTCTTAAGATCATTATACATATCATTAATACTCATACATATCTCAGATCATTAATACATACAACTTTTCATGGAGAAAAAAAATCATACAACTTTCATGTTTATATATTCTTTCTCCCTATTTACCTTTTAAGTATTTTATCGTGTAATATTGCGACGCAAAGGAGAAATTACAAAGTACAAAGCATAACGAACGGAATAGCAACTGGCGGACTAGCACGCTGCAGTAGTGTTCTCTCGAGCATTTTCATCAAAGTGAATAAATACTTCCTCCAATTTTATAATTGCAGCCAAGAGGTTTAATTCCTACATTTGCAGCAGCTTACAAATAAATTCCGCTATTCGAAAAACAACATCACGAAATTTCTCTCAGTAATTCCTCTGCTTGCAAGCCATGTTTGGAATTGCACACAATAATAATTAGAGGCATGTTTTTGCCGTTTTTTTTACGTAAGCCACGTTGAACTTTGAAAATCTCTGTTTGAGTTGGGATTAGGAATTCAAATAAATATGAAATTATATTCATTTTCAAAATCAGTTGTATATTTGCTTTCCTGTTGTTTGTTATTGCTTGAATATTTCGTGTGAACAATCATAAAAAAAGTTGAAAAATCCAGTTATTTTCGAATATGTAGTTCTGTGTCAGTGTTATCGATTGCAGCTTGTGCGGGTTGGCACAAAAGTTAACGCAAATGTGTACTATCGAGAACTTTAAACAATGATAGTATTGAACTTTCTATTCCACTTAGTCTCACGGTATAATTCGTTTTGCCCGCATGAAAGTAATTTAACGTGTACGGTATTGCCACCAGAGCGAAATAATTTTGAGCCAGATTCGATTGTAATATCAATTTACGAATAATCGTCGTTGCAAACGCGAGCGGGTTTGAACAAGCTCGCCCGCACACCAGTCTGGAATAAACCTTTCATCAATTAAGGTGACATAATACCTGGGAACGACAATATCTGAAGAAATTTAGTTTTATGTTTTGTTTTTTTAAATTAGCATCATAAATTATTGCATTAATTTAAAAAAAGTTTTTGAGCGAATCCGTCGATAAGAAACTAATTTACAATTTGGACTCAAAAAAGTTGCTCGTTGCCTTGGACATTATAGTGCAGTCACTTTAGCTAAAAAAGGAGGTAAATCTCGGAATAAGAGATAATAAGCTGGAAACTTGTATACCTACACCTTTATTTCGGCGTTCTATAAGTTTTCTCAAAAGTCTTATAAAATCTCGTGTCTGCGTCGAAAGTTATTCAAGGTCAAAAGTCACCAAAATTGTTTTTTTTTTCGATTATCTAGGTTTCTATAGCTCAAATGATGTTAACATCTATGTTAAGAAATGTAGAGTGTGATCAATCAAATCGAGAAGAAAACTTTGAGAAAAAAATAGAAATATTTAAATCAAAGGAATTGCTTTACACAGTACTGCACATTTCACAGCTCACTTTGTCTTCTGCCATCTAATGACTTAATGTATTAAATTATGGCTTTGTTATGATAACCCTACCACGTATCTAATGCTCTTTTGCCATGCAAAACGTTTACTCAATTTAGACACAAAATAAAATCAGTCAGTTATTTAAAATAAAATCAGACACACCTAAATTGTGGAGATTATGGTAAACTAGACTAAGATTATGGTAAAAAAGGAGATTACGGTAGACACCTACATATAATATAATAGCATTTAGGATAGGAAATCGCATATGTGAGTCCCAGTGGGATATAGTTGACCAATCATTCATGAAATTATTTAATTCAGTTACATTGTGCATCATCATTTCTCTTAGTAGGTTTAAAAAACATTTATTTTACTATAAACATACATCGTATTTTTCGACATCACTGTTACCATTCATACGAAGCTAATTTTATCAAAGAATACAGGGAATGCTGTTTATTTATTTCCATTGCAACTTCAAAATTATGTAGGAATGACGAAGTATAGTAAATTAATTTAATTGTTTTTACTCAATTTAGAAGACTGCTTGTACATTACTACAAAATTATTTTAAGTAAAGAAAAAACTATAATATAACAAGTGACAATTATAAATTTCATTTAGTAAATTAAATTACAAGTACACATTATAGCTCATTAAATTACATTGGTAACTACAGTATTGTTTCAAAGTATTTTAAAATGACGGATACACGTCGAATGCAGATACACCCGGATGGATCTCTTAAAAATATCAATGTTTTAGTCGCCTTTAATTTGTCAGGCGATTTATTAAAATAATTGAGCCATGTGTAGAGACTAGTCGCCTGGAACTTAGCCGTACTTAGTAGGGCACGGTTGGAGGTAATGGGTTTTGTTCCTCGTGCCATGTGCTTCCCCGTGGAATCAATTTGTTATAATAAGAAAAATAGGATAACGATTTTAATAAAAATGGTAGATATTTAATAAGGCATATTTTTAACATCGATTATCCTGCGCAATATCCACAATAGGGCCTGAGGGGTTAAGTAGGTATATACATTTTGATTTAAGTTTCCACGTTTATTCGCTGTGGTCCAATTTTCTCTTTTGTGGTCAAACAGTGGTCAACGTTTTATGTTATCTGTAAATTGTAGAATACATTAATTTAAAATGTGCTTCGTTTTCCATTATGGTCGGCAAATGCAAGGAATGAAAAATAAATTGCAATTATACGCGGGAGAGAAATGACGGAGAACTGAATTGCGCTCGACATCACAGGTATTGCTTCGCATTTTAACTGATTGCTATTTATGTTTGACGACACGGCATGATGTCGATAGATTTTGTACCGACACCGAATCGTTTGTACCTGGAAAACATCATAGGCGGCGTTGAAGAAGCCTCTTATCGTAATAAGATTCCTGCATCAGAGGCCGATTTATTGCGATAAGATTTTGCGGTTTTTGTGCGACATGCCGAGATTACGAAACACAACACCACAGACACCCGGAGAAGCGGATTAAAATCCGCGAAATAATAAGGATATTTTCAGGTTGCGGGCAGTTAAAGGAAACGCAATCGTTATATTAGATATTTTGGATATTGAGAGAGAAATTGGGATGCTCCTAGAAGACACTAACAAAAACTCACACAAACCCTAGAATTTATTAATACATCTGTAACTTCCCTGAAACAGCCTAACCCATCAAACCAAGGTATATATAGCCGTCTAAGGTTCCGAGGACGGATAGGCAAAAGTCGATTATCTGGGAGATTCCGCGGCTTAGCCGACACGATGAACGTCTTGCGGGGGTCGGGCACGGACTGCCTCGAAGTCGACCACTGAAGAGGCGCTGGAAGCTGCTGCCGGAGAGCGGAGCAGGGATTCTTTCATACGGCAGGTAGACGGGCGCACGCGGTGAAGCGGTCGTCAACAAGCGCCCGGGGCGGGCACAGCAGCTGGAGCGGGCGATGGGACGCTCAACTCCTGGAGCGCCCTCGACGAAGGTGAACGGTCGCTGTCACGCGTGGCCGGTGGCGAGGAAAATCTCGCCCGAGTGATCCGACGATACGGGCGGCGCGCCCTGCGGTGGAGGGCAGGTTCCAAGGCGGACGGGCGACGGACGTCCTCGTCGGAACCGCGGCCTCAACCGGCCAGGGCTATAGCGCCGGTCGCGCACGTGCTCATCTAGGAGTCGCGCGCACGCGAGGAGTCCGGAGAAGAGGTGAGCGCGGGGGATTTATGCACGTTTCGACCCTTTACGCCGACCGCACGATGTTACAGGTGCATTCTTGGCGAATAAAATCGTATCCCTTAAGGACCCCTGAAAAACCACAGAAACGCCACGCATTAGCTTCGCCCCTAACGGAAAACTCCCTTTTTGCCGGTAAGTAGGAAAGGATTAGCGCGGGTCGCCGTTTTTCCAACCTCTAGCGGGCGCGTGCTCGTGACGCGTTTCCTCATTCCAAAAGGCAAACGCGATGCGAACTCCCATAAAGCTACGTGCACTTATCGGAAACCATCACGGCAATCCTGAATATTATAATTAAACGACTTACTGAAGAGAATTAGGGGTCCAAAACTTGCCAAGGGTCGACTTGCTGATCGGCGTAAATGCCCAAAAAGTGAAATGGCGGGTCCGTATCGGCCGCTTTTATCTAGCTCGAAATTATCAAACCATAGATGATTTGAGTCCAATAAAAATACGAATTTACTGAAATGTGTGGAATAGTTCCTAGATTTATTTCGGTTTTACTAGCGTATTAAATTATAATTTTCTCTGTTAATAATAATTTTATTTGTTTTATTTCCTTAAACGTAATTATCAAATACAATTTCAGATTTATATTTACGCGATCAGCAATTTGGCGGAAAATGCTGGTTCTTTTTGGCTTTACAAAAAGAAAAAAGAGCTGTCAGCTGTCAAGATATTTGACGTATCGATTTAACCTATTCTCGTATCGATTTATATCGAGTAAATCGAAATATGTTTCCACGGCGTTTCCACGCGAGGAAATGCTACTTAAGATTTCCTCGGCGTGACACTGGGTCAAAGTGCATCCATAGCGTCGTCTATATTGATGGGTTACCATTTTACAAAAAGTAAGCCTAATAGTTGGCTACAATGTGAAATTATCAGCTATGTGGTTGGTGATGAAGTATTAAAATTTGTATACTCAAAAGCCATTTTTTTGAGCTCCGCATCTTATGCGTTACCTGATAAGTGGATGCCAGTGCGGATATTTCGGGGAAATATTAGGACACTCGCACGTCAAGACTCAGACCTTTTTATTAGGTACTGTGAAGTTTCACCCCTGAAAACAGTCTACCTGAAGAGTACACCATCATGAAATTAACCACTCCAATCCTGCTTTAGCTACTTTTAGTTTTATGGCTGATGAAATTATTACTTTCATAACTTTCAGTTTCATGCCGCTTCATCGCTGAAATCTAAGCAGGACCCGAGAGCCTATCTAACTAACCAATTTTGCTAAAACTACCTAAAAGCTAAACACTGAATTTCTTTAAACTTGAAAGTTCATAAAACCTCTTTTTTGCAAAAATATGTCATATTTGATTGTAATTTGAAAAATCGTATCTGCTACCGTAGTTCATCATTTGCCTCATTATTTGTTGTTGTTTCATGTAAAACTTCGCAAATGGTCAATATTATCAATATAACTATGTGTCGTTAAATAAATTTGCAAGGCATTACGCCAACGCAGTTATTTATCTGTATACAGATTTGCAAATATTAAAATAAATTATATCTCGATGAAATATTTTAATGACGATGCAAATTATTTTTTACGGTAATTTTGGTATTAACCCTCGTCAGGCGGCCTAGGTACAATTGTAACTTTTCCGTTTTTAAATTTTCATAACTTTTTTCCTAGAAGTCTTAGAGTGCTGACATTTTATGACATCTCTACGTTTTTGGCCCTAACTATATATACCAAATTTCAGAATAATATCTTCACCCCTTTCCAAAATAAGGGGTCGTTTTCTTTTTGCAGACACAAAAGGCGGCATAGGTACAATTGTACCTTCATTCATTTTGTATGAACATAATATGTAAAAAAAGAACAAGATTTTTTTAAATTGATAAGGTTATATTTTTATAGAAAAGTGAAACACATTTACTATAATATTATAAAGAAAAATTAGTTTTTTCTGTTACTGATTTTCTTCACAAGTAATACAAGTTGTCTTCGCCAATGAATGTTCATCGCAAACTGGTTTTACGCAAACCCCACAGGACTTTCTAGTCTTACGTTGTTTCTTCTTTAGCTCTTGGCAGACATAGTAACTACCAACGACAGGGGATATTCTACGTCTACCATGAGGTATTCGAAAGCCGGAAGTTGCTTCTGGTATTACCACAATGCGTCGTACAAGCACCATTTCTACTGCACTTTGAAGGAAATGATTTCTCATTATCATTCGGTTTGTACTCCGAGTTTCAATTGCAGGCATACATAGCTGATTGGCAAGATCTTTCAGGAACTTTATTCGTTGATAATGTGGCTTGAGCCGTGGGTTGTGTTCTCTATAGATGATGTAGGATGCTAACCCAGTGACGTCAGTCATATTATAGAATAATGATAGAGGTCAACGCAATGTTTTTCGTTTAACTGTGTACTCTGTCAACATTTTATCCATAATGTCGACTCCACCTCCGTCTTGTTGTAATATTTTATTATCTCTGGCTTGGCAGCTTCTGATTCTACTACTTCTCTCATCATATGCATAGATGATAGAAGTACGACAGATTTGTTTTTCTTTGGCACATAGGAACAGACTGTTGCATCATCATTATAAGAAAAATTGCTCGATTTTACAGGCCTTTCTTTGGCAGGCTGCATGTTGCTTGGCAGGAACCTTTTGTTTTTTCTCACTGTACCGACTATTGTCATATTCCAGGAGTTCTATACTCAAGCTAGTTCCATAGTTGTGAAGAAGTTATCTGTGGTGACATTTCTTCCTGAGCCTTTATACAGGCTGACTTGATCCAATACTTTACGTTCACCAAAGGTTTACTTGTTGAGGGCCATCTGTTGGTTGTCCAGTATAAAGCTGACCATGTAACGGGTAAGTGTTCAATGCATCACAAGCCCAGAAAATCTTTATGCCATATTTAGCTGGTTTAGAAAGTATATATTGCGTAAATTTAGTATGTCCTCTAAATGGAAACAATTGCTCGTCGATGGTGATACATTCACGCGGCTTGTAGGCTCTCTCCAAATTTCTGTTTAGCATTGTCCAGGTGTCCCGTATTGGTGCAGCTTTATCATTAGCTTTATCAGCTTTATCAACTTTATCATGTTGCATACGTTCTGCATGTGTGTTTTCGTCAAATCTGATAAACCTGAGCATCATATTTTATATATTTTTGTTTGAATAGGAATATATCGATCATTTAATACCTGAAGGCACTGAGAAATAATTATTGAAGTAGTCCTTTATTACCATATTCACCTATGTATAAATACCAGAAATACTATACTATATATCATAATATAGGTATTTTAATTATAAATATCAGAAAACATGACTTAAACGTCCTAAAGATTGTGTAGGTATTAAATAATAGTTATTTATTGTTTAAACATTTTGCCTAGATTAAGAAATTTCATACAAAATATACGAGAGTACAATTGTACCTATGCCGCCTTTTAGCGTTGTAAACTTATACAGCCTGACGAGGGTTAAACAATTTCTTCGTGCACATGGTTAGTATTCTGTCAATCGTGATAACCAGGTAATATTTTATTTACATTATCTATGTATTATTACAGTTATTTCCATTTGTCTATTTTTAACTGTCAATAGATTAGTTTTATGTCAATTTTATCTTGATTACCATTTAAAAAAAAATACTTAAACTCTGTTTTCCTTTCTTTTGACTACTGTATATTAACAATCATCTACATACCATAATTGACTATATCCCAAAGTTGTATATGATAAATAAAATAATAATGGACCTTGTTCACAAAGGAAGTAGGTAGATTTGAAATAAATAGTACGGCGATTATAAATAATATTATGGCGATTATAAATATTATGGTAGTTTATAAATAATAGTTTGGAGTCAGATTACCTTTAGTATAGGTGAATTATAATTTTAAATAAATAATAAAAAGTATCGATCTGGATGCCATATGAAATGACCTGCTTTGCAACTGTTTTCAGTATTTAAAATGCATCACTTCAGTATTTATAGTTTCTCCAACCGAGCGGTAAATGAATGGCTTCTATCCCCATCCACCAGACTGAAGGACGGTGAAATGAAGTATTGCAAATACGAAGAACGCTAAAATTAGAATAATTGGCAGACATGCTGAATTTATCATTGGAATATAGATGGCTGGCCTGATTTACTGGCGAACTTAATTTGAAATCTGATCTGTCATAACATCTATTGAAGAACAAGGGTATAGGAAATTACAGGCGTTAATAATGATACTAGTAAAATTGTTATGAAAAACAATATTGATTTCCTAGGTACGTTTTCCACTAATGAAATTATAAAAAAATATCAAGAGATTTGAAATAGTGTTCAAAAATACCGTAGAAAGAAAGGAAAAAAATATTTACATAATGATATAATATATTTCTGGAAAAGCTGGAATATAATGTAAAAGCTGTATATATTAAACTTTCTGAAAGCACTCTTAAGGTGGTTGCTACGTCTGTATTCTCATATAAAGAAATCTTGTAAAACAGTAACGATTGGAGAAAAATAGGTTATTGAAACCTTAATAATAGTAATCGTAGGTAAATTAAAATATTAGGTTTTCGCATTTCGATTTTCCACCAAATTATTTTTTAAGCTATTGCATAGCTTTTATCGCGGGCCTAGCTAGGCCAGCGCGGCGACCGAATGAAGAAATTTCTTAACGAAAATTGATTATTTTAAACTGATAATTACGTCTAAACGAGTACTGCTTACGATTCAAAAAAAATATATGTTAAACAAAAACATTTTCCTAATATTCTTAGCTTTGAATATTTTAGATGTTATTTATAATACATAGTGTAATTAATTTGTGAAATTAGGTCTAACCGAACACAAAAACGACTACTACGCAAATACTATCTGGCGTATTATTATGAAACCTGCACTATTTTAAAGATAATTTAATTATCTATCTTTTTATCTACGATTTTTTTCGAATAGTCAAAGAATAATATCCGGTTTTTATGCTTTATCGAATAAAATTCGTGCGCTCTATCGGAAGACGTTTAAATTATTCCGGATCGATTCGGAATAATTTCAACTTTTTCCGATAGAGCGCAGTTATCTGATATCAGAAAAAAATTCTTAATACTGAATAAATAAAATAAATAAATAATTATAATTGCCTAAGTTGTTAAAAAATGCTATGCAATAGCTTTACCGCGGCAGTCCCCGAGTGCCACACGTATTTATTTTATATAGAAGCTTTGAAGTTGGTGCCTTGATATTTAGATAGATTAGTAACTGTGATATACAATAGTATTATAAATAGTATCAGCGAAGTAATCATAGCGCAATGACGAAACCAATGATTTTTCCATACAAACGGTGTACATCACAGAGATTTGACGCCAGGCGGCGGATCCGCGAATAACAGCTCATTTTGATGCAACTCTTTTAGTATAGCTCTCATTTTAAGTGCGTCAGCAGCATTGATATCCCAATGTGCTCTCTACGAATGTACAGAAAACTATCCGGGAGATGAGTTCAAGACACGACTAGCTTATTCGATTACCGTTTAATTATGTTCAATGATGGTCAGGTAATATAGGTAATATTTCGATATCTGGTGAGGTATGTTTCCGCACTAAAAGAGTGGATTGGGGTGAATTAGAAACAACTCTATCGGATGGTCTCTGTAGTTTCTCTGATACGGTCTCTATCAGTTATGATAGCTAAGAAAATTATCTTATAGAGTTTATATACAAGGAGTGCGTCCATGGTCTCGGAAGTATGAACCCACCAAAACCTGATAATTCGCCGTGGTGGACTTTTTCATCGAGTGATCCTTGGCGCCGTTTTCGCCGGGAATATCGCAGGGCAGGTAGGGTAGGAAACGGTCTTTCACCGCCGGACGTAGCGATACAATTGCGAGCTGACTTGACGCGACTCACAACCCTTACCACCCAGGTATTCGTAGGAAAAAATGGACGCTTACCGCAATTATGTTGACAAAGTTGGGAATCGGACGCTTTGGCTGATAACTTCTTGTCATCCATTATATCGAAGGGTATAGGAACCATTGACACGGAAGACAATTTGATAGTGATGAAAATGTTATTGATACAAATTCAGGTAAATCCAGATATATTGGAACTCAATATAATCAAATAAAAACTCTTCACCGGGCACAACTGTCGACGCCATCGTAGCCTTGTCACCTGCACGTCACAGCTTATGGATTAATTACGCAGCTTGGTTACCTGCACGTCCAAAACGCATCCGGGAGAAACGCATTGAGTCCAGAGTAGGAAAACGGCGCAAATAGGGCACTACCGACTTAAAGTTTCTCATAACAAGAACAACAAATAAAAATTAAAAACTCTAACGAATTTACGAATCGGAAACAACTCACGCAACGGAACAACCTAACAACGTAAAAGGAAGCGATCAGGAATTCACGCACATGCAGACGACACTAACAAACAATGGATCGAATTACAACGGCAATCTGAGCCGATTATCTGACGAATAAAAAGTTGCACGACTACCCGAGTAGAACGAACTTAGCGAATCACTCACTCGCGGTAAAAGCAACAACTACTATACAGATTTCAATATTTTCACAATCCTAACCAACATTCATGGATAACACGTACCAGTCGAAGCAGTAGATCGAAGTCAACCGTGATGGTCCAGCAAAGAACAGACTAGGCCACCGAACCGCACAACCACCACAGCAGATATGACGACGTTGTACTCCTACGACATTTTCCAAAAGGGAACTTCAGAACTGCAATCTACCTGATGTCAACCACGAACGATGACGAACAACCCCGATGTCACGGAAACCCGACTTCGGACTTAAGACTTCACACGGATGACAGACTTCAATCAAGCTATTATACTTTTTTCTGTCATTTCATTTTTACATTTTTGAATCGCGTTCAAATAATTATTCCATTAGTCATACGTTCTATATTTGTTAGCTTACTACAAGCATTATTTTCTTTTACATTTCGACATTGTACGGCTAGCATTTTTTACACGCAGCATTTCTATACAACCACTGTTCTATTGTTTAAAATAATTATTTTCAATGTCATTATTTTCGCAACAACGCCAGTTTAAAAACCCATGTAACTATAACGATCTCTAATACTTGCCAAATCCAAGGATCCTCAAACATTCACGCTCAAAACTCCCAAAACTAACATTTTTTATTATTTCACTTGTATCTTTTGTTGAAAAATTGTATCGTGAACAACTTCCATATTTTCTTCAAAAATATACAAGTTCTCCACTAGCGAGGGAGTTATGTAGGGACTTCAGTACCTACATACAGTCAACAAAAGCATGACTATCCAATGAATTCTGTAGAAATTTATTAACGCAAATACAATATATTCTGCACGTGCACTGCTATTAAATTCCATCAAATTTCGGTAATTAATGCGGTCACAGGCGGTGAGTCATGCCAATTTCTCCAAATCAATCGGATTGACATACTTATTTCATCACTCCTTTCAGGATTGCGTCATGTATCAGGGTATATAAACCAGTACATTCGACCAATCAATTATCATTCCTCGAATGATCATCTCCTAGTGAGTGCTTCTGTAGTTACGACTCTTCGTGAGCCGGTCAATGCATTAGCCAGTGCTACCACCTCATCCTTCCCTCCTTATCGAGTTGAGTAAGCTGAGGTCTGTCACTCCTGCAGACCCGAGCAAGTATCGAGGAGACACAGAATCTAGCCGCGCGACGCGATAAATATTCGGGGACGTTATACTGGCAATATAGTACGATACGGCATAACATTCAAATCACTGTAAATAAATTGTTAAATCGATATACCAATAATAAATAAAACCTTCTGATAACATACATAAATTGCATCTTATTGCGGAGTAAAAGGACTTGTTGACACCCGGCTCTCATTACGAATATCTTGGGGTCAGTGAGAGTCGGCCTTCCGTCACAAACGAAAAGAACGCCCACCACTTTTAATTTGATGGGAATATATAATATAGAATAATAAGATGGGAATTTGAAAAAGATTGGGAGATCATCAATTTGTCTACCGGAATAAAAAGCATCACGGGTATGATAGTGAAGATAGTGTGAAAAATATGCTCAATGGGAATTAACTGTCTTTTTGTCATGTTGACCGGTTATTTTAGATTTATAATTTAAGGTATATAAAAATATTTATTATATTATGCAGTGACCAGACAAATGATGGTGGTGAATATGAAGCGATTCGCCGAAGAGCGAATGCGGTCTAATACACCCATGGCTGAATAATAATCGGCGTGCAGCTTAAAACGCAGATGGGATTTCCGACTAATCCTCAGCGCAAATATGAGAGCACGCCTCGATCCAAAGCATACTGTTCGCACAGCGGAAAATAGGGTCGTGGAGTAGACCAGTTATTTGTTTGGTATAACTGCAGTATAGGGACCTCTTCTGGTTTGTTGTTTTTAAACGTCACCGGACTATATTCACCACGCAGATTCCGAATCCTCAATAATATTTTGTTGGTCTCAATAAATAAGTGAGATATAAGTAGGTAGGCAATTAAAGTTTACATACTATTCGTCAAAAAATCGGACATTTTGTTTTAGGAGTAGTTTCGGGAATATAGTCGACATATAGCGAGTTCTCTAATATCGAAAACAATTCACGATATAACAAAATGATGGCATGCTTGTGAAAAGACATGTCTGCGATATTTAAAAAAATGGGACTATTTTCGAGGTTTTTTTTAATGACTTTGCGTTTTGATAACAAAAGGTATCATGAAACAATTGAAAATTCCTAAATATGGGAATATCACCGCAAATGAAAAGTTTTTTTGAATTGCGTTCGAAATTCGAAAAAAAAACATCGGTTGTCTGTAAAGTCGGTTTACTGACGATAGTTAAACGTGACAACGTCATAAGAAAATACTGATAGAATGGTTGCATTTGAACCAGTTTCATTTAAGATTCTGATATTGTATATTACAAACACCCAAAAATATATGCTTTTATACTCACCGATTTGACTACAATATGTAAATGTATTATTCTGTAGCAGTATAATTGTATAATTGTTTATCGTTTAAAGTTTATTGTTTTTTTTTTTAATTTAAAAGTTTGAAATCTCAAACTGTTAAATAACGGTTTGAGAAGCGTTTGAGCACGCTGCGCCATCTAGAGTCGTAGATAAACAATATCAGCGACATTTTACCAACCGCTAGATAGCGCATCGTAATGACAGCTTTCATACTTTTTTTTTTTTTTTAATAGAAGTTGCTTATTTTGTTGCATTTTGTTGTACCCACAAGAAAATTGTCCGTTTAGTAATAACATTCCGTATATCAAGAATACATATAAAATTATGTCAAGAGTTCAAATCAATCTAGTGATTTTCATTCGCACTATTTTCGACTGAGGTTAGTAAATATTTTTTTCGCAACCGGTAGAAGGCAGCATTTATATTGAATAATAAATATAATAAATGGAACGCCTCAGAGCGAGGTAACGCCGCATGAGTCATGTTTTTTCGTGCGTGCAGCCAGCTCCATCGAATTATAAGACGTTGTCACGTCAAAAAATTATCGCTAACGATGTTAAACATGTCATTGTGTTAGCGATAATTCGGATTTTTTTCGAGGGTTTTACAAAATGACTGAAACAAACGAAATTCCTTCAATATAAAATTAACACCACAAGCAAAACTATTTTTTTTTTTAATTTCGCGCGAAATTCGAAAAAAAATTGCCTGGGGTGCTTTGGATATTAACATGGGCTACCGATAACCTGAAACAATTGGGCAATTTTCGAAGTTTTTTCGAAATGACTTTGGGTATTGATAACAAAATGTAACCTAAAACAAACGGCATTTCAGGATATCTTGTGTCATCAATATGCAAAGTCATTGGAAAAACCTCGAAAATAAACCCCTTTTTTTTAAATTTCGCGGAGATATGTATTTTTCCGATAGTTTTTTCAAAATATTTCGTTTAATCTAAAAACTGCAAAATGTCATAATTTCTGTATTATCGCTAATTGTTATCGATATTACGATATACTCAAATATGTTCCGATACGGGATGTACAAACAAAATGGCTGCAGTTGTTGACATATGGAATGGACATTTTGAACGCCTATATCTCGCTTATTTATTGAGATCGAATAAAGAGTATTGCAGATTCGGAATCAGCGTGGTAAATATAGTAGGGAGAATATGGAATATTGTCACAAACATGTGGTATATGTAGGTCACTTTGAAACTTTAAAGTCTCGATATATTGCTAATTTCAAGCGTCCGACGCTATTTTCTTTCAGATTTAGCATTAAAATGATCAAATCTATTGGTGAATATTTTTTTTTGAGAAAGGTTCTTATAGTTCAGTTATTCCATTTGTTTTTAATTTAATCTTTATATAGAGGCACTGAATAGAAGAGGAAGAATCAATATTATTGTTTAAAAAATTCATCGATTTTAATTGGTACGCGATGCGGGCACGTAGTGCTCTCTACTGGTGGCGCTAAAAGTTGGATCGATATCAATCTGCACACCTACGGTCTAGGGGTAGTTCTTTGTTACGCAGACATGTGACAGCTTTATCAATGCATAAGGGGTAGCACATAAGACTTAAAAGGAAGAATAAATATAAATTATTTAATTGGTATATAATATCATTGCGATGCGATGTGCAGCGCACTTTACCGGCGGAATCGTAAAGCGATTACTCGTTTACCTGTGTTTTGCGTCCCGAGTCCCAAGCTAGTTTATTTTATACCATTACATGTAGATAGCGACGCTCTCGCAGCCTATTACGTTATCGAATGAGAAGAAATTAACAATTACTTCTTGTAATTTCAGTTCTGCAGAGCAAATCATGGAAAGAAAAAAAATATTTTTGTATTTTAACGCTGTATCTACTTCGATTAAAACTGACGTATTGGAATGGGGCCTAAATAGGGCACCCTCGTGTATACATACATTTTTAAAAATTGCATACTCTAGTACCGCGAGGGTGAAGCCTGCGCCCCTGTCACCTTGCTGCAATTATGCTGTTCGTCTGCGAGCACGAGTTTAGAATCATTGCAGAAAAATGTTTTATTAGTTTAGTTTAGTATCATAGTTGTGTTTACTCTATTTTTGTGTTATTTACGGTAATATTACAAACCAATTCTTATTGAGTATTTATCTGGTTCTGATTTGGTTCTATTTACTTTTACTTGGGGCAAGGCGTCCTTCCTGGGAGTTTGGTAATTTGCCTTATATTTTTTTGTTTTTCGTGTTTTTGCATTTTTTACCAAACATTATTTAAAGGCCTCAAATCAAGCTTCTCAAGATAAGAAATAAGTTTCTGTAAGTCATTCATATGAAAAATAATACTACCTTTCTCTTAAGGGGCCGCTTTGACCCCCTTCCCCTACGTCTAACACAAGTATGTTTTTTTATAAATACCCCCCTAATCAGTTACAGTAATATGATATTGTTTTTTTTGTTCATAAATTGTTAATTAAATATGTGTGATATCTAAAAAATAAAAAGAAAAGTAACCTCAGTAGGTACTTAAGGTATAAATTTATATCTCAAAATAAAATTTAAAAAAAATCGTGTGGCACTCGGGGACTGCCGCGGTAAAGCTATTGCATAGCATTTTTAACAACTTATGCAATTATATTTATTTATTTATTTTATTTATTTTATTTTTTCTGATATCAGATAACTGCGCTCTATCGGAAAACGTTGAAATTATTCCGAATCATTTGCGGCTGCGGTAGCAAATGATTCGGAATAATTTAAACGTCTTCCGATAGAGCGCAGCGCACGAATGTTTTATTCGACAAAGCAAAAAAACCGGATTATTCGAAAAAATCGTAGATATTCGAAAAAGATAGATAATTAAATTATCTTTATTATGGTGCAGGTTTCATAATAATACGCCAGATAGTATTTGCGTAGTAGTCGTTTTTGTGTTCGGTTAGACCTAATTTCACAAATTAATTACACTATGTAATATAAACAAAATCTAAAATATTCAAAGCTAATAATATTAGAAAAATGTTCTTGTTTACCATATATTTTTTTCGAATCGTAAGCAGTACTCGTTTAGACGTAATTATCATTTTAAAATTATTAATTTTCTTTAAGAAATTTCTTCATTCGGTCGCCGCGCTGGCCTAGGCCCGCGATAAAAGCTATGCAATAGCTTAAACAAACAACTAAAACTAAAACAGCCTCTCTTCTAACGGCTTAAAACAACTTATCAATCTAACAGTATCACATAACGGTTAATACATAAAAATCTAGATAATGTTCTTTAAATTACAAAAAGAAATGGCACTTTATTAGAAATTAAAAAAAATAAGTGGCATGTGTTACAAGCGGGTTTTGAATAAAGCGAAACTTTGGATGTGTACGAGGTTTTTTATGTTTTTGTTTAAACCTAATAGTTTTACGGATGCGGGGGCGATCATTTTCATGTGCTATCTCTGCACGAGGTATCGCAGCTCAAAAACTATTTCTTTTATCCCCGGTTCACACGGGGTTTTTTCAAAGGGCACCGAAAAAATAAGTTACCCATCACAAAACTGAAAATTTTATCGAGCATTCAAACTCTAAAAACGTCAAGTATTCAGTAGTTAAAAGGCGTTTATTGGAAGCTATTTTAAGTCTAGAAGTACGCTTGTCTTGACGCTGTCTAACACGACAAGACGCTTGTTCCAGCTGCGCGCGCGTCACTGGATCCTAGCAAGGTACAGTAAGGAGCAAGTTTGTACACGTACGATACAAAAAATTATAATGGTTATAAGTCTATATGATGACGATAGTCTCAGATGTACGTCATTAAAGGTTAATATTAAAAATTAAGCGATTAAAAAAGTTATTTTTTTTACGTTTATTTACTTCTTATAATATCTTATACGTATATTATACTATTTTACTTATTTGATTTAAATATATTTTGCAATCTCAAATATAAAAAGAGAAGTTCCGATTCACTCATTCATTCACTGACTGACTCATCAACGCCCAGCCCAAACCCTTAGACCTAGAACTTCCGGATGTCCTTTTCCGGATGGCGCTAGACCGACAAAAGTATTCAGAGCTAACGGCCAACCTCCAGTAATGGAGAGGCACTTCGAGAAGAAGAATAAGAATTCCGCAAATCAATATTATACGATAAAAGAATTAAAAAATAATTATTTTGTACTCCAGTAATAGAAAATGATTTACAGAAAAGCTCACAGTAAAATTAAAAGATATTTTTTTTAGTTTTTGTATCCCTTTCTAAAGTTTCGTCTACATGTTACATGTTATCTTGAGTTTCGCTCTATTTCTTATAATGTCGTTAGGTAATGATATGATTATTAATAAGACGGAGAAACGGGAGAATACAGAGTATCTCAGTTGCTCTTTAAATACAAATACTTTATGATTAAACTGTGTTTGGCTTCGTAACATAATAATATATTATAAAGCTAATGGAGGTAATTGCATTCATAGAAGTAATTTGTTTTTATTAAAAAATAAAGTTTAATGAATAAGACTAAATAAAATAAAACATCTTTGGCGATAGATCAACTACATTAAATTATTGGGGTTTTGTGACTATTGTACTTCTAATGGTTCCTCTTCCTCTTAGTTTAAATTAGAGTTATGGAAAAAAATAATCTGGGGTGGAGGGGTTAAGCATTTCTGTTTCACGGACGGCATGTCCAAAAAATAGATTACTGGAGGGTGCGGTGATAAATCGGTTATTCGTGGGATTAATCGGCTCGGATCTTAACGCGTGTCTATAGCAAATACACGAGGGTTACTAGGTAAGTCTCCTTGGTTGCGGCGCTAAATGAACCTATGCGCGAGTGCGTGATTGGAGAGATTATATTTGAGAGATTTTCAGGGTAAATTTTACAATAAAAGATTTTGGATTAATTCGAATGTATTAAATTAATTGATTTTATTTATGAAGGGATTTTAGGCGCGCTCGGCTGTGGGCGCGTTGCTGACATTCAGCAGCGGTTGTATCCGCTAAAGCGAATATGAGGGTACCACTTGGGAAGGTGCATGCCTACATGCGGCAAATAAAATAAGCTTGATGTCTTTACGTGATAGGGTTGAAAGAATACCTGGTTATCGGTTTAGAAGACCCCTTTTAGATTATTTATAGAAAAACGCAAAAGATGACCGGCTGATTTCATTAAACTAGTCGGTCGGTATTTTTTATTAAGCACACGTCTGTATATCGTTAAATAATCTCAACGAATTTCTTAATATTTCAAGGTTATTAGGATCAAGTGTCTTTCTAAAGGTCGGACATACGTGGATTGAATTTGAAGCAATGATTTTTTAGACGACTATTTTGAGGATCGTCATTTATTAAATTTGTCCGAGCAGGTGTTACTTAAATAGGAATCATATCAAAATACTATCTCTTGTTATATTCTTCTACGCCGGTTTGCTATAGTAAGGGTAAGCAGACAGAAGTGTATCAAATACATTGAGGGCGTTTGTTCCAAAAAAAATTAATAAAATAGTATTTTCTACCAGAATGCACATAAAAGTTAACACAGCGGCAACAATCATGGACGACTAAAAAAGCGCAAATAAAAATTTCTCCATTCACCCACTGTTGTTATAAAAACTGCAGTCACAAAGCGTACGCCGATATTAAATCTGTGAGCTGTCGAAATTACATTTTATGACGTATGCTGAAAACGCAGTGTACCGTATAAAAGAGAGAGCGAGAGGAAGGAAGGAGATAGAGAGAATAAATTGTATGAGATCAGTTTTACAAACGACGGAAAGACAAATAAATAGCTGATTCTTAAAAAAGGATAGCATGGCCTTGAAATAAAATTTATTTGAATTTGAAATTCCAACTCAAACCCAAGTTATCCAAGTACAAATTGGCCATTGTGAAAAACAGCAATTACAACGGTAAAGACCCAATATCTAGTTATAAAATATTAAAACTTAAATTTATTTTATACAGTATTTTTTATGTATTTTATGTATTTATTTTTATATATATTAAAAATACTGTATATTATACAGTATTTTTTATGATTCAAGGATTTTGTTTATGACCTTAAGGTTTAGATTTGTATCGTATATTGACAGACTATAAAATATCGCTATGGGTTTTAAGTAGCTGATTGATGTTATTCGATAAATAGAGAAAGATTTCCCGTCAGCGTCATAATTTATTTAGAATACATTTAAAGTTACTGCTTTCTAACAATTTGTGTACAAATACTTCCATAATATCTGATTACAATTCACCTCGCACAAAAAGTAAACATATTACTTATATTTATCCTAGGCGATGAGTTGACAGGTAAATTTGGACAACGTTATTGGTGTGGTTTTAAGTATATTGTAAATTGAATTTGCCAATTTACCAAGTATATATTTAGAGGCAATTCCGTTTAAATCTGCCTGCCACGCGCTAGGAATCGCAAACTATTGACGTTTGGCCGCTACACAACCTTTGCTACGGTACCCGTAGCTACGCCACTTCAACCGACATGGGCGTCCACCTGCTACGACCGTCGTAGGCGAGTCTACGACTGGCGTAGTCATTGCCATCGTCGTCTCTAAGGCCGCTGTGGACGCGATGCAGCTTAACGCAGGTTGGGCTTGGCAACATACTTCGCTTTCCGCCACGAGCTGCACTGCCGATAGGTTTACGTCGAGGAGCCACACTTGTTTAGTATCGTATAAACTATTACACTAGAAGGACCAAGGGAGGGGGGGGGTCAATTAACACTTCGGCACATTGAAACGACCGCCACTCTCACATTTTTAACTTGATTCTCTTCAAATTTTGACCTTTTATTTATTTTAACCCTAGATCATCTCCAGTAAAAAAATGTTAATATTAAAAAAATTACCTATAAGGACCAAGCGGGATCAATTGACCCAAATAGGGTTTTTACGTATCGGCGATGTCCTAAAACTTTTATCATCTCCTGCCATAATATATAAGTCTTCCGATTATATTGGGGAGGTAAACTTAAGGTGCAGAAGGCAACGGGAAATCACTATCCTCTTTCCCTAGTACTCAGCTTCATATGGGTCAGCGACAAAAAGAAGTATGCAGACATGACTGTCAACCATCACTAGTTGAAGAGGCACATAAGGAAGGAATGAAACATAAGGTACACTGTTAATTTATAACGACAAATTCACGAAAATATTTCCACAGAAATATTTTCGAAAACCTTAGCGAGAAGCATACGCACCCAGAGCTTTTATTCAACACATGATGAGTCAATAGTGAGTTGTGGGCTTCGCGAGAATAGTCTTTTGCCATCGCGGCGCGCTGCAACGAGCAGCTGTAGGGTAATAACTGTCGCGTTGGTGGGGAATACCCAGCGAAACAAGTCTCAACACACTGCGCGCCACACTGGATAGGGCCTCTCGGATTGGTAACACCTTTTCTTCGTTTGTTTTTGCGCGTCTATCGAGGCGTATTTGCGCGTCGGCGAGGTATGACTGACGCTGACTTATGGAAGTACCTCGAACAGCTCAAAATTTCACTCTCGCAATCCGGTGACGAGAGGAGTGGCGATGCTGATATTGCTGTTCACTCGTCGACTGATAGCGAATTTGTTCTTGAGAGGGATCCTTCAAGTGATTCCCCTGACAGTAGTGAATCAGAAGATTTTAGCCAAGCTGGTACTCCAAAAATACTCTGTAAGTACACATCAGCATCTAGTGGTCCATCAGTGCGTACCCGAAGTGCTCGAGGTCGGCCAAGTACCAGATGAGACTCTGGTAAGGCAATAAAATAAAAATTTAATGCAACAGTTGTAAGAAGTTTGTCTGCGATTCATGCCAAAGTGAGAAAATCATGTGCAAAAAGTGTGAACAAAACTCATTCACACAAATGGTAATAACGATTTATATTTACCAACTCCATTTGTTTTCGCTTCTCTTCAAAGGAAATAAAAAAAATCCTTGATATTCTTGAATTTTCATCGTTATGTTTTGCACTGTACCGGCCTAATGATGACACTGTGATGTTAGAACGATCAGGTAGCAGGAACACATTTTACACATTTCAATGTCAGTATGCAAACAAAGATTCACCAAGAAGCCTAAAAACATAAAAGGGGTCAATTGACCCCGCTTGGGGCGGAAGGGGGCGGAAAATCTTGGTCCTTTTAGTGTTCACATATGGCATAAACTCAGAAGCTCTAAATAGTCAATGCTAATGATCTCAAATCGACTATGGAAAATAAAGTATAAAGAAAAGTTTTACAACTAGGACAAACAGTTATTTAAGCGAAATTAACGAAACATTAATGAACATTAAAGACATTATTTTGTAAGAAATGACTTACCAAAAAGAAAACAACAAATAAGCTCAGTGAAAAAAAAAGATTCCTCAAAAACCTTTTAAACGGAACAATTTACTAATATGGACATTTCTTAACTACATAGTGTACGCCGGAAAACGTTCTCGGAATATGGAGCTTCATTGCAACAGTCTCGGAAAGCCTCACCACCTCCCGGATGGCTTCACCACCTTTCGAACGACCTTACCACCTCTCCGTCGGCAGTACCACTGGCCTATCAGACGTAGCTTAGGATATACCAATCAATTTACCTTATTTACCTTAATCCATGAATACCATGGTCATGTGTATACATTCTAAAATATATACCTATGTATATTGGTGGAAAAAAGGGAAATTTTATTTATTTTCATTTCCTCGCCTCCAAAGTTCATTGTAAGTTTCTTTCCTCGATAATCTTCTTCCATTCCACCCTATCCTGGTCGCTGATTTTCTTGTTACCTCATGTTACTTAACTGTTGGTACTTTCAATGGCTGTAGAGGTCGTATTTTGTATTCATATATTTTAATGATTTCGTTTTCACACTCGCATTTTATGTTGAAAGATTGGTATCCTGTTCATGGACCTAGGGAGCTAAAAAGCTCAAAAAAGAATCTGTGTGGTAAGTCTGATAATGATATTATAATTACATGCTATGATTTCTAATCTGCTATGAAAAACCCATTAAAATGCAATGATAAACTCGACGACGCGTGTAATGATATTTAAACGGTCTGCTCTCAATCATAATCATAAACAGCTTATTATATTATACATGAACGCAATTGAATATTATAGTACTTATCGTCTGTTTAAAAGTTTATGATAGCGTGAAAAATATGCAAAAAAGCCAAAGGAGAGCTTACGAAGAATATAACATTCTCAAGAAATGGGTCGCTTTACTTTTTATTTCATTTAATAAAGATAACTGTCTTAAAAAAATTAATGTTTTTATAGCCCAGTCAAATAAAAGAATTTTAGGAGAAATAATTGCTAATAGGTTGAAATTTGATGCGTACTGTTAAACATACTAAAAGTCCCCGACTCTATCTGTTGAGCTCGAGCCGCCATCTTGGAAAAATGGCGCCCCAGTTCAGTTTTTCGCTTATATCTCAGTAACTTTAGCGATAACGGAATTATGCTTTATGTATGAACAAAATATAGCTAATAAAATATGTTCATTTTTACATATTATACATATATGAATAATATGAAAATAGCCTAGTCAACTGACAACTGGCAATCAAGCTGGGGAATAAGTGCAACTTTTTTAATTGGAACCCCGCCTTTTGTTATTAAAGGCTCATATTTGGCACAATTATTTTTTAGATGTTTCTGAGTGGATTTAATCCGGGAGCCATCGGTGTCCACCGCGCGGGTGTCGGGGGGAGGGGGGGGGGGGAGTTTTAATGCCGCTGCTCTTAACTTTAAGCCCTATATCTCAGAAACTATAGGTAGTAGGGCTAGTGAGATATTATTTTCGGATAACTTAATGATGACGAATTCATTTTTGGAGAAAAAAAATATCTATTCGTAGAAAAAAAAACTAAATAATTGGTTATATCCAAAAATCATTCAACTCTTTTACATATTCGAGGTGTACTTTTTAATTATAAGAGATATATATGTACAATGTAAATATATTCTGAAAGCCATACTTATTTAGATTACAGCAATATATATCTTATTGGACAGCTATAGTAAAAAGTCACTAAAAAGAAATATAATTCATCGCATGCCGGAGCGGTTTCGCCGTTCTCCGTTCGCCGTTCGACGGATATAAATGATAATGTTTTAAAACTAGGCATAGATGTTTATTAAGACATATTGTTAAACATACCAAAAGTTCCCTACTCTATTTGTTGCACTCGAGCCTCCATCTTGGAAAAATATGTTCAGATTCAGTTTTTTGCTCTAACTTTTAGCGATATTGGAATTGTGCATGATATCAAATATAAAGCGTCTACTATTTTGATATTTTTTTTATTAATATATATTGTTTAATTATCACATTGCTTGAGTTACAAATCATTTGCACTGATTCCGAAGTGTTTCAAAATATTTTCCAATTGCAAACCAAAATATTTTCCCACATATAATTTGCGGATCCACAGTATCAAACCATTTTTCTAACATTAGCCATCCCTCAGTGTTCCTTTATTTCCAATCCGGAAATTCCTGAAAATCATCAATAAAAAAATATATATTATTTGTTTGTGTTGATTACAAAATTGCAAGTTTGTTAACTCTTACCATTAAAATCCCGCTCGGAGTAGCGTCCGACGACATATCCTCATCCGCCGGTATACGAGTGTCCGATGAGTCTTTCTGAAGGAAGTCTCTATCCTCTTCCATTTCGATCGTATTTGAATTGAGGCAAGAGGTTCCACGGCAATTTCCACATATTGTAACGCATTTCATTCCTGCCTTCTTGCATCCACAAGATGAAGTGCAACCCTTCTTGCGTTTGCAGAAGATCAATGTTAATAAAGAATCTGAATCAGGAGTCAAGACTGTTGGTATAGGGTTGACGACATCATTCGCTTTTTTCCAACCCCAATTTTTAAGATTTAGTTCATATCCACACCACTTTTGAATGTGGTAGTATACTCGAAAGAGAAATGTTGTGCTGCTGCAGCAGTGGGATGTGACAGAGCTAAATTTACCTTTTTTTAAAGTGATCTGGCAAAGAAATCTATCGATGTCGATTTAAAGATGTCTCGGTTGCAGGTGCGCCATATATAGATAGAAAAAAGCGTTCATCAGCTCGAGTTACTTCGTCGTGCGTTGCATTCGCTTTATTAATATGTTTACGACTTCCTGAGAATCATTTTTTCCAAAGAATTTAATTTTTCCTTTTTGGAAAATACTTAATGTGGTATGGCAAACAATGAATGCATGAGCAAGTGAAATCCTTTCTTTAAGTCCTTTCTTTTTTTTATTGCAAACCGTCAGCGAGGTATAAGCGGAAAACTGAATCGGAGCGCCATTTTTCCAAGGATGGAAACTTTTAAACTGAAGAAACAATGGAACTTTTAGTTTGTATGTCTTAATAAACATCTATGCCAAGTATCAAAACATTGTCAGTTATTTTCGTCGAACATCGAACTTCGTTCTTATTTGACTGGTAAAGTAACGTAAATATCGCTCTGCCATGCGATGAATTATAATTATTTTTAGTCACTTTTTTAAAATGTCTGTCCAATAAGATATATATTGCTATAATCAAGATAAGTGTGGCTTTCAGAATATATTTTTTGTACATCTATATCTTATATAATTAAAAAGTACACCTTGAATATGTAAAAAAAAAGTTGAAATGTTTTTGGATATAACAAATTATTTTGTGTTTTTTTTGACGAATAGATTTTTTTTCCTCCAAAAATGAATTCGTCGTTATTAAGATATCCGAAAATGATATACCACTTGCCCTAATACCTATATTTTGGAAGATATATAGCTGAAAGTGAAGCGCGGCGGCATCAAACTTCCCCCCCCCCCCCTCCCCCCGACACCCGCGAGGTGCACACTGATGACCCCGGATTAAATCTACTCAGAAACATCTAAAAAATAATGGTGCCAAATATGAGCCCTTAATAACAAAAGGCAGGGTTCCCATTCAAAAAGTTGCACTTATTCCCCAGCTTGATTGCCAGTTGTCACTTAACTAGGCTATTTTCATATTGTTCATATATGATATGTAAAAATGAACGTAAGACTTTTTGTAGAGAATTTTATAAGCTATAATTTTTACATGCAGCATAATTTCGATATCGCTAAAGTTATCGAGTTATAAGCGAAAAACTAAATCGGGGCGCCATTTTTCCAAGATGGCGGCTCGAGCTCAACAGATAGAGTAGGGGGCTTTTAGTATGTTTAACAGTACGCATCAAAGAACATCTATGCCAACTTTCAACCTATTACCAATTATTTCCGTCAAACGTCGAAATTCGTTTCAATTTGACTGGTCTAATAATGTTTTAATTAATTTAATTCCAGCTAAATGCATACAAATTGAATTTATTTCTATCTGGTATTTGATATGCCTGTCAATATCCTGCCCTTTGTAAGCGTGGCTCCAGCCATACTGCTAATTAATTGCTAGCCTATTAATCTAGGTATCCTTGCTTATGTGGGTGTGACCTCGTTCGCGAATAATATTATTTACACAGTGATCAACGAGAAAACTGATTGAGTTCTATTTTAGATTGAATTTTGTTGATTTGGTTATCACATTTGTGTTAAATGAATTTTATTGATATTTTATACGTATTTTCTCGGAAATATATCTATTGGGGTACAAACAGACATAGTTTAGCCAGTCGATTGTCAGTCAGAATATACAATAATAATCAACTCAATGTTATTAGAAATCCAAATTTAAATAATGCATTTTCTTTTCACACATTTTTTTCTTAGACTGACGAAACAACCGAAGCAAAGTATAGCCTAGCTGTTGCCCGCGACTTTGTATGCGTAGAATTTTAGAATGCGCTGCGCGCGCTGTTTAACTTTCTGGGACTAACTATATTTAGTCCCACATAGCTATCTGACATACTGGGAGATCGACCGATTGACTGTAATATTAAAAAACTGTAATATTAAAGAAAAATGTGAAAAAATGCGAATATCATTATTCTTCATTCCTAATGAGTAACTTTAATATACATTTTCATTTTTGTGGCCTCAGGGGTGTCGTTTTCCCATGCTCTAACAGCCGTTTTTTTCATCCCGTAGGGGTTGAATTTTAAGACACCCCTACTTTTTGCTTCCGTTCACTATCAAATAAAGCCATGTGCGAAATTTTGAGTATACATATATCTAACTGTTCGGGTATCTCTATACAAAATTTCATACATTATTTCACCCCGAAAGGTTCATTTAGAAAAAAAAATAGGTAACAGTATTATTCAATTGTAATGAGTAGCTTAAATATACATGTTGGTGTCAATAAATTTAGCGGTTCCGATTTTTTATACGACAGAACTTCACACCTTTCTTTGATCCCGTTGGGGTTGAATTGTAAGAAGCCCCTTCTTTGTGCTTCCGTCCACTATAAAATAAAGTGCTGTGCAAAATTTGGGGTGTCAAGGTATAACGGTTTGTATATCTCCATACATTTTTTCCCTTATTTCACCCCGCAAAGGTTGAGTTGGAACAAAAAGGGTAATTCCAATATTTTTCTTATGTAATGAGTAGCTAGAATACAAATCCTCTAATCAAAGTAACAATTTGAAAAATTCCAATTATGGTAGTCCTTTATAAAAAATATCGTTATTTCTCAATTTACACTCCCAAAAATAGCCGTAACTGTTACTTCAATAGTGCTATTGACGAATTAGTGAACTAAACGTTTTAACTCTTTCTGGGGGTGTAAAATGAGAAATGGCAATCATTTGATTGGAGGTGCGATGTCTATAGCTTTAGCGTTTTTGATTACCCATACTACATAATTTTATCCCTTTCTTTCATCGCGTGGGGGTTGAATTAAAAAAAAAACGCTTCTTAGTGCTTCTTATTAATAAATCCCTGTGAAAATGTTTAATTTTTTATTTCCAACGGTTTTGGAAATTAAAAATTAAATTGCAAATTAAGTATCTACATACATACAAATTTTCATCCCTTATTTCATCCTGAAGGGTTGATTTTGAAGAAATTTGTCAATATTATTCATTAGTAATGAGTAGCTTAAATAGAAATTTAAATATCAGTGCTTCTGCAGGTACAATTTTCCATACTAAAGAATTTCGCCTCTTTTTTATCCCTCGTGGGTGAAATTTAACCCTTCCGATTTGAGTTAACCATTTTTGGTTAGACGCTTACAAAAGCTAAGATTTGAGCTAATCAATTTTGGTTTGGGCGCTCCGCGCTGCGTAAAATGCGATTTATTACTCGAATTGCGATCCTATCCGCGTATAAAGTATGCGATATCGAAAAAGTCGAACGGTCGAACTGTAGTCGACGACTGTTAGCCAATAATTTCTTACAATAATCAGTTTTTGCTAGTCTCCCGCCGCGCGCCCGCCGCGACTCTTCGAGCCGCCGTGCGGCCGTTGTGCAACTCTGTGATTTTGTGATTTTCGTGTTATTTTTGTGTTATTTCCTGCAAAACCGTAAGTGATTTGCATTCTAGGAAGATATCCGAAAGAGAATTTCTAATTTGGGACAGCTCATCTGCTTTTTTTCACGATTTATCGTGTAAAATAGTCTGACGTTAGCTTTGCAAAAAATGTTCGTTTCTTTTCCCGAATTATGACGAAAAATCGCGAATTATGACGTAATATTCGTTTAATTCGCTTATGAAACAGCTGTTATTTGATTTACATCGTATATAATCACAAAATTGGCTATATTTTGCTCAATTCAACTTGATTTCTAATTTGACATCAGACATCGGACATTCGGAGAATACATCGATTTTTTCTTGGCTGAGTAACTAAATGTTTTTATATGCAAATAAGTAAAACAAAATATTGGTTTTGGTAAAGTATTTAATAAAGAACATAACTGTATTTACAATTTTTGCATATTTTACGTATTTTGTGATAAAAACATCGAAATTTTTTGAATAGGCGACTTTTTTTCAGTTCGCCAACTTTGTAATATATATTCATTATTATCTTAATTGTTTTACGAGATAATCTTACAATGTTTTATATTTCAAATTTCAATGCGATCATTTTACAGTTATTCTTTTTATGATCCGTATAGTGGTTTACAAGTTATAGTCGTTTTACTCAAGTTTATTGACATGCGCCGAATTTACAAGCGAAAATGTCGCCGGCGTAAGTGACAGCTGAATTTTTACTTCGCGATTGGAAGGGTTAAAGAACCACATTTTTTGTGCTTCCGTCAAAAATTAACTTTCATAATCTAAAGGTTTGGGTATCTCCATACAATACTTCATCTCTTGTATTGGGTATCTCTATACAATAGTTTCTTCACAATCACCTCCAAGAGCTGATTGTGAAGAAACTGTGAATTTCAATATTATTCCTTTATAATGAGTAGCTTAAATATAGTTTCCTTAAGTCGATAGCTTCAGCGGTTTCAATTTTATATACTACAGAATTTCACCCTTTTTTCATACCGTGTAGGTGGAATTAAAAAAAAACATTCTTATAGCTTCCCTCTACTACCAATGAAGCCATGTGAAAAAGGTTAAATTTAATATGCAACGGTTTTGGGTATCTTCATACAAAATTTCATGCCTTATCTCATACCCAAGGGTTAATTTTGAAAAAAACTGTGTATGTATTTTTTCCTTCATTTGTCAAGAGTAGCTTAAATATAAAATTTGATATCAGCTTCTTCAGCGGTTTTTATTTTCCATGTTACTGAATTTCACCCCTTTCTTTTATAACATGGGGGTTGAATTAAAATAAAACTTATAATGCTTCCCTCCATTTTCAAATAAGTCCCTAAAATTTCCTGTTTCAAGATCTAAGGATTTGGGTATCTTCATACAAAATTTCATCCCTTATTTCACCCCGCAAGGTTGGGTTTAAAAAATCTGTGATTGACATTATGTTTCATTTGTAATGAGTAGCTTAAATATAATTTGATATAAGAAGCTTTAGTGGTTTCGATATTACATGCAATAGTATTCTCAAAAGAGTGAATACTACTAAGGTATGAAAACCACTCTACCTTCTTTTATATTAAGCCTATCTTAGTACAAGCGAGGCCTAGTTAGGATGGCTTTGAATTTAAAAATATATGTAATATTATAGATTTAATAAAGAATTTTGAATTTGAATTTGAATTTGGTTGAGTTTCCGAAAACCCTACATTATAAAAGGAAGCGTTGTGAAAAATTTCTAATGTCTAGGCTCAGTGGCTTAGGCTGTGCGCTGATATGTCCGTCAGTCAGTCAGTTTCTTCTTTTATATATATAGATAGACAAATGTTCATCCCCGACGTTACCCCCGTAGAGGCAGAATTTCCGAAAAAACCTTCTAGCTGCTTATCTTCACTATCAAATAAAGCCCTGTGCTAAATTTCGAGTTTTAAGATCCATTGGTTTGGGTATCCCCATACAAAATGTTATCCTTTAATTTATCCCCCAAAGGTGACTTTTTTAAGAAACTATAAATATCATTATTATTTATTTGCAATTAGTGGCCTAAATATAAATGTTGGTATCCGTAGCTTTAGTGGTTTCAATATTCCATACGACAGTTACTCACTCTTTTCGCCCCCTTAGGGTTTGAATTTTCAAAAACACCTTCTTAATGCCCGCCTACCTAATAAAAGGAAGCCTTGTGAAGTCAAAAACAAGACCAGCGATTATGGAAACGATATAATATTTTAGTAGATAGCCGCTTAAGATTAAATAATTCTAAAAATAGATACTAAAGATTTCTGAAGAATCTCACCACATAATTTATTATAATCATAATAAATACTTAACCTACAAAATAAACCATATAATTATTCGACATCATTCAGTTAAGAAAATATTAAAGTATGAACTTACTTTAGAACATATTTACGCCAGAAATATCAAGTAACTTGTCATTAAATAGAATATAATACTTTCCTTCCAATACAAAATACATTTATCGTAGAGAAAATAAAATAGTCATCTATATAGGTCTATTCGAATGAGATGAGAATTTGTACTCCTATATAATGGTAAAAATGTTAGCTAAACGAATAAAACCAAAATTGAAATTGTCCAACACCTAATGTTGTTGTTTTAACTTAGGGTGTGTTATTTTAACTTAAGTTAGGGTGCATAAACATCAACAAGTAAAAAAATTATAGGTTTTTTACTTAAATACCTCTTAAGTAAATAGACGATACTTACCTTTATATACGATATTATTGGTTCTTCCTTCAGGTGATAGCATCACCTGATTGCTAGGTGAGCTCACTCTAGGATAATAACACAATATACCACTTATAAAATTTGACCCACGTATACCACTTATACAATTTGAGTACCCCTTTGATTTCAAACGACTGCAGTTTCCCCTCAAGGTCTGCTTTGCTATGACCATCAATAAGTCCCAGGGGCAGTCGCCGAAGGTGGCAGGTATCGACTTGAGGGAGGACTGCTTCTCACATGGGCAATTGTGAGCAATTGTGTGGCCATACGAGGCCTGCTCCAGAGTGAGCTCACCTATCAATCTGGTGATGCTATCACCTGAAGGACGAACCATTAATATCGTCTATATAGAGGTACTAAAGTAAAATACCAATTATTTTTTTTACTTTTTTATGTTTATACACCCTAAGTTAAGTTAAAACAACACACCCTAAGTTTAAACAACAATATTAGGTGATGGAAAAATTTCATTTTGGTTTCTTTGTTTGACTGACATTTTTACCATTATACCTATAGGAGTACAAATTCTCATCTCGAAAAGAATAAAAAACACGACTGCCGTTACAGAAAGTGAAATTTTGTATTTATAATTATTTTTATTACTGTTTCATTATGAAATAATTATGGATTATGTAATTACCTTTTTATTGAAACGATATATTTATGTTAATTTATTGATGTTTGGACATTTAGACATTTAGACCACTATTTACTTGATATTTGGACAGTTAAGGTACCCTGTGACATAACGATTCTAACCATACCACACTTTTCTGAATCAGTTCAAGCGCTTATAAGTTATGGTGTAATAAAGAAACTGAAAACATACATAAATGAACCCTGAACACAACACACTCCTTTTTTTGGGCAGTCGTGTCAAAATACGAAACAAAATGGGAAAAAAACATCGACAATTAAAGGAAAGTATTATACAAAAATAAAACTGGGTAGTGACATTTGCTTACGCCTATAACAATAGGACATTTGCTACGCCATTTCGGGACAGTTTTTCCTGTAATATCACTCATTAATTGGTTATGATTTTACAGCTCGCCTAAAGAGTATATAATAAGATCTTGGTGTCATTCATGATTCTCATCTACTGTTCGATAATCACGTTCAATCTATTGTTTCTAAAGCTTCCAAAGCTTTAGGTTTTGTTATGAGGAGTGCAGCTTGCTTTCACCGTGATAAAACTTTCAAGATCCTTTACTGCACTTTTGTCAGAAGCATCTTGGAATATGCATCTCAGGTATGGAACCCTTGTTATGACAAATATATAAACAGAATCGAGCGCATTCAAATGAAGTTCATGAAATATCTCTGCTTCCGTCTGAAAATCCCATACAGCTCATCTAACTATTTCAATTTATGCAAGAAATTTCATATCCTCCCCTTGATTAAGCGGCGTGAAACCGCGGACTTAACCTTTTTGCTAAAAATTACCTCCAATAATATTAACTGTCCTGACTTACTAAATAAAATTAACCTCCGTGTTCCTTCCAAACTCAATACATTTAACCCTGCTCTTCATGTTCCTCATGCTGGTACCAACTATAGGCAAAATGCATTTCTGTGGCGAACAAGTGACAATTTCAATGACATGATTAAACGCTTTGACTTTGATCTATTCTGTACGAGTGTTAACTCAGCTAGGCAGCGGCTGAACAGTGATTTTTTTAGCATTAATTGTTGAATAATTTTTGATGCATTCTTAATCGATAGCTTTAATTGAAAGATCACATATGTTTCTACAACGTTATTTAAACGTGAAAACCTTTAATTGGCTCTCTGCTATGTTACTCCGGCATTGTTAAATTATAATTAGCTGTTGGTTTTCCTGAAAATAAATAAATAAATAAATAAATAAATAAATAATAATGATGAGGTTTAACCCGCTCATTTTTATTGATAAGGTAGGTGGTCCGGTACTCAGCCATATCACTCAACTTATCATTATCAACGCCGAATAATTTGGTTCAATAATTATCAGTAACAAATTCGGTCAAAGGTCGAGTGCTGTTGCTAATAAATTAAATAGTTTATTTTAAAAAATCCAACTTCTTCGCCTAATAGCTTTAGCTGTAGGTATACTTATTGTATTGAATGATCCAAATGGCCTAGGCAACATATTAAATATTAATATCCTTCCATAATACATGACGTCTATCACTGTAGGTATGTGCTATTATTATCAGAGAAACTAAGCAAGGTTTTGTAATAGCTTCTTCAGAAAGTGGGTGATATACTGAAAATACGTACCACCGCCCGGTACGCCGGTAGGTTTAAAGAGAAGTTTTCTGCTAGTACGCCCTAATTTAAATGAAATTGAAACAACCCCTTGAAGGCAATGTACTTCACATATATTTTAGTATATTATTTGCTCCCAGTATATAGTCCGGTATAACTGCAGTATAGGAACCTCTCCTATATTTTTGATTTTTAAACGTCACCGGACTATATTAGCCAAGCAGATTCCGAATCTGCGATGATCTTTTGTCGCTCTCAATAAATAAGCAAGATATGGGCATTATACCAGTTCCTATACTGCAGTTATACCAACAATTGGACAATTTTCGAAGTTTTTACTAAATGACTTGGTGTATCGATAACTAAAGGTAACCTGAAACAAACGACATTTCAGGATATGCAGTCATTAAAAAAACATCGAAAATAGTGCCCTTTTTATAGGTTTAGCAAAAATATGTATTTTTCCGATCGTTTTATTCAAAATGTTTCGATTAATCTAAAAACTCAAAAAAATTGTCATAATTTCTGTAATATCGCTAATTGTTATCGATATTACGAAATACTCTATACATCGATATTACGATATACGATATACTCGAATGAGTCTCACACGGTATGTACAAACAAAATGGCCGCAACTTTCTTGACATTGGGATGAAAAATTTGAACGCCTATATCTCGCTTATTTATTGAGATCAAATAAAGATTATGGAAGATTCGGAATCAGCGTGGTGAATATAGCGTGGGGATTTTTTTATTTTTTATTTTGGCCTGTTTGTTTATATATAAAATTTAAACTTTGAATGCCTATATCTCGCTTATTTATAGCGACCGACACAATTTTATTCTAGATTTAGCATTAAAATGAAACAATCTAAAAGTCGATATTTTTTTTTTTCGAAGAGAGGTTATTCTTTTAGTCTCATTAATATCCATACACAAATTTGCTCCCAGAATTTAGTCCCATTAATATCCATACACAAAATATAACAATTAGGCGATAACTAATTTTGGTTAATAAGTTTAAATAGAAAGCTTTTCTGTAGCAGATAGAACTTGTATATTATGTGAATATGAAACTGGTAATTGTACTGTAATGATTATGCAACTGGTATTGCTTGTAACTTAGAATGCATCGGTACAAAATGAGTGCCTTGGGAAACTCTTGGATATTTCGAAGCGAATTTAAATTCCTTGTTTATTTTAATATAGCACTGAATACATTTTGAAATGGAAATCCGATCCAAAAAGTTTCATGTAATATTACTTGATATATATCTTCTTCTTCATCAGCGCTTGCGTTGTTAATCCAAAATGCAGGATATACCTATACCTTTTCTATGACTTGCCACTCCTCTAGGGATCCCGTTGTCCATAACTATTGATTACCCGAACGACATGTCGAGCATTATTTTTGAAGCAATTTGTCAAATTACAAAAAAATGCAACATTTCATGTTTATTATTAATTCGTCATAAATGCTATTTTGCTACAAATTATTACAATCCAAACAACTTAGCTATTTTAGAGTAAAAGGACTAAGAAGTGTCGCCTTGCCAATAAATGTTTTTTTTTCAACTGGCTGAACTATGACACAATTTGAAGAGTGTCGTTTTGTTTATAAATATTCCCATTGATTTCGCATAAGGTTTTAATGGTATACTGGTATAGGTGTTTTGTGACAGATTGCTGTAAAGTTGCTTTAAGATGGAAGCCCAAATGCAAAACGTCATTTGTGCCACCCTGTGATAGTTTTTAGAAGCACAATAATGTCGATTTGCTGAATAAAAGTACACCCTTTTATGAGTACATCTATATATTTAACTCAAAACTAAAAAAAATGAGTTATGACGATTTTCTTTTAAGCCAACGACTTGTAGTATTCACTTCGAAAATTCATTATTTAGCCTATAACGTACCATGGTCATTTTTGTATGGAAGGTGTACCCAGAGTGTAACCAATAGAGACATATATAATTTAATTGTGCTTATGTGTAGAAATAATATTAGAAAAGTTTAACTCATCAATCCATGGCATATTAGAGTTATACACATTCAAAGTTTTGTTAATTTGGATGATTTTGTAACTTTCAACAGTTAATAAATCTTATTAAAACGGGTTTGTTATATAGAAATAACAATATTTGAAGGGTTTTTAGTACATTATCTTCACCACACTCTCTCGAATAGACATTAAACTATGGGTTTTTGAATATAAAAAAATATAATAATAATTATGTGTAGTGTATATCTAGGCAGTCTGTGGATCGTTATAAGTATACTAACTGTGATCGCGGCTCCACCCGCGTTAATAAGAATTGACGCCCGTTGTTTTTATTATCCTGCGCCACCCTCAAAGTTCACGAAACCCTAAAAAAGTAGCCTATGCTAAATATAAAAGTGTCTCCTTGCCCAGTGTTCTAGCATCTCTATTTCATTAAATAGATATTTTTATATGTAAAGTGTACCCAGCGAGTAGCAACTAATTACTTATATTAATTTATTTTATTGTAGTTGTTTACAAAAGTATAAAAATAAAAAATCAATTCATTAATTCATGGCGTATTAGAGTCATACACATCTGAAGTTTTGTATATATTTGTGCTTTGTAATTTTAATAGGTAATGAATCCTTATAAAACGGGTTTGTTATATAGATCTACCAAAATTTAAAGCCTTTTAAGCTAATTCTCATCCCCACATTTTTTTGTGGGGATGAGAATTAATTTACCATAAATTTCAGAATAAACAACTATATTTTTTATATGTATATATTATTGTTTAAAGATACATTTCGTCCTCAACAATCAATTCGTCTAAGAAGTCAGCAGGTCCTTCTAATTCTGGGTACTTGCCGTATCCGAGTTATCATAATATGTGCGCACGTTCTTAGAGTTCTTCTTCCTGTTAGACAGCCACAATATCATTTCGGCCAATCATTTGATTGTTAACAATCATATAAGTGAATAATAAGTGCGTAAGAATAAAATCATGCGAGGCTCGCGTGAAAGCTAATATCATTCGAAAGACGCATAGTTTATCCATTAATTCATTCAATAATCTCTTTTTTTATCATAATAAGAGGAAATTAAAATAAAAAAGATTCTGATATGAATATTGTGATATTCTTATTATTATTCCTTTTCTATACACTGCAAATAATTTAACTAAATTAATTAATAAAACTAAACGTATTTTAAGTGGTAAATCGCGAAATAAAAGAAATAATTAAATAAAAATGTTTATTTCAAGACGCTATAATTTCGTTCAGCCACTGATTACAGCTTAGCCGCCATATAATGAAATGTAGCATATTTAGTAAGCTTTCGTTTGGTATATATCTGTCTCAAAGTGTTACAACCTGGGTACGAAACCGCCCATTGTCCTTTGGGACCACATAATCGATATTGATGTAAGTTTGCATATCATAGGTATAAAATATACCTTATAATTTATATTTAGGAAAAATCTAACCTGACCGACCTAGCAGTCGATTTCGAAATAGCCGCTGATCGACTAAGAATATCATTTGCCTCTGCGTTGACATTACAAGATTATTTTGAATTATAATTGTATTATGGTATTATGTATCTCTATATTTTTTCATTACAAATGTTTATTTTGGTTTATTTAGCTTCAATACAAACGTTTATAAACTTTTTAGTCTTTTTATGTAAAATCCTCCTTGACAAAAAAAAATTAACTACCTTTTTTTAACGCAAATATATTGGGAAATTAGAGAATCGAGTGAAACGGCTGTAATTTAATTAAAGAAATGGTTTGGTTTGAATGCTTTTGTATTATACTCGTACCTATGATTTTACAGCTGTAATATTTTATTTTGTTTTTAGTTGCTTTATTTCAAGTTAAAACAAATAGCGGCCATAAATCTTAGGGCACAAGTTAAATCAATAATTCATTTTATATTTGCCATTAAATTTTGTAGTTTTGTTACTGAGCCATCATGTTTTGCAATCTCAAATATGGTTGTCAAATATGAGTATGAATTAATAATTGCGTAATAGGCGCATCAATCTAACAATTATAATTTTGTAAAAAACACAATAATTAATTTACAATGCTACTTGGCGTATTCTTGAGCGTCGTCCATTTTGTCACCAAAACTCTATACTGTACACTCCACCATATGAATATCTGGCATGGACTATTGCACAGGGGTATGGTTGTCGTTGTGTTGTTTCAATAATCCAATCAGCGCCAGACCACTTCTATAATATTGACATCTTTGAATTGTGTGAATTAGTACAACAAACTAAACAAATTTGATATGAATTTTTATAAAAAAATAGGTTTTTTTTTTAAATAGTATAAAAAGCTATGAGCATGATGCGCTATCTAGCGGTAAGTAAAATATCGCTTGTATTGTTTATTAGAGACAGTTTATCTACCGCTAGATGGCGCAGCGTGTTTAATGCTTCTCAAACTTTTCTTTAATATATAGTACTTTTTTTTTTGGTTTTATTTAAAAATATATATAAACTTGCTTACTTTGTCGTATTGATTCACTACAAGGATGTCACTAAGTAAAAACTCACCCTGAATGTGACGATGACGCCAACTCCAGCTATAACTACAACAATGCGATCACCAGTTAATAAATGATAGCTTTCCCAGCGATCTCGCTGAATTCATTATCGCTGGTTGCAGTCTATCGTGAGCTCTTTTTTGTTTTTGGTCGTGGTGTTGTAACGCCGATAAAAACGCTACGTTATGTGTAAAGTATACACCTACCTGTCAAAAGTCGTATTCGTGTATAGTGTTTGAGCTTTCTTTATTCAGCCTGAGCGTATTATTAAGTCACCGGATATCTGCTGTGCATTTTAATTGCTAAGTTTCTTGTCATCTACCTTGCTTCATCGATGGCCTCGTTAACTGTTCGCTATTAGATATATTGCTTGTCAACTATCATTCTCTCGCAGCCGTTTTCACTGACTTCGTTGCCGGTATGCGCTGCGATTATTCGTCATCGTTAACCCGAGTTGCGGAAACAACTCTCTTTCTTCCATTTATCAAAATCATGAATGGTTTGTCCGAGCGGCTTTCGACTTTATAAGATCCATTATAAGGACCATCTATTATAAGCACCGACGCAGACCATGGCATCGCAAGAATACACGACTAGGTGAGACCGCGCCTGGTAATCTTTATACATACTAAAATTAAACTTTAATTTCGGTATTTAAAAAAATATCACGTTTTTAATCAAAAATAAGATATATACAGTAAACCTTATAGATTGAGCGTATTATTTAAAAATCGTATTTTAATACCATAATTGTATATCTATATAATAAAAATGAGTCGGGTTTTATGTATGTTACCTAATAACTCACGATCGGCTAACCCGATTTGGATGATTCTTTTTTTGTTTTGTTCATAATCACTTCGGTCTTACTATAGGCAATAAAAAATCCGGAAAATCTCTCGGAAAAGTGAGAAAAATGTGAAAAACCGAAAATTATTTTAGTACTAAGCTTGATCATAGATGGCGTTGCTTGACAATAATAAAAATTCGAAAATCAAGATGGCGGTACAGTTAACATTTGACAGTTAAGTTGAATTTTACGATTTCTTGATAGCGTTTTCGTGATTCTGAAGGTAAATCAACTGAATTAAATGAATTTGTGTAACTCGTGAAGAGAGGTTCGAGCAACTGAAAGCGATGAGCGTCGCCAAAAATTGAATAAAGCGGCACGGATCCGTAATGTTGCAGTGCGAAGACGATTGAATTTGAGACAAAACACATACAGAGAGGCAATCTATTATGACCTGACGAAACAATACAGCGATTATAAATGCATGCAAATTGGAGAAATGGACAATTTGTGCCAATATTGCAATGCATTGAAGTACCGCCACGAACCACTCGCTTTGTGTTGCGCAGGGGATAAAATGAGATTGACACCATTGGTTCCATTAGGATCGTTCGTGTATGGAAATGCACCAGATTCTAAGCATTTTATGTCTAACATTCTCTGTCAAACAAAATCGTACTTTTTACACACTTTTCTCCTCCATTTAAGACACAACGAGCACTAGCAATCCACAAATGGCAATTGATGAAACTGCTCTTTTGGTGAGACAAAAAATAAACAATCAGACTGCTTTCAATGAAGAATTTAAACAAACAATGCAAATTTCAAACAACTGTCGATAAAAATTACCTATGGTAACGCCATCTGCTGCTAAGCGAAAAAATTTATTTATTTATTTAATTATTTATTTGCAGCTGTTATAAAAAACATATACAAAAAAAAAAACAAGAACACACAGATTAAAAATTAAAACTATAAATAGACAAAGACTATGAAATAAAGCTACAAACGCTTCAAATTAGGGGTATCCTCAGGATATCTCTTATCCTGGTTTTCAGGACACACCTATTAATTATTGATATATAGGTATATGATTTTTAAAATAAAATAACCAAATCAAATAAATCTTAAAACAAATAATCCAAATAATCATAATCAAATAAATACACAAATCGAAATAATCAAAATCAAGATATTTAACATCAAATGATATTAAAAGAAAATAACGTAGTTACATAAATTTAATAATCTACATATAATAAATCAAAAATAATCAAAATCAAAATATTTTACATTAAATAATCAGGTTACAAATTAATAAATAAACGAAGACAATAGTAATAATCCAATTAGCAATAGTTATTTTAAAATAAAATCAAATTATGACATCTAAATATCTTCCTTTAATAACAAACTTTTAAAGTGGATTGATTTCGATCGCAAAGCCATTCCATACAACCGCAGAATAATACGAAAAGCTGCACTGGAAATGTGTAGTTTTGTGCTTGGGTATTATAGCAAGTTGTTCACGTGCCCGTGTTGAATGGACATGCCGGTTACGGGACCACGTCATAATCGAGTAAAGATATCGCGGCTGTTTATTGCGTACTACATTGAGTACAAGGGTCGCAAGATGGCGCTGCCTTCTTTTACTCATATTCAACATGGAAGCTTTCGCAAGGAATGGTGACACATGATGACGTGGAGGAATCCTAAAGCAAAATCTTGCGCAGGCATTTTGCTGTCTCTGAAGTCTCCGCTCAGTCTTCCTATATAGACAGGGGCCGTACACACAGTCGCCATAGTCCATTATAGACAATATAAGGGCATTTACAAGTAGTATTCTGATTCTGACGCTGAGGTACTCCCGAATTCTGTATAAGGCCTTTAGACGTGAGAAACCCCACCCAACGCTTTTGCTGACATGTTCCTCAAACCGTAATTTTCCATCAAATAGAATACCCAGATTTTTAGCCGTAGTGACCAGTGGTATTGGCAAACTGTCCACCATTATAGGAAGAGAGCCATAGTTAGCAATTTTAGTCCTGCCCTGTTTCGACCCAATAATAATAAAACATGACTTCGAAGGGTTGATTTGTAAGCCATGTTTATTGTACCAAGCGGATAACCTTACAAGATCGGCATTGATTAGGCTAACTGCTGAAAATGGACAATTCGTGTCTATGGAATGCATTAATTGAGTGTCGTCGGCATATAGATGATAGCGACAGTTTTCAAAATTTGCAGCTATGTCAGAAGTATATAGTGGCGAGACGAAGTTCGCCGGGTTCCGCTAGTCTTACTAATATTATAAACGCGAAAGTTTGTATGTATGTATGGATGTTTGTTACTCTTTCACGCAAAAACTACTGAATGGATTTTGATGAAACTTTACATTAATATAGCTTACACATCAGAATAATACATAGGCTATAATTTATAAAGATATAGCGTGAATTATCTAAAATATAACGATAACTGTCAAGTAAGTAGGAAAAAAATCTAAGAAATTGACATTCGAAATTTAAATTCTACCTATTATCTTACTAATATTATAAACGCGAAAGTTTGTATGTATGTATGGATGTTTGTTACTCTTTCACGCAAAAACTACTGAATGGATTTTGATGAAACTTTACAATAATATAGCTTTCACATCAGAATAACACAAAGGCTATAATTTATAAAGATATATGGTTTTCTATCATCATTATCACAATTTACCATCACCACGCGAGTGAAACCGCTGGGCGCAGCTAGTTTATTTATAAATTTCAATTTTGTAAGCTATGTCGAGCCAGTCAAACCTACCTCGTTTCCGTGGTTGCTTGGCGCAACCTATGAAGTAGGTAGACGTAATCATATTCCAGTTATAACAATTTGTAAATTTAATTGAATTAAAAACTGGAAAGATCCATCTAAAATACTAATAAAAAGGAAAAAACATATTTTTATATATTTAAATTTACTACTACAGAAAATTATATTTTAAAAAATACTACGACCAAATTTAACATCATCATTCGATCGCTGTAGTATGAAAATTCTATCCAAATTACAGCGTATTGTTTTTGGTTTTTTCCTTTATTTTTTTATAAACGATATTTCATTATCGTTATTAAAACTGCGCTAACTAACCCCGACAAAAAATCGTCAATCTACCGCATTTTTACTGCATTTTACCGCAACAACTAAAGCTCAATATAACTAGAGAGCTTCAAAGTCGTCTAAAGCCTAGACAGTGCCGGATTATGCAATAGGCCAAGTAGGCACTAGCCTATGGGCCCTGCGACAAGAGACCATTACAATCATAATTTTTCAAATGGTTTTTAATCGATTAAAAAAAAACTCGAATCGAAATAATAAGGCGAAAATAGGAAATTAACTTTTTGATCCGACTAATAATATAACTGTTGTAAATTATTGACAGTTGACCGCTGCCAGCCTGTGCCACCGTATTTTTTTTACATACGCGTCTCTGCTACGCGACATAGGCGTCGTCAAAATTGTTTAATGACACACTGTGCCGGTGCGATGATGGGAGCTAACGGGCCCATGATGAGTTGGCCACGATGACCCATGTGTTCAGGGTCGGTCACACTCACGGGTCAACACCCATACGACGGCCTCCACGCACGGGGTGCGAACCTGTGTAGGACACTGGGTCAACCAGTCTCCCCTGGGAATCAAACCTCTGGCGCTCCTGGACGGTCTGCGCACCGAGCGGCGCAAGCCAATCGATTTTGCTCTCCGACTAACAGTCGGGGGAGTCTGGGAACTGTATTGTTTCCTATAGAGCGGGGGTGGTTGTGTACCTTATGGCGACTGCTCTTGAATTGACCATTGGCCATCCGATCCTGGGTGAACAGCCGGGCAAAGGACGCCTTGGTCCGCGATAGATTCGGTGTACTCCGTTTCACCGCTTCATAAGGGAGAGGACCGCGCATTCGACCTCGAACTCGGAACCAATCGAGAGACCGGAGAAATCTGGTCACAATTGGTAGTTAGGGCGCGAGTGCCGCCCGCCAGGTAACATACCTGGCTACTCGCGGTAAGGCGTTGGCTTCTAACGGGTTGTGGCGTAGCTAGACGTCGGATTTGTTATGTCCAAATTCTTCTACGATCACTGCACGGTCGATAGAACGATGAATCGTTAAAACGTCCTGCGGTGACGGGTTCGCCCGTTGTGGTTGACATCTCCCGGTGCGATAGTGTTTTGGTTATATTATATGCCTATTCTACGTTACATCGTCGCCAGAATGTTTGACAGCCAAGAGGGCCCCGAAAAGTGCAAAGGCTGCTTCTAGTTTCGACCTTAGGGCCTCTAAATGGGTTAATACGACACGGAGCTTTGACTAATACGTTGTGGCATAGATTGCAACACAGTATAAAATATATAATTTTAGTTTGGTCTATTAGAAGCAGGTGTTGATACATACCTTCCTCACATTGGTCAATAGAGATTCGTCGATGGTGAGGTATTATTGACCAGGTAATATTATGGTTAACATGCTTACTTGTGAGATATTTGAGTTGCGTCTACCTACCCGTACACCTGCCAGCCCCGATTCTTTTAGGTCCGGATGTACAAATACAATGCTCTTCTGATGTTCTTTAATTGTAATTGCTGCCAATATTGTTAGATACCGCTGTAGCTGATCGAAAAATATATCGTCGAGCGCAGTCTCGTTAATCGGCTATATGAACTCGCCAGACAAACTCCAATTTTAATTAAATGTACCGAAAATTTATCTCAAAACAATTGCGGGTACCTAATCCTTTTTTTACACGGAGTTGTACTAATCAAATGTCACAAAATCCCTTTTATTAATCTGACCGGATAATGGATTAAGGAACTCGTTTGGCTAACCTTGATGTGCTCGAAAGGCGATTATCGATTTCTTGTATTCGGAAAATGGCTTTTCCTATGAAGGAAAAAACTTCCTACGATGGAAGAATGACAGTGTGTGAGTGAGAGAGTGAGAGGGAGGGACGCCAGCGCAGGAGCGGGAAGAGGGGAGGTACAAACGCTACGATTATAAGTGGGGCATATTTGATGGCAATTACAGCGCTTCAAGTCCAAGACGTTATATTGGGGGCTGCGCAATTATACCTGCCATTGGAAAATATCGTACCGTTAATTTACAAGAGTTTAAGGGAATCAACGTTTTTGGCAAAATTAGACTTAATATCATTTTTGTTCTTTATCTTCTTTAGTATCAGCACTGATGGTATTCCAAAACACTATATATAAATAAGAAAAATCCTTATATTATAGAACAAAATTACTGATTGGCACAATAGAGGAATTATTACAATATTAAAATCTCTTACAGTCAGCTACAGTATTGTTGAGATAGTTAATAGTTAGATAGATTAATAACTGAAATATTTGAAATTTTCAGTCGCTTTAAATTTTCTAAGAAAACTGCCCAAAAGGAGTGTTATGTGTTCAGGATTCATCTATGTATGTTTTCATTTCTTTATTCCACCATAACTTCTAAACGCTGGAACCGGTTTAGAAGTGTGTCGTATTGTTTGAATTGTTTGAAGTGTGTCGTATTGTAAGTGTCGCGACCCTTTGCTCTCATATAAGGAGAAAGCGTCGTCTTTAATATAAATCGCCCTGTTACGCAATGCGTGTTGACAGTAATTTTTTTTTTTCGTTCTTTCTCTTCGTGGCCGTCAGGAATATATCTCGCAGGACTAGTAACGTATAGAAATATTTAGAATAATAATTAGGCGAAATAAATTATACTAAGTGTTTAATTATTACACACCACAAAATATTACCGATTTTTAAATAACCGGTTTTGGTTCTTACCAATTTATTCCAATCCAAAATTTTGGAAAATTATAAAACTACGCAATTGTACTTGCAAAAAAAAACCGGTATGTATTAATGATGAAACCCTGATTTTGTATTCCACCAAAACCCTTGAACTGATAAAAAAGTGTGTGATATTGTTAGAATCGTTATATCATCCCGAGTGTCATAGGGTACCTAAACTGTCCTAATGTCAAAAAATACCTGTCTAATTGTCCAAATGTCAATAAACTAACATAAATATGTCTGGTTTAGTGTGAAATGAAAGGTCTGGTTTAGTACATTTCGGAAATAGACATCTGTCTTTAATACATAAACCACATTATTTCCTAAAAAACCGTAATAAAAGTTATTATAAATACAATAGTTCACTTTCGGTAACCGCAGTCGTGTTTTTTATTTTTTTAAAGTATTTTCTTGTTACAATATTTGTGTTGTTATTGTTTAATGTTTGTATTTTTAGAATGAAATTGATTATAATCTATTGCAAAAAATGATTTTAACTTTTCACAAGTTATATAAAAAAGAATGAACAAATGAAATAATAAAGAAGAGAATCTTTTTAGATTATGAGATAGATTCAAATGAAAGATGATTATTAACTATCCGAAGATAGTCGTCGTAAAGAGGGAAAGTTTTACTATGAGAGGTCATAGAAGAAATATGTATACAAATACCTTCTCATTATTTTAAAATTAGATTGTTTACCCGATTCGGATATAATAAGATATTAAATGTTGTATGGATATCCCCAAACCGTTATATCTTGAAACTAGAAATGTTGCACATGACTTTATTTGATAGTTGAGGTAATCACTTAAAAAGGGATTTTAAAAATTCGACCCTTAAGGGGGTGAGAAAAGTGAAATATAATTTAATGGAAAATCGAAACAGACATCAGAATTTTTATTTAAGCTACTCATGAAAATGCAACATAATGACATTCACATTTTTTCAAAATCCACCCTTGGGGGTGAAATAGTGGTTAAAATGGTGTATGGAGATGCTAAAAACGTTGGATCTTGAAGCTCGAAATTTTGTACAGGGCTCATTTGACAGTGAAAGGAAGTACTAAGAAGGGGTTTTTGAAAATTTAAGCGGTTATGAATTTCCATACAACCGTATTTCACTCTATAAGGTTGTATGGAAATTCATAACCGCTGTAACTACTAACATCAACATTAATATGCTACTCATTACAAATGAAAAATAATGACATTCACAGGTTCTACAAAAATGAGCACTTAAGGGGAATAAGGGATTAAATGTTTTATGGAAGTCCCCAAACCGTTAGATCTTGAGACTCTAAATGTTGCAGATGACTTTATTTGATAGTGGTGGCAAGCACCAATGGTAATATATTTCTTCAGAGTCAATCTGCTGATTACACTCTGCACTTTGGCCTCCACCAAGAAAGAGCAGAAGAAATCACAAAGAAATCATAAAGCCTAAGCCTAAAGCCTAAAGAGTGTCATATGAGTGACTTCGTGAAGAATAACGATCGGTGCTGCTTCTCTTACTTTCAAGACGTCAAATACCCTAAAAAGCTCGTCGGACGGATATGAAAAGGGTTTTTTATTAATGACACGAACTATCGCTTGGGCTTTAATTAGCGGGTCCAGGTGCACTCTGACCGCTACACCCCAGCCGATTTGTCCTTAGGACATAAGTGACTGAGCTAATGCACAATATACTGTTCGTAAGGTTTTTAAATCTAGTACATTTCTTAGATTTCTAAATTTATAAATAAATTTTCTAATTCTATCTGAAATACTATTGATATGTAAATTCCATCGGAGATAAAGATCGATTTCAATACCTAGATATTTGATGACATTGACGCGTTCTATTGTATTATGGACATTGTCTTCTTCCAAATTTAATTTAAAGGTGGGCGCTGGTTGCTGTCGGAAGTCTATGCTGTAGGTCACGCATTTTGTTTTACCTACGTTTAGGGTTAGCAAGTTGTTATGTAACCAGATTTTACTTTTTTCAACGCATTTGTAGCCACATTGTAAACACTTTCTTAACTGGTTGAAACATCTATGATGGCCGTATCAGCAACGTATGTCCAGATTACATAAGTCGTTTATATAAATTAGAAATAGGGTAGGTCGTAGAGTTCTACCTTGCGGAACGCCATAATTAATAGAGCAGATTTCACTGAGAGTGTCACCAACCCGAACTCGTGTTCTCTCGGAAAGATAGCTGCGAAACCGTTCTCTGTCTTTGATGTTCTCGAAAATGTTCTCTGTCTTTGATGCCTATCTTTATTATTTTTCTTAAGTAGAATTTCGAGAAAGATAGTGTCAAATGCCTTCGCAAGATCTAAAGATATTGCAAGACACTTTCTGCTTTTGTTTAAGTGGTTTGTAATGCATTCCATAATGCTTAATATGGCATCATGGGTTCCTTTATTTCTCCTAAACCCAAACTAACTGTTCGATTACAACAAGTTTTTTTTTAATGAGAGCAGAGTAGATTGTTTATAAGCGTTTCAAAGATTTTTGATAGCACACAAAGTACTGTAATTTTTGGGATTGCTTTTGTTGCCTGATTTAAATATCTGGGTAATATTTGCGGACTTAAACGCATTTGGGAAGATTCCGTTTTCTATGCTACTGTTAAATATATGTGTAGTAGGAGTGACCAAATATTTAGCTAAAACTTTTAGTGTTTTGGCAGATATTTGGTCTGTTCCGTTTGCACAGTTTATTTTCAGATTTTTTATTACATTTAAAGTCTCAAATACAATCTCAAATTCTATGGCTTTGAAGGAGGAGTGAATGGGTGGTAAGGTGAACACTCACATGTCGCAAGACAGCTATCCTAAACCTACCACCGCCGGTCGTTAGTCCGGAATCCACCCTTCACCTCCCAGAAGTGTAATAATTATATATGATGGGCCCGATTTTCGGTCGGTGAATTCCATGGCGGCTCCGTTTGTATTTTATTTTATTTTATTTATTTGCCTTCAGTAATATATTTTATTGCAAAGCTTGGATTGTTATTGTTCGTATCAATCATTTGCGCGATTTGATGTTCAGTAGTTTGCAAAGGTTCACATACTTTAATCGCTTTTAAGCATGCCAGGGGTGCGGACTAAACTTCCAACACTGAGGGTTCCATTATTAACACATATCAAAACGATATTAACATATTCATATCACGCGCATACACACACACCCACACAATCCAACACATATACTCACACACACTCACCTACCCACCTTTACATATGTAGTTCAAACACTATTAACACACATGCACGACATGCACTACAATAAATATTTTACTTGTTATATATTTATTTTAATAAAATTTAAAAAAAATCAAATTAAAATTATTTCAATTTAAATTCACATTATTATCAAGCCAAATCACCAGTTTCCATACCACAGAAGAAAAGCGGTTAGCCGTTGATGACAGCCATTTAAGCATTCGCCTGCTCCGTGATTAACTGACAATATCAGTATATTAATGAAAAAGAGGGAAAGAGCTGAAACGAAATTTAAACGCGACCGCCTTCCAAGTACCTGTGAAATTTACAGAGTGCTTCGAAACCAATGTACCCAGCTATGTCGGAATGCTAAGAGACTCCGTATAAACCACTTTCTCCAAACTTCTTCTCCTGCTCAAATGTAGAGTTTTTTTCACTCTCTTAGCATCGTCGTCCTCGATTGCCTCGCCCAATATAGATATCGACGCTCTGAACGTTCACTTTTCATTCCCCCCCCCCCCCGTCATCCTAAATGACGTGGTTACGAGCAATGCTCTGTTTGCGATCCGTAGTAGTTCTTCACTCCCGCCTAACAGCCCACCTTTTGATTTCTCTTCAATATCAGGCCAGGAGGTAACTAAAATGCTATTAACCCCTAACATTTTGTTTGTAGGAATAACATGTAAATTAAAAATTAAAAAAAATATATATTATGGCTCGTAAATAAAATTATTTGAGGTATTTAGTAAATTTTATGGATTTGTTAGCCTAATCATAGTGTATGTTACGAAAAAAATATACCGATTCGATAAGAAGGTTATTATAACTAAGACTTGATTGTCAAATTCTGGGTTACTTACAAAAAAAATTAAAATGTAAAATTCTAAACTATTGAATTTCGGTCATAGATATTGGGGGAGGGGGGTAATTTGTTGCGTTTTAACTTCATATCACATCCTGTCAGGAATACGGCGAGTTATCAATAATCCTATATGATACATTTTTTCGAAAGTAAAAAGTTAAATATAAATTATTAAATGCCTTACCATTGAAGATATCTGGCTGCTGCACAAACGTTAGCTCGCTGAAATGCATTATGAAGTAACTAACGGTGAAAAGCGATTCTTGGAATATAAATGGAATATAGTCGTATGTCGCGATCGATATATTTCTGACACATTTAAATTAATTGAATGATAGACGTTGGAAAATGGCGATGTTTTTACTTTCCTATAACAACGGGAAAGCATTTTGATCATGTAAATTGGCAATTTTGATATTTTATAGACTTATAAGTTTTTGAGTTTCAACAAATTCAAAAGTCAGTGTGTCTGTCAGTAATCTACCACCTCGTCTAGACGAGGAAAACTAGTTTTCCAATTTTCGTATTTTGTAAACACATTTTCCAATTTTCATATTTCATATTTGGTATTTATACGGCTATTATCTATAGAGAGGTATATAAATCCTGTATTTTTTCCGTTAAAATCAGACCTGTAGTATTTCTTTGCGCAGGAGCCCGGGGCGCCTGGACAAAGAAGTATCTCATTTGCAAATGGATGTCGGGCGACACGCGGGAGCCGAAACTCAGTTAATCCATTTCAGATGTTAAATTACGTTTTAGATATTATAGGTAATTTTGTATATCTAGGTATAAAAATATTTAAAATGGTCGATGGCTTGTTCAAAGAATTCATGCTAGTAGCTATCGTTGAAAATAAGACTAGAATTTCTGAAAAAAATACTTTAACAGACTAACCGTGGATCTACCACGTTTTGTAATCAATTTTGCGGTAATTTCCTCTCGTGGATTACTAATAAAATTGTATCTCCAAAATGGTAAATCTCACGAACCTTCATTCGTTGATCAGCGTATTGTTTGCATTGATATCGTTAGAGTTGTACCTTCCGTTGACCAGAAGTGAAAAATATCTTAAATTTCGTAAAGGCTTATTGTTGTGGAAATGCCCACTTCCTGGCTGATTACTTCTAGTAAATTATCAGCTGTTAAATGATTGAAAAAAATCGGAATGAATGTTCTGAACCACGAGCAAGTTTGTAAACAGTTCTTTAAATCCATTAAGGATTGTAGCTCCTTCATTTATAAGATATCCTTGATTTTTCCTCGATCGAGATCAAAACCATTTCAAACGATATTATTTTACATGATCATATGAAAATAAATTTCTGTCGATTGGCTTGTACTTCAAATAACTTTAGCTGAGTGTTTTTCTATAACAGCGACGTCAGTGAATATTCCCATTCTTCGTCGATCCCTGCTGCTAACATTTTATCTAACTCGACTTTCATGATTTCCTTTTGGTAGTAGCGAGGTGATAAGGTAGAATTGCGATGGGTCGATGATCACACGTATTGAGGTGGTGCACTGCATAGTGAATGCGAAGGCCGCTGTGAACAGCGGCCTTTCCCACTTGTGAAGGCCGCTGTTATCTTCTGCCACGGCTGTAATCCTGCAGTCGGAGGCGTTTGGAAACAGAAGATCGCGGTTTCGGGGTAATGCCTCTGGCGGAAATTGTCGCTTGGGCACTACCTGCACTTGCGGAAAAGACGAAGTAAGTCTAATAACAAAGGGGCCTGGAGACGTATGTATGCTTTCTATGATAGCGGGGGGGGGGGGGGCAGTTGTCTATGTCGACAACTGTCCTCCGCTGCAACTAACGTCTTCAACCCTAGAATCAATCCGTCGACTACCCGACCTCGAAAGACCTTGGCGGGCAAAGGGCCTCGCTGTTCGGAAATATTCAAACTGAAAACCGCTTACGTTAGATTAGTAGAGGCCGCGCAAGCGTGAACAGACCAGGGAACAAAGAATTCCAGCCAAATCTGGCAGTAAGGGTGTGGAGTTGGACCGCTAGATTTACTTCCCAGTGCCTCGCGGAATGGCTTCGGCTTCTTACGAGCGCATTAGCAGAGCAAGGATGTGGACTGTGTAGTCCCTAAGTCTATGACGTGTAATCACTTCAGGGCTGAAAGAACGATCTACATCTATATACAAGCCGAGGGTGTCAGGTTTCCCGTTGCGGATGACAGCTCAAAGTGTACTCCTCCTCAAATTGATTATCCATGGCCACAATCGTTAACAGATACAATGATCACTCAGAAATAGGTTTTTTCTCGTTTGCACTATGTTTACACATTCCAATAGCTTTTCACAAATTAAAAAAACGACCACAAACAAATTTACTGAAATTTAGACACCAGAACGTCTGCCGGGTCAGCTAGTATGAATATAAAATTATGTAAAAATATATAACTTAAACAACTCTTCGTTTATTAGGTGCTCTCTATATTGCTATTCCTTCTCGTGTCATGGTTTTTTGACATTATTGTCCAATAGAATTATAAAAAAAAAGTCCAATCCATAATTTACTGCTATCACTGCAGAAATATTATGTATTTATAGAATCTAGCTAATTGTTCTCCAGCAAACTGCAATCCTAATAACTAGATTACTCAGCAATGCAATGCAGTTTGCAGATTTTCATAAGAGAATGCAATTAGTTTACGTCTATTTGAACTGCACTGAGTATTGTACTTTGTAGACTCTGCTCGTAGAGGCGGAAACCTTCTATTCAAATATTCACCGAGTCGAAGACGGGCAATAGAAATGATAGCGCGCAGCCGTCATATTTATAATGTTGTGGGTAAAGCTGGGAAATAGACCGGCATAGGCAGCATCTAGATATTCAGTTAAGTTAAGACATATTTTGACCTGCAAATTGACCTTAGAAGAAAAGATGGGAGCCTAGCAAGCGAGGATATTTTTTCAAGATTAGAATTGTTCATAGCATTGAATTCATAGTATCTATGAATTTAATAGTAGAATTTATAGATGATTTGTTTCTTGAATTAATATAGATTTTGTAACAAATAAATGAATAGATTATTTTGTCTAGATGTAAAATATGTAAAAGATTTTACATATAGATAAAATTAAATCTGGTAGTCACCGTTCGACCTTTCACGAATATACAACATAATATATTTATTATTATGGGAGCGCGGAGAGGCACTTCTTGTAACTCGAGAAATATTGTTATAAAATATTCATATTAATGTGTAATAATTGATTTATTTAAGATATTTTTTTTATTTACTGTTGCAGTTCTCAGCAAACTGTAAGAAACAAAATTATACAACCTGCCACATTCAGTCCCATAGCAAGTAACCTACATGTTTATCCTACATGTTAACCTCATGATATCTAAGAGGTGTAGCAAAGCTATATATTCCACAATATTTACGACAATATATCCCTAACTAACAAGGAAAAAATATAACAGGAATCAGCGCCTTGTGCAATGTATTGATTAGTGCAAGGCTTGAAAGCAACCGAATCAGGAAAGCAAATGTGATGACACTTAACTAAATGAAACAAAAATATAAACATCTTTATTTCACATGTCAATGCGCTCACAAAGAGATCGCAGCAAAGCAGAATGACAATTTTAAACGCAGGTTTTCCGACGGAGTAGGAAGGAACAACACGTTGGGATGCCCTGCGGCCTGAGCTATTCTGGATACGTGGCAATGACTCCGGACACCGCAGGAAGTAGGATGACGACGAAATTATTTGAGGCCACCAGAACCAGAGTGGCCCAAATGCATAAATCATTTTTGTGGATATGGGCCAAAATAAATAAAGGGAATTCTTAAGTGAACAAAGCAAAAAAAGTATCTTTTATTTTGATGATTTTGGGCGAGTCTGGAATTGTAAATAATATTTTTTAATATGGATTTTTGCATTAAACTCAAAATCACTAAAACGTCACTTGGGCCACTCTGCTGGTGGCCTCATTTCAACTCGTAAACTTGCCTTAACCTTCATGGAACTACTCGCACACTGAAACACATCACGAAATAATTACATGACGCGCAGTCTCTACCGAAATACATTGCCGACTGGGCAGGCAGCAGATAACATTAGTCAGCGACTCTCTGACCACAGCGATGTGAGCAAACGGACCGATCAAAAGACATATCGGTGCAAAAGAGCGATGAGGGAACGTCTCCGCGAAAACGCGCGTAACGATATTAATGAGTACGACAGCGTCGCGTAATAGAAATCAATAGTGAGTCTGCGCAGAGGCATCGGCATGCGCAGTAACCAGCCTGGCGACGCTTTAACTTTTCTGGCAAGGAAAGTATTTTGGACGCACTTCTATGTGTCTGTGTGTCTGTCTGTCAGTCTGTATTACTCTGCGATAGCGCCCAAACGCTTCGTCCGATTGAGCTGAAATTCGGTATAGAGGCATCATTTGGCCAACACAAGAGTTCAAAATATTGTAGTTCAAATCGATCCACCAGGGGGTGCGCTATGTCTAGACTACTTCAATATCGAAATATTGGACTTAGTGACTTGAAGTTATGGTTATTTTAAATATTTTATTAACATTTTCATACTAGGTACGGAAAATTCAAGATTTACATATATTTTTTTTTAATTTCAATAATATTTTTTTTTAATTTTAGCCAGTTAAACAATCATATGTCTTCCTAATTAATATGTTATTCATGCCCAGTTACTAAAGAAATAAAAATTACGAGTTTAAACCTGTTCAAATATGAAATAATACAATGAGCACTGTGGTATTTGAAGGAAGCTGGTGTAAAAAAAATGTATGTTAGCTCTGTGGACCTTTTTTAAAAATATCTACAGTTCAACCTGATTCTAAAAAGATATAATTTTTACTAATAAAGTAACAAAAAAGTCTTTTTTTTATAAATCCATAACAGTGGAATTTTCTCGCAGATAATTTATAATAAAACAAAATCCAGATGCTTATAACAAAAACATTTATTTATAACAAAATATCAAAGTAAGAGTTCGAAATGTCTCCGTCTAACTCTTATCCAGAATAAGCATCATCTAATAAAAATTCTCCTGAGACTTCTTAGAGCTCGTATATTATTTTTCACAGTATCAGCCACGAGGTTCAATTTTTGTCTTAACTCTCTTTCATTAGCATTGGTTGTCTCATAGACAGCTTATTTAAAATAACCCCATAGAAAATAATCTAATGAATTGAGATCAAGTGAGCGAGGTGGCCATACAATTGTACCTCCGCGTCCAATCCAGCGAACTAATAGGCCATCAAGATCATTTCTTAGAAAATGTAAATAACGAGCCCATTAGCCTCGGTGGCAGTTCAAAAGGACCGATAATTCTACTATTAAAAATTCCCGCCCACAAATTGACTTCAAACTGATGCTGGACTATATGCCTATAAGCGTCTACAAACTATATTCCTCAAACTGGGACCTTGCCAGCAAATTTTATTCATTAGAACATACATGTCGCACCCTCAGAACAAAACTGTCATAATTAAAATAATACAGTTGGGAGATAATTGAGGTTTTCTAAAAATTTCACTTTGATTTAATTACATAAAGCACAAAACTTTAAAAAAATATATTTTATTTGACCAAAGTAAACATAAATGACCCTTAAGAATATTTTGCACATAAGTGAAAAATAGGATTACAGGTTCTTCTGAAAAATGAATTACTACACTTTTGCATAAAGCAACTTTCTTATAGTTAGGACAGTTTTAGAACAACTTATACCTTACTAAAATTTTACTTGCATACAAAAATATGTTAGACAACGATATTTTAGAAGTTTTATCATCTAATATATTTAAGGTTTTGAAAATATTGTGATGCTGTTGTGGTATTAGGTTTTCCTGGCAAAGAAATAATATTTATTTTATATTTTCATTGGAAAGTTTCGGGTTTTGTGTGTACGCAACTTGAAGTGGCACAGGTGTATCATTTGTGTATATTTTTGGTCTACTTGCCATTTTTCTTATATTTAATTTATGCCACGATTCATCATCAAAGTCGTTCATGTATATAATAACATGAGGAGTGGCCTTTTCCACTTTTAGCATTTTAATGTCGTTCCTTTTCACAGTGTCTCCTGCTTCTATCACTTGGAAATTATGGCCCAATTGGTCAGAGAGCAGTAGAGCGGTGTCTACTACAACGGGAGAACCCGTCACCCCAGGCTGGTATAACGATATATGATCATTCTTTCAGCCGTGGGATGAGCGTAGAAAACTTGGGGACAAGACAATCTACTGTCTAGTTCACCAGCAACCCGTTAGAGACCGACGCCTTACGGCGAGGCACCGGGAAAGGTACCTAGCAGGTAGCCTCGCTCCTTAACTACCAGTTTTGGCAGGATATCTCCGTCTGGAATTCACCTTCAGAATACGTCCGTCCTCCCGACTGGTTACTGTTCCGAAGTCGCTTACACGACCTCTACTTGTCGTATTACAGCGGTAATTCAGTTAGGATTTATCGCGCACCTAGGCGTTCTTTGCCTGTAGTGCCACACGAGTGGCTCAAGGTCACAACAGGTCAACATCCACATCCGCTGCTTAGGGAACAGTTTATTTCCATAAACTCCAGACCCCATCAGCTATTAGTCAGAATGCTCAACCGATTGGCTTACGCCGCAAGGTGCGCAGACCGCCCAGGAGCGCCAGAAGGTTGATTCCTAGGGGAAACTAGCCCTAAGGCCGGAGGCCTGCCCGGGCTCGCACTTCTTGCGTGGAGGCCGCCGGATGGGTGTTGACCCATGAGCTTGACCAACCCTGCAATAGAATGGGTCTTCATGGCCAACTCAGCAAGGGTCCATTAGCTCCCATTACTACAGTTTAGCACTATCAATCGAATGAAGTTCTAGTGGCTAAACTGTAGAATCTTGCTTATTACTTTGCAACAGATGGACAGGACAGCCGGGTATGTAAAACCTTTTTAATAATACTCTGAGCTCGAGTGAAGCTTGATTTAACACTACCTGGAAAAATAGAGATGAAATGGGAATCGTAGAAGATGATAAGAGAGCCAATCGATTGTGCACTCTGACTAACAGTCGGGGGAGTCCGAAAGCAGTACTGTGTAGATTGTATCCCATATGTAAAACAAACTCCATCAATTTGATGCGGGCGTGAAGAGGGAACATACTGAACTCTAGTCTCTCTTCATCCACAGGCATTGTTTGAAGTTCTTTCAACTTACACATTTTCAAAGTCGTAGCCCTCAAATGAAACACGAAGATGCAACCTTAGTTTCAGGGACCGATTGGGCGGTTTTCGCTTTCTAGAGATTTTTTTAGAGATTCAGGAGAGAAACAAATTTAGAAAGTAACTGAGTTAATGAATAAAGAAAAGAGGAGTGGGGATAAAACACTACCTAGGGGGACACCGGCGACTTGTGGTAGAAAATAAATTATAGATCTGATCTCTATTCCTGACACACTGATATCCATTATTCACAAATGATCTAAACCAGTTTATTAAGGGATTGGCAAAGTTACATGATTCTAATCGAGCAAGGAGAATGTCATAATCGACAGAATTAAACGCGCTGCTAAATTTAAAAGGACGAGAATAGTGAGCTGTCGATTATTCATCTCTTGACGAATATCATCGGTAACATTAACCAAGGCAGTAGTCGTGCTATGATGGAGTCAAAAATCTGATTGAAATGGGTTTATACGGTTGTTAAGGGAAGTATAAGAGAGCAACTGACTATATGCCAGTCTTTAAATAGCTTTGGCCAGCACTGTGAGAATTGAAATCGGACTAAAGTCTTCTGGAGAATTTGTTGAAGAGGTTTTTAGTATTGGGACAACAATGGCTTTCTTCCAGCGGGTAGTTCGCCGCTTTAGAGAGAAAATTTAAAAATAAATGGAACTACTTCCGCTATTTCATTAAAAATAGGAATAATAAGTTGGAGGCTTATGCCATCATGACCAACAGCTTTCGACTTGATGCTTAATAGCATTTTAGTTACCTCCTGGCCTGTTATTGAAGAGAAATCAAAAGGTGGGCTGTTAGGCGGGAGTGAAGAACTACTACGGATCGCAAACAGAGCATTGCTCGTAACCACGTCATTTAGGATGACAGGGGGGGGGGGGGGATGAAAAGTGAACGTTCAGAGCGTCGATATCTATATTGGGCGAGGCAATCGAGGACGACTTACCGATGCCAAGAGAGTGAATAAAACTCTACATTTGAGCAGGAGAAGAAGTTTGGAGAAAGTGGTTTATACGGAGTCTCTTAGCATTCCGACATAGCTGGGTACATCGGTTTCGAAGCACTCTGTAAATTTCACAGGTACTTGGAAGGCGGTCGCGTTTAAATTTCGTTTCAGCTCTTTCCCTCTTTTTCATTAATATACTGATAATGTCAGTTATTCACGGAGCAGGCGAATGCTTAACTCGGCGTGTTATTATAGGAACATGTTTATCGTATTGCTTGATTACATTGCTATTCAATGTATTAGCCATGGAATCAACATCCGTCATAGCATAAAGAGGCAACCAGTCGATTGATAACGCATCCGCCCAAAGAGCAGAGAGAGATACTGTCATGAAATTGCGGTATGTTCTCGAAATCTTTACCGAAAAGCTTTACAATAGATGTACTTCCCGGTATTGCATAATTATGCCCAATTATTAATTAGCGAAATGCGTAAGTTTGAATTGTTTTTAAATGATACAATTGCAGGTATTTGCAGCTGGATTTCATTTTATCTATTAAAGTGCATTATCAGGATAATGTCAGTATGCATGAGTGCTTGTGGGCAAATGGGGAAAAAGTATACGTCCAAGAGTTCTAAAAAACAAACGGGATTTGGACTATTTTTGAAAAAAAATTTACTGAGAATTCAACAATTATATTTATACTAGCTGTTGCCCGCGGCTTCGCTCGCGTTAAATTTGGGGTAAGATAGATCCCTATTTTTCAATTTAGTGGTAAGTTTTTGCATGTAATATATAAGGTATCCTACGTCCTTCTCTGTACCCCTGTCAATATATACCTCATGATGATCAACTAAGTAGTTAGGGCGTGAAAATGTAACCATCGCGGTGCTTGCGCTACTCATGTAATCGAGACAAATGTTGAATTTATAATGAGGTTCTAGCGCCGTTTTTTACCCCTTCTTACCCCCTAAGTGGTAAATTTTTGAAAAACATGAAACATGAATTTGCTTATTTGTTTAACATAAATGAAACCCCTTTTTCGCCCTTTTGGGAGTTTAATTTAAAAAAAATACGAAATACGTATATGCCTATATATGTTTATTACATTATTCCTACAAATTCCATCTAATATCGTTTTTCCATACAAACTTTTCACCTCTTTTCACCCCTTTAGGGGTTTGAATTAAAAAAAACATGTAATCTTACAAAGTTTTAAAAAAGTCCATCTAATATCAATCATCCATTTTTAAGCCTAGGCCAGCGCGGCGACCAAATGAAGAAATTTCTTAACGAAAATTAATGATTTCAAACTGATAATTACGTCTAAACGAGTACTGCTTACGATTCGAAAAAAATATATGTTAAACAAGAACATTTTCCTAATATTCTTAGCTTTGAATATTTTACATTTTGTTTATATTACATAGTGTAATTCATTTGTGAAATTAGGTCTAACCGAACACAAAAAGGACTACTACGCAAATACTATCTGGCGTATTATTATGAAACCTGTACCATTTTAAAGATAATTTAATTATCTATCTTTTTATCTACGATTTGTTTCGAATAATCCGTTTTTTTTGCTTTATCGAATAAAAAAATCGAGCGTGGCGCTCCATCGGAAGATTCGGAATAATTTCAACGTTTTCCGATAGAGCGTAGTTATCTGATATCAGAAAAAATAGAATAAATAAAATAAATAAAATAATTATAATTGCATAAGTTGTAAAAATGCTATGCAATAGCTTTACCGCTGCAGTCCCCGAGTGCTACACGTATTTTATTTTTTTTAATAACTTAAGCTCGAATGTCAATGTCTGTGTTACTGACAAAAAACTTAATAATTCAAAATTCTCGAAAACTATTGATTTTTGCAATGGTCTTACACACTAATTTCACGGTTTTTAAGGCAATGCGAGATCGCGGCAATAAATGGCATCATGCTAATATTCAAAAGGATTAACAGAACACCTTTCATTCCATCACAGTGGCGTTTCAATATAGCTAGGTAAATGCAGTCAGTTTAATCAGAGATGCAGCGTATATAATACTACCAGACTTGTAAAGTCAGTAATCACGTATTACATGTTAGAAATAGTGATACACTATGATGTCACATACATTATCGAGCATGGCCACGTCTTAGTCGAAACCGTTGTCCTTCACTGGCCATTATTTTATTCAGGAAGATCGTTATTAAAGAAGTTCACCCTTTATCTTTCCCTATTGAATGTAACCTTGAGAGGTGATGTCTCTGCTTGACAACCGGGTAGCGAATGATTTCATGCATCTTGGGCCATAAGATCTATTTTGTTCTCGGATCGGCTCAACTCACGGTTCAGCTCCTATTCAGAAGCCTCCTCTTGCGGAAGGCTACCCCGGGTAAGACCCTAGCGTCTCAGGCCTCAAAGCTCGTGGACCGGTTTCTATTAGCGTGTTTGCATCCCGGCGCTACTGGACGATTTGCGCACCGTTCGGCGACGCCAATCGGTTGTGCACTCTGACTAATTGCTGAAGGATGGTAATGGTAATGTACTGTCTCCTAAGCAGCGGGTGGATGTTGACCTGTTGCCATTCCACTCTTAAAATGACCTTGGTCCACATGATCCCGTTTGGCACTACGGGCAATGAACGTTCAGGTCCGCGATAAATTCAAATTGAATAATAACTGTAATACAACAGGTAGAGGCCGCATAAGCAACTTCGGACCAGTAACCAGTCGGGAGGATGGAGGTATCCTGAAGGTTAACTATAACAGACGGAGATATCCTACCAAAACTGGTAGTTAGAGGGCCAGGCTACCCGCTGTTACCTTTCCCGGTGCCTCGCCGAAGCCGTTGGTCTCTAAAGGGTTGTTAACACGCTAGATAGTAGATTTTCTTGTCTCTAAGTCTTCTACGTTCATCCTACGGCTGAAAGAACGATCACATATCGTTATATCAGACAACTGCCTAGCAGAGGCGTAACTGGATAAGTGGATTATTTTGGTCCCAAAGTCGTTGGGACTCATTTCAAGGTGACAAGACGACAAAATCTATATGATTCCCTGACATGGCGGGTTCCATTGCAGCAATGGAAATCTATTTCTGTCCTGAGACGCTGTGTGAGTGGTGTGTCCGTACTACTGAGGCAATATTCCTTCTTTCTTATGACCTAGAGCTATTACTTACATTTATATACTCTATCACTGAGGCTATAATGAAAACCTCTTCTACTTGAATAAATTTCACGATATGTAGCGCTGAAGAATGTTATAAGAGGGAAATATTAAAACATATAAATGCACTGTTTAGACAAAGTTACTGGAAAGGCGCATAAGACCAGGAAAAAAATGAGATAAAATGACGTCCGTCTCCAGAGAATAAAAAAGGGTATAAGAGAATCTGCGACCAGAATTATTATTTGGAAATTCCTTATTGTAAGAGACAAGTATTCGTATTTAACGCAGAAGACGAAAGAAAAAGACCAATATAACAACCCAGTAAATTTAATAGATGGGTTCCCACACGTCTATAAAATTCCGATAATTCTATTAAAATACTAGATGATCTTCGTACCACCTAAAATTGATTTTTAACTCTTCATAAGCGTTAATTAATCCTAATCTACCTTCCAAATCCAATTCATTAAATCTATAATATGGCCGAATCATGTACGGTTTGAATTTCGTTTAGTGATTAATTGAAAGTCGTTTGTAATTAAAATAAATTCAATGTATTTAATTTACATGATGAAATATAAATGTAGTTGACATTCAACACAAAACATTCTGGTAAACTATGTTTTTTTGATTTATTTTCCGGCGCGTAAATAAACAAAATTGATAGTTTTCCGACCGATGGCTTGGGCGAACACGGGACATACCATGCGCGAAATACAGAAATTCCAAGTTAATTCCGCAGACTTCCAACACGCGTGATTTGTCATCGCGAAGGCCAGACGCACGGGGAATTGCAGCCGTTTAAAATCGAATGGCAAATCCGTTGATAGATGTTGATTGTCGAGGTTCATTGATGTTACGCAGCATGATGATGACTGAGCCTATTTTCTATTGCAAATGTGAGGTGGCAATCCAAGCAATCTCAGCGAATTCAAAAATCAGCAATTTAGGATTAACAGATTCATCTTGTATTTCGGCCGAGATGATGGAATCATCTCACATCATTGCGGTTTGAAGTAGATTGCCGCACATTTGACTGACTTCGTCGACCTATGTTAGCACTTCTTCTCGACATTATAATGACACTGTAAAACGACACGAAATTGTTTTCACACTCACCAAATCGGTCGATATGTCCATGAGGTCATTACAGTATTGTAATCCCCAAACTAAGTCCAAATTCGTGGTTAAGAGCCTTATTACAAAATAGCGTAGGTATTCTTTTAAAATGAGTTGAAAAAATGAACGCATTTTTTTTTGGATGTAACTATAAAAGATAGGATAAATAAATAAATAAATAACTATTCAACCCTGGGAGAAAACCGCGGCACTGAGCGCTCTTCTTTTGCGCAAGCAAATATATACACAATTTCTAATTGTTTTTTGCAGTGTTTTCTCCTTTCTAATGACAATAATTTATATTATGTCGTATTGCTAAAAGAGTGAACTTTAATATAGTATAAGTATTATATAAGAATCTTATTTTATTTCTGAGAAAATTAGAATGATACAGGAAGATTTTTTTTTAATTTTGTGTAATTGTAAGTAATGTATACCTTGGATATGTGGTCAAAAAACGAAAAAATAAAGCCGTAGTGTACATCAAGAATACATGATGGACATAAAAAAAAATAGTATACGGTTTTCGTTGTAGTGATATTACTGTATTAAGGAGCTCAAAGTTTGCCTTTCGAGCGTTTTACGAATAACGACTTTCGGAAAATGGGCTGAATAAGTAAATAATATTCGTTATATCTAAAATTAAAGGCCGCTATGGTCAACATCAAGAAATGGTCCAGGTAATTCAGTAATTAAAGTTTGTAGAAATCTCTTCATTTCTTGGAATTAGAACGCCAAAAATCCACTTTTCTTGCCTTTCTGGAAAAAATATGTGATAGGGCTCTTAAGTCATAAGTCTAATTAGTAAGAATGGCTGATCAAAATGAGTGTTCGCAAAATGCAATTAAATTCGCTGCAATAAAATCTATTGATAAATCCACTAACTTATTGTAAAATAAACAATTTCCTATGTAATTAAAAAAAATCGGTTGTCACCCCAAGATTTTCCTGTCCAGTAGCCAGGAACATAATTCATCTGAATAATAATATCATTAATCCTACTACAACCCCCCCCCCACCCCCAACCTAGCGCAACCCTTTAACCCTCGAAAATCGAAATCGACTTTTACTTCGACTTCGACTTTTCCGACGTTTTCGACTTTTCCAACTTTTCCGACTTTTTCGACTTTTTCGACTTTTCCGCCTTGTTCGACTTTTTTACTTTTTCGGCTTTTTCGACTTTTTTTACTTTAGACTTTTCCGACTTTTTGACGTTTTCGACTCTTGACTTTTTTGAGTTTTTCGAGTTTTTCGCATTTATGGACTTTTCCGACTTTTTCGACTTTATTGACTATTTCGACTTTTTTGTCTTTTTGATTATTTCGTTTTTTTCGACTTTTCCGACTTATTTGAGTTTTTCGACTTTTTCGCATTTTTCGACTTTTCAGACATTGCCGACTTTTTCGACTTCGACTTTTTTGACTTTTCCGACTTTTTCGATTTTTTTTTTTGGTTTATTCGACTTTTTTGACTTTTTCGACTTTTCTGCCTTTTCGACTTTTTGACTTTTTGGATTTTTGAAATTTTACACAATCGCATAGAATAAATAACAGTTATGGATGGCGCAGCTGTTAAACAATGGGATCGTTGTAAGTGTAAGTGGCCTATTTCCCAAAATGACCAATTTAGATTTTTTCGATTTTCAGTCGTTTCTTTGATTTTTTCTAAATATTTTATTTTGTAAACCACCCCTGAATCAAGGCAAACAAAACAAAAAAAAACATTCGATTCGGTTGAGTCATTTCCGAGATCTTGCAAGACTAACGCACGGCGATTCATTTTTATAACATAGCGTGATATATCTATCTATATAGAGCGTATCCTACTAATACATACGTATCCTACAATACGCTCTATCTATATAGAGCGTATCCTACTAATATTATAAACGCGAAAGTTTGTAAGAATGTATGGATGTTTGTTACTCTTTCACGCAATAACTACTGAATGGATTTTGATGAAACTTTACAATAATATAGCTTACACTGTAATGATCTGAAAATCATCACATGATCGCTTAGCAGCTCTAAGCTAAACGCAAAATAGATTATTCGAAATTTTAAAATTAAATTGTACTTAAAAAATGATCATAGTGACATCTAGTGATTTAATTAGGAACTAAAACGGACAGATGAAGAATGTCACTTGCTAAACTATAGAGCGCAGTGTCAACGTTACATAAATAAAGGGTTTTGAATAGTTTTGAGAGTTAAGGACATTATTAGGGGTTTAAAAATAGATAATCAGGAATATTTGGCAAGAAATTAGCATATTTTGAGATTTTTACGAAAAAATTGACGTAAAATTCAACAATTGACAAATAGACAATAGAAGCATGCTTATGGTCTGGAAAAGTCGACCGATTGGTTTTTCAAAGAAATATAAAAAGGGGTTCATTAAATAGTAGGAATTATGGGAGAATTAATAGCAATATTGATAAAGTCATTTGAAGAACATTTAATTTATTATTAAGAGAAATTGGAAAACATAATCGACATCGATGGAAGAAAGCCGAATTAATGAAATTAAAAGAATTTTTCACCAAATAATTGCCAGTCAAAATAAAATTTAATAGTTAAAATGAGGAAATTTAGAAACACTTAACCCGCTGAGCACGTAACATCCATTTGGGGACATGAATGGCGGCCGCCGAAATTCCGAAACGTCCACTACTGGATATAGCGCTCGGCTCTTACGAAAATGTCGTTTAAATTTCGAAATGCGATTGTATATTCTATCGAATGATGCCATAATATAGCCAAATATGCAACACTATGAAATTGCTCGATTGCCGCATGCGATGTTAGAAATATGAATTACTACATCCCTTACAAAATCGGTGACCTCATTTCTGACGACAGTCGCAAACTGCCCACCGCTGGCGGCGTATAATTCCGCGATGTGTTTGTGTTGTGAATTGTTTTGTGTATATAAGTGAAGTGTATACCGGATAAAAGTAAGTAATTTCCATTTTTAAGTAGTTTAGGCCTTAGGATTAAACAATTTACACAGCCCATTTGTTGTTTTTCACGAATTTTCGAAGAAAACACTTTGGCAAAACGTAACGGCTCGCGAAAGATGGCCGTTTTTATTTTGTAATGTTTGTGAAATATCCCGTTATATCGCGAAACATGACGTAATGTCGCTTTAATTTACTAATAAAATAGGTATTGCTTCATTTACATCCTAAGTTATCACATAATTAGGCGTATTTTGAACATTATATGTTGTTTTCTAATATGGCACGCGAAAATGAAACTTGTTTTGATAATTACTATGAGAGAAAAAAGTGTGATTTTCCATAGTTTTTCGATGAAATGTGACTCTTTGGAGTATAGTAATTAGTTATTAGACATATAATAAGTCTATGATAAGACAATATAATTGAAAAAATCTAACGAATTTTATATTATGGGCATTCAAAGTTTATTATTAGGTTCGGAAGTCGGAAACTCTCAAAACTTTAGATTTTTCTATAATATCAGACAAAGCTCAAAGTTCTGGTGTGATTTCTAAGAAGAAGTGATGTAGTAATAAAGTTATTTTGAAAGAATTTCATATAAAAAAATACCATAAGTAGTCACAAATTAAAAATTAAAAAAATTTTTTTTTACGAGAATACATACAATTTTTCTTGGCTGAATAAATAAATATTTTTTCCGTATTTTTGTATGCAAATAAGTAAAAAAAAAATATCGCTTTGGTAAAGCATTTAATAAAGAACATAACTGTATTTACAATTTTTGATATTTACAAAAACTGTATTTACAAAAAAATCGAAATGATTTTATAGGCGAGTTTTTTCAGTTTGCCAATTTTGTAATATTTATTCATTATTATCTTAATTGTTTTACGAGATAAGGTTATAATGTTTTATATGTCAAATTTCAATGCGATCATTTTTCTATTAATCTTTTTTTAATCCGATTAGTGGTTTATAAGTTATGATCGTTTTTCTCAAGGCCGTTTTCTCGCGTCGATTTTTTGCGCGAATATGTCGCGCGCAAAAGTGATGTTTTTGGGCGCGGTGAGTTTTTACCTCGCAACGTGAGGGGTTAATTAAAATAGAGGAATTACTAGATAAAAATACTATCAATAAATAAAATTGAAATAAAATAGTTATATTATTTCGCTTTCAAATGCGAAAGCGGAAACGACGCGAAAGAAAGGCGGCAAGATTAAGTCAAAGTATGAAGATTTCCCGCCGAATATGAAACATCAATTTCTCATAATACGTAAAATAAATACTTAAAATCATATGTAGAAGCACGAATTATCGTTAAGAAATTCGCTTGTTAGCAATGTGGCAGAGCGTTATTTAACGAAAAAATAGATAAATCAGATCGTTTTATGATTGATTAGTCAATAGTTGTGGGTTAAATTATCAAAAAAAGGTCACATCGATAAGGGTGTTATAAATGGGATGGACGTGTTGCTTCCGGCATCCATTAAGAAATTTTAGTTGCACGCACTAAAGCTGCGAAAGTTTGGGAAAGAAAAGTATATTTGTTGCTCAGATGTGAGGATAAAACAGTTTAAAATAAGGGCACTGAGATGCTGTGAAGCATCTTAGTGCCCAGTTCATTTAAATTCGTATAAAGTGTGCAGATCGTACATCACAGAAACGCTTTATCGCACTCGTCATTGAGGCGCTTTTTACAAAGACACTAAAACGAACAAATAATTGAAAATCCAGTGCTAAAAATGTGAATCGAGAGAGCTACGCGAGTTGGCATGTAAAAATCCAACATTTCAAATAAAATAGAAGTACGAGATTTCGTCGGGTTGCAATACGAAAATTATATCAAAGATGGCGACGAGGCAAAGTCAGATCAATATGTCACAACATTGCGAGCGTTCTTCGGAGGTGCATAACATAGCGGTGAAATACAATTAAAATATTGACGAGAACGCAGTAACGGCTTGGAATTGCAGTACGATAGCGAAGAGGTTGGGGTTTCTAAAAAGGCATTCGTCGTGGTATGGCAGATTTCTAGGAATGCAACAACACATCGAAGATTGACATTTAGTTATAAGTGCATAATTGTGCAATGCAGCTGTAAATACGGGAAGTATAGCCGAGAGTCATTGTCGGCAAAGATGTACTAAAAATATGTAAGTTTATTTTGCCGAAGCTGGCGTTATTTAATTATTTGGGCCGAAGCTAGCAACCAATATTGTCATTGTTGTATATTTTTTTGGGGTTATAAATATTAGAGTTTGTGGGGTTTGTTGAAAATTATTAGAAATGATAAGTAGTAGTAACGTAAAAGCGTGATTTCTACATATTTGCACGTTAACTAAAAATGAGTCATTTAACATCGATTGACAGGAAGAGTCGTTGATAATTCTACGAGGTAAACCTCTAGACAGACTCTCATTTAATTTGGAAGAGAGTTAGCCTTTCTAACTCCATTGATTCAGACACCAGCCATTATATAAATGTGCTCTTAATTTGGAAACTAGTTAAGGAAACATTCGAATTATACTGAATGTTAGATTAAATTTAAAGATAAGGAAAATTGTAGATTATATTGTATTAAGGTTTTTTTTGTTTTGACTGATCGATGGGGTTCCACGGATAACGGGGAGGGAATAGTATTAATAGAAATAATAGAACGAAAACCATATGGACAACCAGTGGACTGGATAGTAACCAGGTCGTAGTTTATATCGGGCATTAGCGACTGCGGTCATTTAAATTCATTATATCACTGGAACGCCATCGACTAGTTGACAGTATGTTAGTTATAAGTAATTTTATTGTTGTATGTAACATTACGATTCATGTTTCAATATAAATTGACATTGAACATATTTAAGTAAAGAAGGCACCAGAACCCAATTATCGAATTTTGGTGCATCGTATTAAACACATGCCATTCGTATTAATATTATTATTTACTAACAATCGATCGAAAATATTATGGTATCCAATTATAATGGCACCCAACTGGTGGGGCCTAGAGTTAAAAAAATCAACGCTACAACACATCATAATAACACATAGGCTATAATTTATAAAGATATAGTTTGAATTATCTAAATATAACGATAACTGTCAAGTAAGTAGGAAAAAATCTAAGAAATTGATATTCGAAATTTAAATTCTAAGCGCCAACATATATTTTGAAAATTTTCTCAGCAATAAATAATAATGAAATAATAAATTTAGAAAATATAGTGCAATTCGGTGGTTAAGTAACCCGACCATGTTGCCACAAGCTTAGGAAATGGAAATATTTTCCTGAAAGTGTGGAGCTCGCCAAGACGTGTGGCCGACGTGGCGGGTATCGGGCTAAATACCTCCAATCATGATGATGAACAGTACAACCTCACCACGGCCCCCAGTCCCCAGCAGCCCCACTACCCGAGCCACGGCAGCGGTTACCGTAACGGCGGGGCAGGGGGTGCTAAGAATCTCTGGGTACGATCAGGCTGCCAAACCAAACTAACCGATCCGGATGGAGAGTGATTGGATAGGCGTATGCCTAACGGTGGGCGAATGCGCGCTGATGAAGAAGTAGAAGAACAAGTAGGAAAATATCTGCCATCTGCGAGCTATTCTGGCGTGCGCCGCAAAAACCGTTGGAGTTACACGTATATAATATACAATGGAAATGTTTATCTTAAATAGTCCTACAAAAAGCCAGCGACAGCATATATCTATATTTTATGTGTAAGCCATTATCGGCAAAATAGTGAACCATAAATACAATAAAAAAATATAAATTATTTCTAACGCACATTTGGTAGTAATAAATTGATTATTATATCAAAATAAATACTTTTATCACATCTGGTATCTAAAGTAGATAAATTTTGTCTTTTACAGTACATCATTTGGAAAAATTTGGACAAATATTTGATTAGTTATGACGATAAACAACCGATTACGCGATATTATGGTGATTTTTTATTATATTTTTTTTATAATAAAAAAATACGTGTGGCACTCGGGTACTGCCGCGTTAAAGCTATTGCATAGCATTTTTAACAACTTATGCAATTATAATTATTTATTTATTTAATTTTTTCTGATATCAGATAACTGCGCTCTATCGGAAAACGTTGAAATTATTCCGAATCATCTGCGGAAGCAAATGATTCGGAATAATTTAAAAGTCTTCCGATAGAGCGCCGCGCACGAATTTTTTATTCGATAAAGCAAAAAAAACGGATTATTCAAAAAAATCGTAGATAAAAAGATAGATAATTAAATTATCTTTAAAATGGTGCAGATTTCATAATAACACGCCAGATAGTATTTGCGTAGTAGTCGTTTTTGTGTTCGGTTAGACCTAATTTCACAAATTAATTACACTATGTAATATAAACAAAATCTAAAATATTCAAAGCTAAGAATATTAGGAAAATGTTCTTGTTTAACATATATTTTTTTCGAATCGTAAGCACTACTCGTTTAGACGTAATTATCAGTTTAAAATCATTCATTTTCGTTAAGAAATTTCTTCATTCGGTCGCCGCGCTGGCCTAGGCCCGCGATAAAAGCTATGCAATAGCTTAAAAATAATTTAAATCGTTAGGTCATGTTTATTGGTCATATTATCAACAATTATGAATTCTTATCAATATAAGTAAATTTATCGTCTCAAATGTTTAAAACAAAAGACTTTTACATTTTACTGCAAAAATAGTTAAAGGGATAATACGACTTAGGTATGGACCGCGACCGTGTCGTAATCTATACTTCTATACTAATATTATAAACAGTTCAAGTTTGTGATGTTGTAGGAAGTAATCTCTGGATCTACTGAACCGATTTTGAAATTTTTTTTACGAATAGAAAGCCACGTTATTTGTGAGTGTGGCTATATATTAATCCGAAAAATGAAAAGACTTTTTCGTGGTCGTTTGATTTACAAAGTAATTCGGAGGAAAACAGTCGAATGGAAAGGTTTCTTATGAACGCTACTTTAACGATGAGAGATATATGATTGAGTTCTAGAGAAAAGTTGTAGAGCTTAGTAATGCCTACAAAAAAGTAAGGGAAATCATATGTCTAAATTTTGTATTTAAGTCACAAAAAGTAGTTTAATATATTTAAAAAATAATTTAAATCGTTAGGTCATGTTTATTGGTCATATTATCAACAATTATGAATTCATATCAAAATAAGTAAGTTTTTAGTCTCAAGTGATAAAAGACTTTTCCTTTTTAATGCATATAATTTCCCTTTTACTGCATAAATGGTTAAAGAGATAAGACACTCACAAATAAGACACTCACAAGAAGACACTCACAAATAACGGTAATATAGTCAAATTTGCATGCAAATACATACATAAATATGCAGTAAAAATATAACCCTTCTTTTGGCAGTCAGGAAATAAATCATAGCACTCAGTACTAACCGAACCCACACTCATAATTTCATCACAAGTAAAAATTTTTACCGCCCAACGAAGTGGGCACGGGTCAGCTAGTATATAGACCGCAATACAATTCGACAGAAATATCAGACATCCTGCAATTTCAATTTAATTAATTAGTAGGTTAAACTAAAACCAAAAATGTCGAAATACAACCGCTTTTTAGTTTTACTTAGGAGGTTTCATGGAAACCTGACTATGAAAGTTTTTCCGACGTCGCTCGCGCCGCGCGCTGAACCGACAAGACGACAAGAAAAGTAAAATACAAGGCGGCACTCATTTTCCGCTAATAATTTTAATTAATTAGTTTCACATTACATATACACACATTATATATACTAATATAGACATTATATAGACTTATGCAGACATTTTAAAGTCTTATATAGATATTATATAGACTTTAAAGATTATATAGAAGCAATTTTATCAACAGACATATTGCTGATATTAAAAATAACTCAATTTTCAATATTGATAAGCC